>OZ026593.1:14812944-15305444 GCA_964020215.1 Aurelia sp. 3 sensu Dawson et al. (2005) | reverse complement strand
AGTCTGCGGAAACGCTGTAATCCTGAAAATAATGATGACATAAAATTTACACATTTCATTTTAAATTGTCGTAAAGATTCAAGCCCTTTGCTACCCTTGCTGACTGCAAACGTGTGAATTGATTGCGATTTGTTATCTTTATTTCAGTCTGTATTCCATTCTTTGGCTGGAAATCAAGATGTTTTAAAATTGCGTGGTGGTGGGTTGGATGTCCATATTGGAACAGATGCCGCTGGAGAGTGAAAAACTTCGTTTGTATCGCTGGATGTGAGATCAAGAAACTCGCAAAGAAATTTGTTGCATGGGCTGAACAAATCGGTATCAAGGTAATGCGCTCAGCGCCCATCTTGACTTTGAATGCCATTGTAATCAACAGCCTATTAACAGAGGAATATCAAGCGTTTTTAAGTGTCTCCGTTTCTGGCGTTCACACTGAAAACGGATCGTTTTCAAAACGCGCCGTTTTCAAATTTTATGCGTTCTCATTAGCGTTTTTGAAAAGCTCCGTTTTCACTGCGGCGCAATGTGAACGCAAGGCAAAGACGGAGAACCTAATTTCCGTTTTAAATCACCTTCAAGCAGTGATCTTATTACACACTGGTAAATCAGAAAGTCCACGAAACTATGTCTTTTCATTTTCATGTTGCAGATATTGATAGGTTTGGCAGAAATTGGAAAGGGCCTAATTGATGTGGGAAAAGGATTTGTGACCATGGCTGAAAAATTAGTGGGTTTTGGCAAAGATATCCTGAGCTTCGTCCAAAAAGTAGTTGAAGTTGGAAGCAAGATCCTGTCAGAAGTTCTAGACTGGCTTGCAGACAATCTCTTCAAAATAGATCTCCTGGAACTAAGAGGCAAATTAACGCCTGATTTCAATGCTTGTGTTGGGATAACAGTAAAGTGCGTTATCGTTGGTGTTAGAATAGATTACAGTGGGGATATCTGCGTTAATCTGAATTTCTGGGACAATCTTGCTGCTGACACAGTGGAGAAGAAATATCCTGGCGTCAAAAAAATGAACAATGAGGTAAGATCTTTATCAAGCATGGGCATCAAATTTTGATTCGTTGATATCTTGTTGTAATTTAAGAACAGAGATGGGCAGTATCTTATCTTTTATCTTGAAGATAGTAATTAGATACTGAAAACAATAACAGTATCTTGTAATAAGGTACTTCCCATACCCAGTAACTGTATCTTGTAATAAGATAATAATTTGGCTGAATAATAGTATCTTCTATAATATGATATTTCAAAAAACAATTTGAAGTTACAAGATACTTGTATCAATCAATTTTCATAAATAAAGCTGGCATAATTATGCATCCAAAACGAAGAAAGCTGGAAGGCAGGCTATTTAGGAGACTCGTGATCTTTAAGGCAAACAAGGACTTTTATTGAAAACTTTGAAACCACCTTTGGTTCATTTTATGAAGACTTCATTGTTTACTGACTTTTCTCTCAAGATCAAAAACGTCTTGTTCTGGTGATTCTTGCCTCCACTGCGCTCAGCCGCAGCATTCGTTTGGATCACTTGAATAACCCAAGCGATCCTACCAATCTTATGAAAACATGCATGAACGATCCTAGCGATTGCAACGAAGATCGCTGGGATAGAGACTCGCTCTGTTCCAGGGATCCACCAGCGATCGCAACGATCCAGATCATTGGAGTCGTTCACAACAATCCAATCGATCGTAACGATTCGATCGTTAATCCATTCCAGATTCCAACAATCGATGGAAAACTTTCAGAATTTAACAGTGACAAGAAGGATTTGGACAACAAGGAGGAGAGTATAGAAAGAGATGTCAAACGAGAAACAGGAAAGGTCAAGAGGGATACTGTGCCCACTGCAGAGGAGATGTATTATAAGAGATTAGCAGAGGATCCTTTGCCCCCTGTGATCACAAGAAGTGAAGCGACAGTCAATTTTTTCAAGAACGATGCGCCATGGGTACTTGTGCAAGATTTTGACACAAGGAGCTTTGATCATACACCACGAATTGATGAAAATGTACCAGCTGAAAAGAGGACTTTAGATGAAGGTAAGACCTACAATGCCTGCCAAAAGTCTTGGAACAAATCTGCTAATTTTGCCACGATTTGCAATTTCGCCATCTCCCCCTCAGGACAATGTTGTTTTGTGGTAAAAAAGGGATGACAGGACGATCTGCGACTCTACTGGAATGCTGGGACAATAACCTTCCAAATCAACATTGCTTCGGGGGTGAGGAGGTATTGAAACCTGATGGCTATGGTTAGAAATTCGGGTTATGAAGAAATGGCTTAAGTTTTCTAAGGACTTTCGGCAGGCATTGTAGTTTTGCAATTCAAGCATGGGCTGTTAGACACCGTAGTTATGTTTCTGTCTATATACAGCTGCAGAGGGAAAATATCTATTTCGGCGGAGGTGTTATCGTACATGCTAGCTCCTCCGTAATGTTTTCCTTCGCAAAGAAGATAGCTGCAGCAATCAAGCCCATCTGCGGCGTCTGGCGACCAGCCGCACCAAAACTTTGCTTCTTCAACTAGAGAGATGTGTTTACCAACGAGCAAGACTGGTTACATAGTCATAGACTGCTGGACGTGTTCAAATTAGCAACTGCAGCAAACAAATCGATTCAAGTAACAAACTGAAGAACGTGCAGAAAAGTGTTGTCTTTGCTGTTGTTATTATTGTTGTTGTTGTTGTTGTTGTTGTTGTTGCTGCGATAAATAGGACTATGTAGTGAGTCTACCAACCAGCGCTGTCTGATTTGCTCATGGAGTTAAAAGGCCAAAGCTCGACAGACGTTTACTTTCAAAGTTTCAGGATTACTGCATCGAAATTCCATTTCAAAAATTCACTGATCAAGGAAACACTTTTCTGAATACTACACGTTAATTTTTTCTTAATCAACTCCTGTACACGTAAATTTTTGAAGCCATTATCCTTATCCTTAAAAATCTTCAAACATGGGCCTTCCCCAGTAAGTTTGGCAGCACGTCCCCGTCATGCAAAAACTGCCCTCCCCCCGGAGTTTTCCGTTGCTCATTGGTTGATGTGAGTCCCTTAATTTCATGTACTACGTCCCACTACCAAATTTCCACTATTGTGGCATCCGTTATCTAGTCCTGCTTATGTTTTGCCTTTTAGATTGGGAAAAACATGCTGCAACACCATGTGTACAGATCAACAAAGTCATAAGCAAGTACAGTACGATTGCAGATGGACTTCATACCTTGCATCAATCAATGAGAGATGTTAGAGAGAACTATCAGGCAACAAAACGAACCATGCAACAAGGAGTTGATAACCTTGAAAGTGAAGTCAGAGATACAGGTAGGAGATTTATTCACATCATATTCCTCAGTCAATGAGATGGGAATTAGAGGGGTGGCTTGAAGCTTCACAGCTAACCAAAAGCACGTCTTCCCTTGCAGCAAAAGTGCCGATTCTCGAATTTATTTGAGTATCATTTCCGTCAAAATAATCTTTCTTTGTAAGAAAAGAAAGTGGCAAAAAATTTGGGACCACTGACACTCAATGCCCTTCGCAACAAATTGGCAATTCTAAAGTCTTTAACCCTAAAGGGGGTTTTGAGGAGAGGGAGGGGGCAAGAAGACTACACAGTGCAAATTCCTAGAAGATAGGAGATCACTGGGACAAAGAGGACGGGTCAGGGGGCTGCATATGATAAAGCTGAAGGAAGTGAATCTCCTGCAAATTTTGCGTTGAATTGATTGTAGGAAAAATCGTTTATGACTGATACATTCTTTGAGAAAGAGACTATTTCCCTTCTAGAAATGAAACACAACATGACTCACGAGGAACGCACGGATCTTTATCATTGGTATAACGAGGCAAGAGATGGTAAGCTGCTTTGCAAACTCATTATTTTTCAATGCATGGCAGAATTCGTTGCTCCTTGTTAAACTTTTGAAAGGTTTGTTGAAGAGCGAATTTTTTTCCTAATTTCAAACCCTTAAGCTGAACAAAGGAGATTTGCAACAATGGTGCCAATTGCTTTTGACTGACACGACACACACATACACAATTTAATTACGACTGCAAGCATAGATCAGCATACGTTACAACTGAGCTTGACAAGTTGGTGGCCATATCACTCAAAGTGCATGCAAACGAAAGAGGGTATTTGAAGGAGACATAAGAGTATAAAACTAAAGTAGATAGAGAATCCAAAACTTTGACTGGAATTTGATTCATGTAGTTCAGAGCCAATAATTCAGTGCTTGAACTAAACATAAAGAATATAGGAGAAGCAATATACAACAAGCGTTTGACAATCCTAGCCTGCGTGCAGACTCTACTGATCCCTTTTCAGACAGGTTCTCCTCCTGTAGAGTCTGCGCATCAGCGACCAAATCCTTGTTGTGAGTTCATGAGAAACATGGAACCTTTCCTGATTGGCTGACGCATATACCCTTTCTTTCATGAGCGTCTCTGTCTTTGTTCGAGTCTGCAGGTATTTAATTAGCTCTTCCATGGACAAAGCTGGCAAATGAAACCTTATTGTGTGTGGGTGTTATGCCTTCCCACCCTATGGGTCGCTCTATTGAATCCAATTCAGTGACTTGGTTCCTCAAGAGAGGGAATCGCGCGTGGCTCAGAACAAGGATTTGGTCGCCGATGCGCAGACTCTACTGGAGGAGAACCTCTCTGAAAAGAAATCAGTAGAGTCTGCACGCAGGCTAGACAATCCCCCCCACGAATCTCAGCTGTTAAGCTAAGTAATGTTCTAAACATAAGTTTTCACTTAAAATAGCAATTATTGTTTCTACTAATAGGTTTGGACAAGTGGGATTCAAAGACCAAGAAAATTCTGGCAGATGAATGTGAGTTGGTATTGCCTCGATTCCGCAGTCAGATTGAACACATCTTGAAGAAAGAAAAGAACACGAATTTCAAGGGATACATGGAGGAGCTTCATAATGTGGGAGAGGCTGCCTACAAGAGATCAAATATTCCAAATAAGAATATGATCGAGGCTGCACAAGAGCTCAAGGGAATAAAAAAGGTATGGATTCTATTATCAGTTCTCCTTTCTCCTTTTAAATGAGCAATGCATAAAGGTTATCTTATAGTTCCAAAGCAAAATAAGTATAACGATTCATCGGTTCCAAATCTTTAAAGATGTAAAATTTTATGACCTTCCGTAAAAGCTCTGTTAAGCCCTTGGGCACTTATTTAATTTCCGACACTCCGGAGGGGGGTTAAAAAGAGAGGGGGGATCAAGTTTGCTGACGGACAATTTGGGGGTTGACTTATTTCAAAATGGAGAGGAAGGATTAAGCAATTTTTTCGAGAAGCCCGATGAAAGTTATAAAGCTGACAAGGAACTTCTTTCGTGCGCCACCCAAGTAGTGACATTATTCCTTAGTATTAAACATTGGCGTTAAGTTAGACTTTCATCGATGGACTACTATGCAAAGGATTTCACCCTTGCACTTGTTTGGCTCAGGTGTTCAGAGGTTTTTGAATGATGGGAAAAGCTTGTTTTGCTGTTTTGTAATGATTTGTATGGTTTTGGTTATCAAGGGTGAATTTTGATAAAGAAATTTTCGTACTAAAAACCACCCAAAACTGGCGCAAGTCCCCGTATGATTGGGAAAAGCAGTACTCCCTGGGTCCCAGAATGCCTTTGAAATCGTGTGCTTAACTCTGTTTAACTCTATCCATATTGTTTAAAAGTATAATGCAATGTTTCTTTTTTAGGATTTGATCAATTTGGTTCAAAGTGACGAATCCAATCAACTGAGATTTGGAGCAAAAGTCCGAAGCATTCGTACAAACATAAAAGGCCTTCGTAGGTCGATGGAAAGATGTCATTAAGAGACATTAATTGATGTCTAGTTTGAAGAGAATATTCTTGCAAATTGTGTTTATGAATCATGGAATATCAAAATCTATAGATGAATAAACCTTGTCTCTCTTTGGACCTGAATTCTAATATAGTTTGTTCCACCATTCCGTAGAACATCTGTGCAGTAGGAAGGCATGTAGTAAGGAGGGTGTTCAGCAAGGTGGAGGTTGTTCAGTGCGATATAGGGATCACATCATGGAGGGATAACATGCAGCGAGTTGGGGGATATTTAGTTACTTGGGGGATACCATACAGTAAGGTGGAGAGATAGAACAGTTTCGATGGAGGGATAAGATCCAATAGGAGGATGGTTTTCAGTAATTCGGAGAGATCACATAGATTAAGGAGGGGGATGGAATTGTGTAGTTGAGGGATAACACGCAGCAAGGTGGAAGATATTCTGTTATTCGGTTAGCAAGGATAACATTGCCGCGGATTGATAACCGTCAGATTACTGCACAGGCATTCCACAGCTCTGGAAGGGCGGAAACAGAATAGAATGTGAAAGTCTTATGATACAATGCATCAAGTCCGGATGTCTTAAAATTATTTATTGGCCTTTGCCGTTATGTGCAACGAATAATCAAGGACCTGTTTGAATGGACAACACATCATTTTTGCAGCAGAAAACAAAATTAGATTTAAAGGTGAATCCAAGAAGTTGCTTAATCAAGAAGATAACTGATACTATTTTCATCATCTAAAAAATGAAGATTGGATGATCTTTTATTCTTATTCCTAGTATTTGGTGAAATAATTTTAAAACCAGCTTTTTGCAAAACTGCCGAAAATTCTAGATTGGTTTGACTAATCTTATTAAATAAAATTGCCTTTGAAAATCACCGTGATTTCAATTTGTGAATGCTGCATTTTCTGTCAGTGAAAAAACGTTTTCGTCAATTTCAATTCAATACACAGCTTAGCAATTCTTCCCAGAACGAGGTAGATCATAAAGGCCGAGCTCCACTTCTCCACTTGCGGTAGCTTTGGTCTGTGCCTAGCACGTTTGTTTAGGGCGCATGCACTGTGTTTAAACTAGCGTACGGTTGAAAGGCTGTTTGCAGAGCGAAGATGTATTCAGCAAACCGTTGATGAAAAATGGCGGTCGAAAAAGGGCGTGGAGCTGTGCGCCAGTGGTGTTGGCTTGGAAAATGCGATTCCGACTGTAATTGCAAGATTAGGAAACGACAAAGGAGAAAGCGAGTAAGTTGTCGTTATGCCTTAACTGCAGAATGAGTTAACAACGAAGTCAAATCACGATGAAAATATAGGGTGTCCCAAAAAATTGTGCCCCGTTTATGTGGCTGCTGTGGAGGAGCTGAAGATTCAATTATCTCGGTGTTTACACAGCCCCATAGGTCAGGCTTTAACTTAGAGTTTATGACTTTGTTTGAGTCAATCTGACGAGTGGTTGCTGACTTGTGTCAGAGAAAAGGCAACATTACTGGTCGCTTCAAGAGCAGCAATTCTATTGTTCTCCAGCAATGGAAAGTTTTACTACATTGCTTAAAGAGTTGAAACTGCTCTCTGAAAAACAGACAGCACTACCAACCCTTTGTGCTGTTTTTGAAGTAACGACATATTTACCTTTTCTCTGCCATAAATCAGCAGCCACTCGTCTGATTGACTCATACAAGGTCTCAAACTCTAAGTTGAAGCCTGACCTATGAAAATGTATAAAAACCGAAACAATTGAACCTACAGCTCCTCCACAGCAGCAACACAAACGGGGTACAATTTTCTGGGACACTCTGCAGCTGAGGCCATTCGTAGCAATCAGACCAATCAAATAACTCACGTTGTCTCCTGGTGCCCACGTTGTGACTTGGAAATTTTTGACCAGAAGAAAAGTTCTGATGATATATTTATCACAGACATTTAATCAAGCAGACAGTTCAATCAAAGAAATTGATGAATTATTCTTAAAATTAATCTTGAATTTAAAATAAATAATTCTCTACCCTGTATAACAGAACAGATAAATTTATGTTTTGAATATCATTCATTACAACTTGATATGAATTTAAAAATACTTTATGAATAAATTGCTTGCTGTTTATTCTTTAGATCTTTATTTGCTTACTGTTTATTTGCATCTTTCCATTCTTGTTTACTCTTCGTGCCTTTATTTGTTTACTGTTTATTTGCATCTTTCCATAGAGCGACGCAGACCTTGGATGTTGGATTGTATGCTTCTTACTTTGTACATAAATTTCAAAGGATGCTTTAACTCGCTGTGCACCAGATCAATCAGGTCCTATACACGAAACAGGATTGGAATCAATTTGCATTATTGAATAATCAAAGGTTTGGCGGGGCAGCATTGTACGCCTCTGCTTAGCAACTTGGAGAGTTCAGAGCTGGTTCCAAGGGCTGAGGTTTGAGCATGACTTAAAATCCCGGGGGCACTTGGCTCATAAATGGGGTGTACTGCTTGGGTAAAGAGATTTCCACCCTTATCCGGAGTTTTTTCCAAAATTGATTACTCTATCTGGACGTAAATCGGCAAGAAAAGAAAAGAAAAATTGCAAACTCTCAAGTAAAGTCTACAAGAGAGAAATTTTTTGAAAAATCTTCGGATCAACATTTGAGAAAATAGAAATCCTGTGTTCAAGAGCAAAAATTGCTGAAACGATACCTGCTCAGCAGCAAATATACAATACAAGAAATAATTAATTGCCCCATAACAACTTTCACACTAGTGCTTTTGATCAACCCCAGGGTTTACCCACTCGATATGATGCTCGTCAGCATCAACTGATGACTAACTATCATAAACTTCATGGCAATAAAAATGCTGCCCAGCATCTCCAACGAATATTCATGAAGTGGCTCCGTTGCCAAATTGTAAACAAATTTGTTAAGCAAAATAGATCTTTTCGCAATAAGGAGAAAGAGACTGAGGAGAGCGTGGCTCATTCTGACAGAATTGGCAACAGATGGAAATCAAGGGGATCCCCTGCACTTCAGTGATAAGCGTACTGCATGCGTCTTGGCGCATCTCACTGCAAACTTGAGTCATTTTCGGTTTATTCGCACCTTTCAAGTTTTGCATGATACTTGTTTAGTTTGGTTAATGTTTTCTCTGGATTATCTAGGCGTCTTGCCACCCTTCTCCCTATCAGCGAGGGTATTTTGAGCACCTTTATTGCATGTGTTCACTCAAATTTGAAGTTAGGCCTATTGATCGGTTGGGCCTCTGCAATAAAGTGGCTCAAAATACGCTCACTGAAGAACGAAAGGATGACCAGATGGCTAATCCAGAGAAGACACTTACCATACTAAAATGGTTTCATGCAACTCTTGAAAGTTGCAGATAAACTGAAAATAACTCAAGTTTGCAAGGAGAGCAACCGAGCGATAGCAACCGAATTTGTTATAAACAAATTTTAGATTTCTGCTTTTATACTGTATATTTTTAATGGCATGTAAATATCTTATTCACGTTTTTATTGAGTATTATTTGTACCGGGTGAGCCAGAAAAAAGTTCCCACTTGTGAAAATTCAAAGCATCAAGAGTACTTCACATATTTGCATTATTTAAATTCTAGTTAAGAGACAAAAGACCAAAGTATTTTTGTGATTTTTCTCACCTTCTTACGAGCATTGGAAATATAGGCAAATTCAACTTCACAAAAATTTCATGGTTGCAAAATGACTGAAAAATGCCCTAAAACATCGATCAAAGCATTATTGACTCCTTGCACAGAATAAAGAAGGGAATGCAATTTCTCATGGGTGGGAGGTATCCTCCGGACATTAATTGCCATGGGAGTGAAAATCTTCCGTATTTGTTTGAAAATCGATGTCTTATAATTCTTGAAGAAGGTGAAACCCCATTGCCTATTGTTCGGTGTTAATAGAGTCCTCACGATTTGATCAATGTTTTAAGCTCTTTTTCCGTCATTTCGCAACCATGAAATTTTTATAAAGTTGAATTTACCAGTACTTCTAGCGCTGGTAGGTCAACGAGAAAAATCACAAAAATATTTTGATCTTTCGGCTTATAATTAGAATTCGAGTGACTCAAATCCGTGAAGTAGTCTTGGTGCTATGAATTTTCAAAAATGGGAAATTTTTCTGGCTCACCCGGTATTTTAAAGGATTATTTTGTATTTTAAAGTTTTAGAGTTGGAATTGATTAGCTATCTACAGTAGCTATATTTTACCATCCAACAATGAATAAACGAATAATAATAGCGGCAAGGAAGGGATTCCCCTGATTTCCTACAGTTGACAAGGCTCTCAGAATGGGCCGCGCTCTCCTCGGTCCTTTCTACAAGTTGAAAAATGGTCTATTGTTTTGTGCTTTGTTTTCTGCAGCTTTTTTGGTGGCTTCATCCAAGCCACAAAAAAGCAGCCCATAAAAATCCAGCTATATCTGAACAAGCGAAAGTGACTTGAATATTTTCTTTGTTCCCCTGTGAAGTACACAAAAAATTGACCTTCAGAATAATGCTTTCATTTGGAAAAAAGATGAAAATTTGTAATACTGCTTTTCAAATCAACTGGAGACGGAGCTCCCCTGATAACAAAAACGGTACATACCCTCTTAATTCCTTTGAGCTCCTGCGCAGCCTCAATCATGTTCTCATTAGGGATACTTGATCTTTTGTAGGCAGCTTCTCCAACCTTATGAAGCTCATTCATGTAACCAACAAAATCAGTTTTCTTTTCTGTCATCAAAATATGATTAATTTGACTGCGGAATTGTGGCAATGATAGTTTGTGTTGATCATCCATAACCGCTTCTGCTTTCTGTTCGTATTTGGATAGGCCTAAGAAGAACGAGTCAAATTAAATCCAATGAAATTTAATCATGATCAAATCCAGTCTAATCTAATCTAACCTAATCTAATCTACTCCAATCTACCTAATCTAATTCAATCCAATCCAATCCAATCCAATGTAATCTAATCTAATCTAATCACAATCATTATTCATTCCCTTAATTTGGTGAGAAATGATTGTCAGAAACTAAAAAAATCCCAACTGTTAAAATCAGATGTTTCGATATTCAAATCTTCATCAGTGCTTTACAACCCACAAGAAAGCCAAGTATTTATAGGCTTAGACTACAAAATAACATTTCCATAAGTTAGTGACAAAATTCCCCCGAGGTCCCCTTTAAAAAATATGTCAAACAAAAACATGTCAGCCAAACTTGGCATTTCAAACAAAGAATTTTGAAGTAAATTCCATCATCCTTTTGTTTGCGACATCAGAATGGGAGCTCCTTGTATCTCGAGCCAAGAAAGGAACTAATGGGAGAAGCTAATTAATACCAACTATTTACATTATAATTTATAAAGATATCTAAGAAATTGGTATCTCCTTTATTTCATCGTTAAGATTGCTCCACAATAGAATAAGATTGTTCCAGTGAATGAGAGCGACCTATGCCACAATTTATCGTTCTCACTATCAGGGCCGTCGCGAAGGAAGCTTTGCAAGGGGGGTGTAATGGTCTAAATTTGCCGACAAAGGGCGTGGTCATTGGGTGTGGTCATTAGAACTAGTCATGTCTGAGAAGTGTCTTTATTCATTGGTTCTCAGCTCTCTTAACTCGATTTTTACACCATGCTCTACTTGGTATACATGAAGAAGATCTTTTGCTTAGATACTAGCTTTCAGAATTAAAGCAAATTGCAAATAGTCTGTTGATTTCCAATTGCTGTTCCCAATGTTTCGAACGGCACCAACCTGTTTTCCCTTTCATGTTCTGGGTGGAATCTCTCGTTGTCATCTTTTCTATGGTTGTCGTCGAAAGCTCTACCACACACAAGACATTTCAGTTTCACACGTTTTCGTTTTCTGGTGACATCGGTAGTAGTACTGCCACTCATTTTGCTCCTTCTGACTTTTGCCCAACAAAATCAGCCCGAACATCGACCAGAAATTAAGGCCCCGTTTACACGGGATCGGATCCAAATGGGATCGATCCACTTTTTGAGGGGCGTTTACACGGGATCGGATCCAGAACTGTTGGCGTTTACACGGTATCGGATCCATTTGAATTTTATGAACTCTTAGCAGCGCTCTAGTAAAGCTTTTCTCTTATTTCAGTCCGATCCTTTGAAATTTTGCACTCTAATAGACTTTGTTACATCTCTGATTCCCCTCTTCGAAATGTCAACAAAGGATTTTAGGAAGTGTAACTTCCTATCCGTACCAGTTTGGATCCGATCCCACCCGTTTACAAGAGACCTTTTTGGTATCGGATCCAAACGTGATCCCGTTTGGATCCGATAGCAGATCCAAACGATCCCGTTTTCTTTCGAAAGTGATCCCGTTTGGGTACGGATAGCAGATCCAAATGGGTTCGGATCCGTTAAGTCCCGTGTAAACGCAAGGCCTATCCGTTACAGTTTGGGTACGGATCCATTTGGATCCGATCTCGTGTAAACGGGGCCTAAATATCGTCAAGTTGGCAAGTAAGAATTTCAAGACAAAGAACAACAAGAAAGACGTATCCTGTGCTTGAACATCATTGTCGAAATATGACACATTCTTATGAGGCGCAAACACTTTGATTCCCTCGTTACTCATTTCCTTTCTGTCGTAAAAATAATTTTGTTTTGGGAATAAGATCAAAGAAACTATTTATGTTACCAAAGATTGCAAACAATAGTTTACAATGCTTTTGTGATTTAATTCTGTTCTAACTTTATTAGTCATACAATAACTCACTGTTCTTTTGCCAAAAAATGCAAGTTTGAGGGTTCATTTGCCGACTGATGCTTTTTTCAGGGGGGGGGGGGTGTCACACCCCCCACACCCCCACGTCGCGACGGCCCTGCTCACTATCACTAATTTGAACAGATGTTTAGATCATGTTGAATCTCTTTTCCTTCGTAAAGGTTCCAAATACTCATGGATCTTTTTAGATTAGGGAGAAACTTCAAAAACATGCCTGTTTCTTCTGATATAAAAAATTGTGCTCTTTGACTTGATGATGGCGCGTCGGTCAACAGAGACTCATAAAATTACTCTGAAAAACCTGACCCTATTTAGGCCTACACTTATGACGATGAGTCCCTTGTTTCCCTGTGCTCTTTGACTTGATGATGGTGCTTCGGTCAACAGAGACTCATAAAATTACTCTGAAAAACCTGACCCTATTTAGGCCTACACTTATGACGATGAGTCCCTTGTTTCCCTGTGCTCTTTGACTTGATGATGGTGCTTCGGTCAACAGAGACTCATAAAATTACTCTGAAAAACCTGACCCTATTTAGGCCTACACTTATGACGATGAGTCTCTTGTTTCCCTGTGCTCTTTGACTTGATGATGGCGCGTCGGTCAACAGAGACTCATAAAATTACTCTGAAAAACCTGACCCTATTTAGGCCTAGACTTATGACGATGAGTCTCTTGTTTCCCTGTGCTCTTTGACTTGATGATGGCGCGTCGGTCAACAGAGACTCATAGTATTACTATGAAAAACCTGGCCCTATTTAGGCCCAAACTGAGCAATTTCTTCAGTACCAATCAGATTGCGAGATTTGTGAATTACTATTGTTAACATGTAAATGTGATAGAATTTTCGATTCGATTGAAGAATTGAAAACATTCCATGGGATAGAGATTCCAAGCCGTGATTCTTTTCTTTCGTAATTCCATTGATGATTGAAGAAAATAGGGCCAAGTTGTTTACTGTTTCATGATGAGTCCCTCTTGAGCAAGGTTTACCGCAGGGATACAAGGGACTCATCGTCATCAGTCTAGGCGCTTCGGTCAACAGAGACTCATATAAAATTACTCTGAAAAACTTGACCCTATTTAGGCCCAAACTCTGAGCTTCCTAGAGTAACAATCAGATTGCGATGTTTGTGAATTACTATGCTTTCGCAACGGGATTCGAGATTCGAAGCTGTGATTCCATCATAATTTCATTCATGATTGCAGAAAATGTTTTCAATGTTTCATTATGAGTCCCTGTTGAGCAAGGTTTACCGCAGGGACACAAGGGACCCATCTATCCGTACCTTCCAACTTCTTTTCAAAAACAGCCTCTGCAAAAAAGTCTTTGAAAAATCTGAGAGATATCTAAAATCCGAAAATGTCAAACGCAATATTTAGAGTAATTTGCACCTAGGTTTTGGGTAGGAATATTTCGAGCTTGTCTCACCTTCCTTAGCTTCTTTGTACCAATGGTTTAAATCTTCACGCTCTTCATTAGTCATATTATGCTTCATTTCTGAAAAGACAAAAAATGAATTTTGTCGCAAGAAGAAAACAGGTGTGGTTGAAAAAGCTGTTTTATTAAATTCATTTAAACAAAATAGTTATGCTATGCAGAAAGAAAAGGTAGATTATAATACAAATTTACTAAGGCTACTCTCAATGATTTGAAATATTGCCTAATCTTCCATAAATTCGTGCCGAGCTGCTGTTAGCTCAAAAGGTGAGATATTAGTTCTTTTAAATCATACGATGGAATTGGTATCTCTAATGAACTGTGGAATATTATTCCAAGCAATTGGAGCAGTGTACAAAAACCTCTTTTGGTGTGCTCGAATGTTAGTTTTTGCACATGGAGACCCTTCCTATTCCTTGTGCTGTATTTTGACATGGCCGAGCTTTCGATTGAACATATTTTGTAGGCATTCACGACAAAGCTGATTGACAATTTTATAAGCCACTTTTAGAGTAGCTAAAAGGTTTCAGTACGTAACTAATCCGTTTCTAAGGGGGTATGGAAATGAGTCGTAGTGGTAGCGTTATCTAGGTCGCAAAAAGCGAAATTACAACATATCATCGGGTATACCACTGCATCCCTGGAATCAAGATGATAATATGGGACCGTTCATTATTTACAGAGGGGTTGGTACCGAAGAGAAATGGGTTGGGTGAAAGAAATTTTCTAACATAAAAAGGTTGGGTGAATAGTTTTTCATGCAATTTCAAAGGTTGGGTAAACAAAAGTTTCCCACTAATTAATGCTAAATTTTTAAAGTCCCAAATTGTCAATTTCACCATAAAAAATCATCAGTATTTTCCATTTTACATTCAATGTCTACTTTGTTTCCATCTTTGTCATGACTATTTGCAATAATTACAGTATCTAACATTTACAATTTATAGTTTTAACATTGAAATAATGTTCATAGGTGGGAGTTGGGTAAACTTTTCTTCATCCTGAAAATAGTTGGGTAGATCTTTTTGCAGTCAACTTCTCAGTTGGGTAAACAGATTTTTTGAATTAGAAAACATTTCTCTTAGTACCAATCCCTCTGTAAATAATGAACAGTCCCTAATATCGGGAAATTGGATTTCGGATTTTAATATTTCTGGACATTTGAAACGTCTGAAAACATGTCGTCTAAAATACATTTGTTACAACTTTACTACGTATAATGTAATTCCGTTATCTTCAAATTCAGGTCAAAGCATATGCGTAGTTCCTCAAGGCTCCGTCCTCAGCTCCCTACTACTTTTGATACACAGAAACTGCATCTTGCTTTCTCTTTTGAGCAACGAAAAGAACTTGAAATTAATAAAGGAATCGTTCGCATACCTGTGTCCTTGACTTGAGCTCTGAGACTATCAACACCCAACTGCATTGATCGTTTCTGTGCCTGGTAACCTTCTCTTGCGTTTCTCATCGAATTCGACAGAGAAGACAGTCCTTCTGCAATCGTACTGTACTTGTCAATAACTTTGTGAATCTGAACACAAGGAGTGTGGGCATGCTTTTCCCAATCTACAAACAGAAGATAGATTTCAGCCTCCTTTATCACACCGAGTGAGTTAGAAAACTGTCCACGCTTTATTTATGCAACCAATCTGTAAAGACATCAATTCCATTATCTTACTTAGAGACTTCAACTGAGTTTTCTAGGTTGAGTAATTTCTTCTAAATTCAGGATTTAGTCAAAACTATCATTATGTTGCAAAATACTGCATGGTATATCTATCATTTAGAACAGATCTGAGAGCAGAACTTTAATCTCTCAAGCGTTATGAAATTTTGTTGATGTAAGGGGGGCTTAGTCCCTTGGAAACTACTTGAAGTTTTTACTGATCCAGATTCCAAAGCAACTTTATTGTCTTCTGAAACTGTGATGCCTTATGACTTGGAGTCTGCAAGCAGAATACGGAAAATGCTGTTCCTTATGGAATTGTGAGCTCCAGGACAGCGCCTAGTCGAGATTATTGCTGCCAAATTATTAAGAAGGTATAGGAGCAAAAAACTGACCACAGTGAATTGTATGACAGGAGACGGTCAAACCAGTCACTCTGTGCAAAAGCTTTAGGAAGCTTTGCCTGAAACTTCATAATTATAACTGTTTCAAGCTTTGCCTGAAACCAATAATTAAATCTTCGTGTAAGTATTAAAGAATCATAGTCACACATACAAACCACTGATATACTGTTTGCCTGAAAGCATACGTGATTTACTCAATTTGGTCCATTTTTCAACGATTAAAGTCATTTATTAATGTTATCTCAGGCCAGTCATTGCTTCTAGCGATACAGAAACTTTTAAGTGTTGTTATACTTTCCCATCTTTCCAGTCATACTTTACTGGAGATCAAAAGTCAAAGTTTAATCATGATAATGAACAGAACATGATCAGTTGTTTTAAGGCATATCAAGAAATAAGGATATTATGACAGAAAAACAGTTTTACTCTACATAGTTTTGATTGTACTTAAGGGGTCCAACGCTTGGACACGGCATACAAAAGAGGCTTAAATCAGCTGAAATAGCTAGAAGTCCTTCCAGTCCACTTGAAATAAAGTATTGAAAAAACCACTGCATCACAACACCAGTCAACTGTTAACCTACCTTCATCCAATGTTCTCTTCTCAGCTGGTATATTCTCATCCATGATCGGCATGTGATCAAAATTCCTAGCATCAAAATCTTTAATCAATACCCATGGTGCATCATTCTTGAAAGCATTCACCGTTGCCGGGCCTTTTATGTTAATATGTGGTAGCCTCTCTTCAGCAAGTTTGGAATAATACAATTCATCAGCAGTGGGAACATGGTCTCTTTTTCTTTTTCTTCGATCATTTATTTCATCATGGACTTCTTTCTCGACTTTCTTTTCCTCGTCATCCAAGTTCTTCTTGTCCTTGTTAAACTCTTCAACTTTGCTGTCGATTTCTGGGAGTTTATTGGTCATTTCCTTTGTTCCTTTGAACTCCTTCTCAGAAGAATCAGCAGCGACGCTGCCCCAGAAATTGATATTTACGCAGATATCACCTAAAAGTTATAGATAGCAGGAGAGTCAGAAAAAAATGTGGGGTATTTGTAAACTTTTATTAATGAATGTTCTTTGCATTTCATAGGGAAAAGGTAAACTTAGATAAGAAAATTTAGTTGGCTGAAGTCACTCTTTCCGTATCATAATTACTCTCGAGTACTGAATAAACGGGGGGGGGGTGAGAATAATCGGGGGGTTGGAAATGGCTAGATATAACAATAATCGGGGGTGCTGCAACAATCGGGGTGGGGGGTGTTTGGAGAAATAGAAAATAGTCTTTTTCTTAGGTAAACACGTATCTGTTATATATTTATGTGACCAGTGTTGTTTCTAATACATTTATTTATGAATTCTGATTCTGTTCAATGCACTTCTTGAGAATTTTTCTTGCGTTTATTCAGAAATTATGTTTACTATCATTTCATGTTTCCAAAAATTAATAAAAGGGGGCTTGGAATTAATAAGCGGGGGGGGCGATTATTCGGTACTCAAGAGTAGTATCGATTTCCGCAAAATTGTGTTTCATATGATTCCTAATCAAGACCTTTAGATCTACACTAGTGTATGTGCGAACTTCTGCACCATGACTAACATATTGTTTCTCTCCCCAAGAGTGAATCTAGGCGGCATTGTGTTAGAACACAAAAGGAAAAGCTATTCTTGTCGTGACAGTATCATTTTTCTTTATCAACTAAGGATCTACGATGATCTTAACTTTGTCAAAGCATGAGCGATAGGACATCCAGTTTGCAGCAGTTTGAAATCTATATCAGTAGCGAGCCACCTTAACTTATTGCCTTTGTGTATTTGGACATATTTTTACCTGGTAGTGAGCCACCTTCCACTGGTCCATAATTTTGAAATTTCAGTGGAGCTACCTTAAGAGCAGATCCACCTTAAGCGTAAGAGCTTAATGGGCCGCACTCTCCCCAGTCCCTTTCCCCAACTTGCGGAAAGGTCTATTCCAGAAGAATCACGATTTCAAAAATGCTTTCTTTGGGATTATGGCAAGTTACCTATCAGGCAACTCAATTCAGAAAGCGAGGCAACAGAATTTTCCTACATTTAAATTGAAAACAATCAACGCCTACGTTTTCGATAGCCTCACGACCTTAAGGACCCTCAAGTTACGCTCATTTCATTGAGTTGAATTGTTGTTGTTGTTACCGCTCCACTGAGGGCCTTATGGACATAGAGCTGTAAAAACGGCAAAAACTTTCAATCGGCGACAGGATTCTGTCGCCCGGTCGTCTACCGATCAGCAAATGGCTTAGAGGAAGGCGGTTTTTGCTTTTGTCGCAAGAATGATCCTTTACCGAATTACTTATACCTAATTAGATGGTACAGCAGTTCTAGAAAACTAATTTTGAAGGCATTTTAGACCCAGTGGTTGTGAGATAAAAAGTAGCTGATGATTTAGGCCCAATAGATCTTTCAGCTACATTCTAAAAAAGAATGCGAATCGAACGACAGATTGATACATTTTGATGTAGAATGTTCGAATGTACACAATAGTGATAGATACTCCAACACTGCTCAGTCGAACCTTTTATGGAGCAGCTGAAAGGTTTCAAATAAAATCAGTACGGAGCTTTACGACCTTTACCGTTTTTGCAAGCGTATGGGAATAAGTCGTAGTTGTAGCGATATCATTTCAGCAAAAAGCGAAACTACGACATGTAATCGAGTCTACGTTTTCGATAATAGAGTTCATTACCTTTGTAATGGATCGGGATCCCAAAAATGATGCAATCAAGAGTGATGCCAAGACAAGCATTAAAATCTGCATCCAATTTCCCTCTCAATTCCAGTAACTCAAGTTTGAATAATTCACCAACTGCGTCCATCAATTTTTGTCCAATCTTTAATCCAATGTCGACAATGTCTTTAGCGAGTTTAAGAACATCCTTGCCAAACTCAAGGAGACCATCAGCCAAAGTTACGAACCCTTGTCCTACTGAGATAAGACCCTTTCCAATTTCTGCCAAGCCAATCAAAATCTAAATTAAAATTAGAAACAAACATGATACAGAAATCAAAAGAGAAGTTGAAACCTCCTTACATTGTACTAGCCTCACGACATAGTCCCAGATATCGCAAAATAGCAACAACGACAACAACAACAATAACAACAACAACAACAACAACAACAACATTTCCTTTTTTGCTCAATCTGGGCCTTATGGACTTTGATACAAATTTTTGAGACGGAGATGCACACGTTTACGTGTACCCTTTGGAACGAGGCTGCAGTGTAGTCTCGGAAGCGAGGCAAGTGACCCTTTACAGTTGGACATTCTTAATGCTGCGGTGAAGTTC
The DNA here is from genome assembly GCA_964020215.1 of Aurelia sp. 3 sensu Dawson et al. (2005). NCBI lineage: Eukaryota > Metazoa > Cnidaria > Scyphozoa > Semaeostomeae > Ulmaridae > Aurelia > Aurelia sp. 3 sensu Dawson et al. (2005). The sequence continues at coordinate 15,286,038 of OZ026593.1, read as the reverse complement.
ATGGAATCTAATTGGCCTTAAAACTGAGGAACTCCTGATTCACAGTGTAAGGTTTGTTGATTCTTGGGTTGAGGAAACATTCGTAAGGATACTTGTGGCTTTTGTTCATGGCTAATATCACTGTAAACTTGAATTCGGAGCTGTTTTAACATTGGAGGTTCGAGCCGGCAACTTAGGCCCATCCGCCATTGCCTGGTGTTCGTACAGTGTTGCTATGGTTTCCATATCTGGTTATCAAATCGACAGGGGAAAACTCCATCCCAAATTTTAGTATCAAAGTCCATAAGTCGTAGTTTGAGCGTCCATCAGTCTATCAATAGCGATAACTACGAATATGCAATCAGTCTAACATTGTACGCCAAAATTTCGGACGATAACATCTTCATCATCATCATCATTTGGTACCATCTTCGACACAAAGGTTGGAAACCATGAACAACATTAGAACTCTTCATACCGAGTGAGCCAAAAAAAAGTTCCCACTTTTGAAAATTCACAACAGCAAGAGTTTTTCACAGATTTGAATAATTCCAATTCTAGTTAGAAGCCAAAAGATTGAAGTATTTTTATGATTTTTCTCATTGTCTCACGAGCACTACAAACTCAGGTAAATTCAACTTTTCATAAATTTTATTGTTGCAAAATGACTGAAAAATTGCCTAAAACATCGATCAAAGCATTATTGACTCCTTGCACAGAATAATAAAGGAAATGCAACTTCCAATCGGGGAGAGATATCCTCCAAACATTAACTGCCATGGGATTGAATATCTTCCGCATTTGTTTGAAAATCGATGTCTTGTAACACTTCAGGGAGGTGAAACGCCTATTGCCTATTGTTCGGTGTGAACAGAGTCCTTACGATTTGATCAATGTTTTAGGCCCTTTTTCCGTCATTTTGCAACTATGAAATTTTTGTAAAGTTGAATTTACAAATACTTCTAGTACTGGTAGGACAGCAAGAAAAATCACAAAATACTCGAATCTTTCGGCTCTTAACTAGAATTTGAATGATTCAAATCTGTGAAGTAGTCTTGGTGCTATGAATTTTCAAAAGTGGGAACTTCTTTCTGGCTCACCCGGTAGTTAAACTAAGGGGCTAATAGTCAGAGATGGGCTCCGAGAACTACCTCTGCATGCAGTGCCTACTACGAGACGGGTGATCTTAGCCATTGTTGTTCAACATAAGAGTCATCTGCCTAACATCATCGAAAACTCAACCACTAGCAAATATTCTATTTGATGCTTCAGAATTCAACCATCACCTGCATTTCACGATTTCTTTGTCGTACCCTGACAAGGGGGGCTAAGAAGGTCCTAGTGCTTGCCCAAGGCACACCATCAGACTAGCGGAGGGAAGGACATACCTTTTTTCTCCATTCTAGATTGACCCCATGGTCCAATCTAGCCGCTGCCCATATAATATCTTCAGACATTTCATATGTCCAAAAATTTGATGTCTAAATTTTTTGTTGTCCAATATGTCTAGTGTCCGAGCTTTTTGCAGCATAGAAAGGTCACAGCCAAACAATTTCACTGTTTTAAAACGTTATGTCTTGCTCAAGAATTGTTACAACCACTTCGATTAACAGCCTCGGTTTGGAAAATATTCAAGATTCTTTCATATGAAAGTTTGGAGGCCAAATTCGGATTTAGCACCCAAACTTCAGTCTAACCACAAGTTTTCATATTGCTAGTAGTCGTGGTGTTAACTTTATGGCGACGTAAAGTTTGAAAATCTGCAAGGGATTTGACCGCGAAAATGACTTGGGGTGTCAAGTTTCACCTCGAACAATTTTTCACGGGCAAATCCCTTATAAATCTTTGAACTTTACATTGTCATAAAATCAACATCACAAATGCAGCAGTTTAACAACATGTAACTAGACTAATGTTTGGGTGCTAAATCCGAATCTGGGCTCGAAATTTTCATAAGAATAATAGGAAGGAATTTTGACAAATTTCCAAAACGAGGCTGCTTAATCGAAGTGGTGTTTCTAAATTCATAATTTCTCTAACTAAATCCATCTTAGCCGTGCTTCTTATCACCCCAAAAAATGATCAAGAGCCCTCCGAACGAAGCACATATAAATACATGACATGTTTCTTCAGAAGGAAGTTATCAAGGTGTGTTTGACTGGTAATTCCAAACCTACCAAATTCTGAAAACGGTAGACTGCGCAGAGATGAAAACAGAGTTCCCAATCAAACACCAAATTCTTCAAAACAGCAGAGGTTTAGAGATTTCCAGTTGAAAAATATGAAAACGAGTCTGGTGCTTGGCAACAAAGAGTTAAGTTGCCCATTGCCGTAGCAACGCGAGTAAAGTTGCCTCGTTTTCAGAGTTCTGCAAATGAAATCAAGAATCTCCCCAAAGTCTGCTAAACCTTCTGCCTGTTGGAGCAGAAGGTTTACTAGGCCTGCCAAACCTGCCAATCCTGCCGTTTTCAGAATTGGGGAGTCAATCAAACACAAATTCCGAGTCTTCCAAGTGTACCGCTTTTCAGAATTGGTACCAATCAAACACATCTTAAAAATAAACCGTGAATGTAGCACTTTTCAACTATCGTACAGTGATTGGATAGCGCAGTAATTACGATGACGATCGACTATGTACCTACCTTGATACCAATTTGTTCTGCCCATGCAACGAATTTCCTTGCAAGCTTTCTTATCTCACAAGCAGCAATGCAAATGATGTTTTTAACCTTCCATTTACAAGTAACCCAAGTTGGACACCCGATCCACCACCACCAGAGCTTGAAACACCGTGAGTTCCACCCAAAGAACGGGATGCATACTGCAAATAAAAAGCAAAAGGGATAGGGGTAGGGTAGGGTAGAGCAGGGCAGGGTAGGGTATGGTAGGTAGGGTAGATTAGGGTAGGGTAAGGCAGGGTTGAGTAAGGAACCGGTTGGGTAGAGGAGTAGCGTATGATGTTTTGTTTTTGTAGTATTTTAGATGCTTGGCCCCTTGTAAACCAGCTTTGTTGAATGGGCTACCAGGCTTAAATAACTGATGATATAGTAAGTAAGTATGTAGGTAAGTAGTAGTTTTATAGTCTTTTATCTAGCCAAAGACTACTTAACCCTTTCACGCCCGGCTAAAATTAAGCTTAACAGGAAAACCTAATGTAGATCGTCGTTTTCCAGGGGGTATCACAATCAGTGATTCAATAAGCAATAGATAAATGCAATGTCCATATGTCCATAATATTTCAAATCAATCAAAACTCTGAAAGCTTTACGCCCTGAAAAATTCGCAGTTCTTAATGAATAATGTTGGGCTATATGGTCCTTCCGGGGGTGAAAGGGTTAAACGATCATCCTTACCCCCTGGTCACTATGCTTAGTAGCATATAGCATTTAACATTTATACTCCTGGGTGGAGAGAGGCATAATTTATGCAAACACCTTGCCCAAGGATGCTATCCTCAAATGTGGCCAATGCCGGTATCGAACACACGACCCTTGGATCGTGAGCCCGACGCCTTAGCACTGTACCATCGAGGCCACAATGATGTGATATGATATAATATGATACATGATATGAAATCACGGAGTTGAATGATTCAACTTCTAGTTAAAAGCCAAAAGATCGAAGTATTTTTGTGATCTTTCTCGCTGTCTCAAGATCTTTAGAACTGTAGGTAAATTCAACTTTACAAAAATGTCATAGTTGCAAAATGACTGAAAAATTGCCTAAAGATTGATCAAATCATAAAGGACTCCTTGCACAGATCAATAAAGAAAAAACAATTGTTTATGGTTGAGAAATATCCACTGTACATTTATTGCCATGGAACTGAAAATCTATAGTATATGTTTGAAAATTGATGTCGTATAACTCTTGAGAGAAGTGAAACGCTCATTGCGTATTACTCTGTATAACGAGAGTCCTTACAATTTGATCGATGCTTTGGGCCCTTTTCATTCACTTTGCTACCATGAAATTTCATCAAGTTAAATTTTCCAATGCTCCTAGTGCTGGCAAAGCAGCAAGAAAAATCACAAAAATACTTCGATCTTTTGGCTTTTAACTGGAATTCAAATAATTCAAATCTGTGCAGTACCCATGGTTCTATGAATTTTTGAAAGTGGGAGCTTTTTTCTGGCTCACCCAGTACAGTGGTGAAAAATTGGCTTTACCATTGGGTAAATTGAAAGCTACAAAAATATCCTTTGGGCCTCCATTTCAATGGATTCCTTACCAGTGAATATCCTAAAAGATGACACGCCCTAAGACAACTCACTGTGTCCGCATTCACGATCACAAGATGCTTCAAAAGCTTTCTTTGCTTCTTCAATTTCAGCTGCACGTCTTTCCAATTTCTTTTGATAAGCTGTGATATCACTTTTCCATACATTCATCTTCTTATTTGCATCATCGAGGGCTTTCTGTCCCTCTGCGAGTTTTTCCTCAGCTTCATCTAATTTTGCTTTAGCCGCGTCCGCCGCTTTTTTAAGGTAATTCTTTACAGAATCTGCAAATTCTTTAAGATGGAGGTTAATGCTGAGTCGAGCAACGAACTAGAATGAATAAAAATACAACAAAGTTCGATTTAAATCAATTTCAAAGGCAGAAACTTAAAGAGCATAGGTTCCAAATCTTTAAATCGGTGTAAAAAAGCGGATGTAAAATTCAATGACCTATTTCTTTAAACTGAATGACATGAAAGAAACTTTCGCCACTTTTTTATGATTCTGCCGTTGGATTTTTCAGAAATCTTGAATATTTGTCGAAGTTACAGCCTATTTCATTTTTCAGATGATGTTATGATGTGACGTCATCAAATTTCTAAATCACAAACCAGAAGTGTGAAAGCGTTTTGCTTGATACCATATTGTAGGCATCCATAAACTATGGTTTTCTTGAAAATTATTAGATCTTTTGTCAACAGGTTTAGAAATTACGATAGTTTTAAGTTTTTTTTATAAATTTTCTTGACTTCTTAAAAAAGAAGAAAAACCCTGTAATTCTGGAAACATAGAAGATTTCACAAAAGTCCAACGGCAGATTTACTGTAAAATAATTCAAGTTTCTTTGAAGCAGTGCAGTTCAAAGAAATAGGTCATACAATTCTACACCCAGCTTTTTAAAGATTTGAAACCTATGCTAGCTTAAAGTAAATCAACAGAGTTAAGGTAATGCAAAAAACGGAAGATAGTCTAAGTAAGTCACACACTAAAGCCTTTCAAACCTATGTTATCACACCCTGATGATAACATAGGTTTGAAAGGCCTCAATGTTCCATTCACTTGGACTATTTTTCGTCTTTTTGCATCTGCCATTTTAATACCGTATTTTACCATACTACCTTCACCAAACACATGAATTAAAGCAGCATAGAGATCGCACAAATACCGATCTAAATTTTTAAATCGATCAATATCGTGTAAAATAAACCCCTGACCTGAAAACATCAGTGCAGAGAAAGAATTGGCCAAATAGCAACGTCTTACCGAAAATGAAAGTGAGACTAAGCTGCCATAAGAGGCCTCGACCTCAAGACTACAGGACAAGATGTTCCAAAGTTTCTCTTCAATTTTGAATTTGAATGATTGATCTGTAACTTCGATTTGAATTTCTCGCGAAAAGCCAAGAAGCGAAATATAGCCATGTATCTTGACAGTAACTGAATCTTCCAGTATAAGAATGTAAGCAGAGGGCCCGTTCTTTACATCAGTAGCATTCTTTCGTAGTTGGATCAAACCACCGGCCCAGTCAATTGGAGACAATTGTACATCCACCAACAATTTTTCAGGGGGGTTAATAACGATTTCAGCTGATACTCTGAATCCAAGGAAGTCGATGGTTCCTTTCAAGTACAGACCTGGATCGATTTTTATGCCAAGAGCCTCGATTTCTTTTCCTGTAAAAAATCAATATAAACATAAGACATTAGACTTTTGACCCAGTTCGTTTTTTTGCTCAAAACATGATTGAATTTACCTACCGTTAAAGTTTTATTTAGCTCCTTTCTTTATAAAGCCTCTCCATTCTTAGACTTATGACGATGAGTCTCTTGTTTCCCTGTGCTCTTTGACTTGATGATGGCGCTTCGGTCAATAGAGACTCATAGTATTACTATGAAAAACCTCGCCCTATTTAGGCCCAAACTGAGCAATTGTTAACGTGTAAATGTGATAGAATTTTAGATTCGATTGAAGAATTGAAAACGGGATTGAGATTCGAAGCCGTGATTCTTTCCTAATTCCATTGATGATTGAAGCAAATAGGGCCAAGTTTTTTACTGTTTCAGAGTCCCTCTTGAGCAAGGTTTACCGCAGGGATACAAAGGACTCATCGTCATCAGTCTACTCCATTCTTAACCAAAATCTTAAATAAGTCCCTCTCTATAAAGCCACAGGTTACCAAAGAATTTCCATTTATTTAACAAAACAAGTTTGCGAGTTGATTCTAATCACGATAAAAGATGCGTCAAACTTGCGTATTTGACTTGTAAAGTTGTACATTGATTCCGAAAAATATGGGGGTAAATGTACTAAAACGCTATCATGTATACCCTTCTGTAAATTGATTTGGTGGAAAACCCCTCTATCTAGCAAACTCACGTCTACTTTAAGCCCCCCTCTGGAGTCTTCAAAATAGGCCTAATTGAAAACAAAGGCAAAATACATGCATTACTTTTTCCAGTCCCCCTAAAGGCCCCGGCCCCCTGGTAACCAACCTGGCTACCTCCCTATCTCGACGGTACTGCAGGTAGTTGTGAATGGTTTTGCCACGGCCCCCTGAAAAGCAGTTCCCATAGACTGACGGGGCTACCTACCTAAAAATAAAGATCAAATCAAAACAAACTTACCTTCAAGACTGTATGCGACAGTAATGCCCTCAGGGAAGCCACTGTTAGCAACAAAATCTGGTACACTAGGCTTTCCAAGCTCAAAGGCTGTATATATTGACTTCAAAGTGAAGCTACTGATGGAGGCATAAATATAGTTGTCACTTGGCCTGCCTGGATCAATTCCAAAGTATCCTTTAACTTTGATTGCATGATCATTTGGGCCTGTTTCTTTGATCTTTCCCACCCAAACTTCTGCTCCGAATTCTAAAAAACAAAATGCATGTAATCAAGCAAAGTAACTGAAGAGTGGTTTTATCCCGTATGGTACATGACTTGTGGATGGACGGAGTTTGCCGCCGGGTTTTCAGAAAGGTACCCTCTGCTGAGTACCAAAGCCTTTGTAACCATTTTTATGATGAATTTTGGAGGAAAACTGCCCATTTTAAACTATTCTTTGCGAAGTTCAGCCAAACTTAGCCATGTTTAAGGAAAATCTGCTGAGACAGAGTGTCCTACAGCCCGTGAATAAACGTTAATTTCATTCACATCATCTGTTGTCCAGTTTTTGCAGCTTATTGTTTAGCCTCTCCAAACTTTCATAGATACACTTCTTCCTCCTCCTTCTCGAGGAGGAGGGGGGGGGGGGGTTATCTTGCTTTTTGGAGGGGATTTCGAAGAATGAAATTGTGAATTTCATATCGCTCTTGTAATAACAAATGAAAGCATACCAAAACTTGGAAGGGGTGAACCAACAGAATAACCGATTGCGAGATGTAAATTGCCAAATGCTAGGTATTCAAATCCAAATGGTCTTCTCCATATACCAATCATATTGAATTCCAAGCTGAGCTCACCAGTTAAACTGAGTTCAATAGCACCTAAAGATAAAGGTCACTTCGTCATCCAGGGTAAGTAAGTAAGTAAGTAAGCAAGTAAGTAAGTATGCATTTGCTACTAAAACATTTACAATGGTCTAAAAAAAGGAAAAAATAAATGAAAAATAAATAAAATATTTACAACACATTTTACATAGCAAATTTGATATATACAAGTAAAAAACATCGCTAATTATAGTGGCAGGGATAGCATTAAAAGATCGAGTTGACCTCATTTCCATAATGGTCCCCTTAGAGGTGATTGCAAAATATTATAAACATTATATTTGTATGTGTTTTTCGATAAAGCATAAATATTGTAAGGCCGAAACATGAATGTGAGAGAGGATGAGCGGTTTTAGTTGAACAACCACGTTACAGTTGTTGAATCTCTGAAAATTAATTTTGGCATACAAGCAGCAAATATGCACAAACAATACAGCAGCTGAATTGACAGTACCTCAACTTTTTTATCAGTTTCAATTCAACTAGTGTAGTTGAGATCCGAACTTCCACTTGGGCCAAACTTTGTTTTCAGACAGTCTGAAATTACACCATTTCGATTAACCGCCTCGTTTTGCAAATTATTCAAACTTCTTTCATATGAAGCATCCAATGCCAAATTAAATTTTAGCACCCAAATTTTAGCCTAATTACGAATGTTCATGTTGCTAGCGGTTGAAATGACAATTTCAAGGCGACAGTAAGTTTTAAAACCTATAAAGAATCACTGACTTTTTCTTCGTACACTTTCCTTAAAATCACTAAAAATCACAAGCACAAATCACAAAATCACAAGATAAAATCACATTAAAAAATCACAAAATCGGTGAAAACTTACTGCAAGATCACACAGAATAATTGCTAACAATCATTAAAATCACAAGAAAAAATCAGAGAATCACAAAATGACGTACACTATTCTGAGATAAGTGATTTGCTTCTAAACCGGTCTTGATTGGACAGAAAACTGCATTAGTTCTCCAGAAACCTGGTGGGATTTTTCATGGGCATGCATAAAACTATATGCCCAACTTTGATTGGGCCTTGATTCATGAATAAAAACTTACCCATCAATTGAAGAGTACTGCTCCCTAAGATCTCTTTATCATGCCAAAACAAAGTACATGACAAGCTGACTTTAGATTCTTTCCCATTAACCTCTACACTCAATTCGATTTCTTTCAGATTTAACTTGTCTTCGACAAGCACAATGTCAGCTGATAATTTTGCTCCAAAGGAAAATGTTCCCATTCCGACTAGCCCAGAGATTTCGATGGTCGCTCCAGCCCCGACTTTTTCAACAAGCCATAGACAAAGAGAATCTCCTTTGCAACCATTGTTTTGCGGGATCTTGAATATACCAATGAGTGTAAGACCTAACGAGAAAAGTGAACAGTGAGAAATACATGAAATTTGTTTATAAGGAACAGCTTATAAGAAAGGGTGGGCTCACTTTTTCGGAACTTAAGAAGCAACCCTACCAGAATTTAAAAAGCTTAGAAACTTTTGCAATTTGTAGTTTCAACTTTCCCGCTGCTATTACTGAACAAGTGTTGTCACAGTCACAAGTGTACGGGTCGCTAAATGGTCTCGTCTTGAAGTGCCATTCCGGTTTGTTCGGAAGGGGTTCCACTCGAGGTGTCGGGGGACTGAGAGGTGCCGAAATTGATCTTTCGCAGCCCTTGTAGGGGGGCTAGAAGTGGGCAGGGGGCTGTTTCTTTTCGTGGATCAAAGCTTTTGAGTCGGCTTGAACCTGATGTTAGGTAGGCACCCTCCCCTGCCATCTATGGGGGGGGGGGAGTCGGAGACTGACTGTGATTAAAACTGTTATCGTGTTAACTTTTATGTAATATTTCTCTTCTAAGTCATAAACATTTTGCCACGGCCCCCTGAAAAGCAGTTCTAATTGGACAATTGGACTAATGCGGCTACCGTGCATAAAGAAATAAACAAAAAAGAGAAATATTTGCGTAGATATGAAATATTTTACCAGCTGAAATATCTTGATCACTCAAATGAGGAATGTCGAATTTTATTGGTTCCTCTTCGTCCTCATCGTCCCTACGATACGCAGTGGAGGTTCGTAATCTTTCTGGCTGCATTTGCGTCATCCCCATTTTGCCATTTCTCGCTCTGTTCGTTGGTCTGATTGCTGCTATTTGTCCATACTTCCTCGCGTAACCCTACAGAATCAAATCATCATTTAGAGGTTCTAAGGTTACGTTCACATTGCACAATTTTTTGCAAGCGCTTGAAGGGAATCGACATTGTTACAAGCTGGCCCGGATCAGGTCAAAAATATAATCTTTTGTACTCGACAACTTAGACGCATCCGGTTTCATTGTGTAGCTAATGAAACAAAGGATTTATTGGCGTTTCTCTTGCCTATTTATAGCGGCTACGAGATATAGCTATGTCTGTTCCCTTTAAACGCTCGTGCAGATCTCCGCCATACTAGTCCCTTACAGATAAAGATAATCAAAGTAACAAAGCAATACAATAAACATACGCGTGGGCATCACAGAAACTTGGCTGGATCACTTTGATAAGCTTGCTCCTTCGTCGCACGCAACTATATATAAAAACCATTATTTTCTAATTCATTTCATTCAACCGAAAATAACTACATCTCTTTAGTATGTATTTTCAGTTACTTGTAAGGGTCTTTTATAACAGTAGTACCAGTCAGTTTAGCAGTTTGCGAATAGACGTGTGCATTAAAAACAAGTAATAAAATGAATAAGGCGAACGAAAACTCTACAAATGAATTACATAGCAAATTCTCAAATTTAACACAATATTGCTGAACCTATCCTGGATAGATCATCATAGTAACTTGCCAGGGAATATCAATTGGACTTGAAAATCGAGTTTCAAAAGAGATATCAAAACAGAAAAGACATCCAGAACTTGATTTTGCAACTGCTCGAACATCTTACGGGCGTGGTGGGGAAGAGTTTTGATCAGCATACAAGCTATCGACGTGGGGCCTTTAGACCCCTGTACAGACAATTTATACTGACACTATTTCACGTGCAAGCACGCATCTTGAAGTCACTGGCATGCTTATATCCGCGACTCAATTGTAACCTTTTCTAGACTCTACTCTTTTTCCCTCTCTTGGGACTAAACAAATTCAGTTCTATTTACTTACCGATTTCTTTTCTTTATTCTTGCGAGCCATTACAGCCGGGTTGTGTGGATAGAATCTGAGTCCACGAGGCTCCTTCCTGTGCTTGCGTTTCTTTTTACTCTTCCTTCTGTGTTTACGTATCTCTTTAATCTTTTCAACTTTCTTCTTCTGTTTGTTTCTCTGTCTCTGTCTCCTTTCCTGCATGGAAATAAGCACCCATAAAAATCAAAATTAGATACGCTCACACGATGCCCGGAAATTTTGAAACGGTGAAATATGTGACGGTAGCAAATATGAGCTAATGTTCACACGATGCCGTCTTCAAAACGTGCCGGTTAGAGTTCCGTTTTCAAAACCTACTGTTTTCAAAATCTGCCGGCGAACGGGAGGCCTATCAGTCATTACTTTTACCGATTTAGAAATGTGACTGTATGGTCTGAACACAGTCTGGGTGTGTTTGATTCATAATTCCAAACCTACTAAATTCTGAAAACCGTAGACTTCGCAGAGACGGAAACACATTCCCAATCGAACCATGAGCGATAGGACACCAAGTGTGCGGCAAATTGAAATTTCTATTGTAAGTAGCGAGCCACCTTAATTAAGTGTTTTTTGTGTTTTGAACTTCATATCATATCACATCACTGTTTCGTAATTCTGAAATTTTCGGTAGTGAGATTTTAAGTGCAGGCTCACTACCGAAAATTTCAAAATTCCGAAATAGTATAATGTGGCTGAATACGAAGTAAATTAAGTTCAAAACACAGAAAAACATCACAACAAACAACACATCAACAATGATACGAAAAAAACAGTACAATTAAGAACAGAATAATGGCTATTTAAACCAGGCGCTCCCTGATTTAAACCCTGCTCACACCTGCACGCAAAACCATTATCTGAGCATTATGTTGAATCGTTTATAACAACTGGAGTACGTCTAAAGTTACCTCTTGAGTGAGCACTTGATATGCATCACTCTTATTCCTCTTTTGCTGGACATTACCAACGGATGCTCGACTGCCAGGTTTGCCACTATTTCCACTGTCATCTGGCTTCATTCTTTTATCACTATCTTCTTCTTCTTCTTCTTCATCGTCCTCCTCCACCGTTCCATCAGCATTGCTGACAATAACAACTAAACAGAAGGCACAACGATTCACGACGAATGAAGGAAAAGTTGCGGTGTTTACCACCAAGCACTGAGATCACAGAAAGCAGTAGAGAAGATATAATCGAGTCTACAACCCCTTATCGTGCGCCTCCTATTCCTCAACGTAGGTGTGGATTTGAGGTTCGGTCTGGAACCAATTGATGTTCATTATCATTCATTGTCTATCATTCCTTTGTAAATATGTATCATATATAGCTATCATTTTATTGTTAAATTAATTAGATTTTACAGTGCACGTTGTAATTATTTTATCCTAAAATATACATTTTTTGTTTGTTTCTGTTTTATTCGCCATCAACTGTGAATTATAACCAACAGCAGCTTTGATACCCCAAATAGACCACTTATCGACCAGCCGGGCTGGAACACCATTGAACAACTCATCGCTAGTGAATCTAAAATAATGGCCTTCAAGTCCCTGCATGAACTGGCTCCCCAAAACTTGTGTGACCTTTACACCCGAAGCTCAAAGTGCTCTTCGTATGTCCTGCGCAATTCAGAGACAGATTTAAGATTACCCATGATAAAGTCAAGTAATGGGCAAAAATGCTCTTCCTATCGAGGAGCAAAAATGTGGAATGAACTACCTGCCGATACCAAACAGGCATCTTCCCTGAACAGTTTTAAGAAATCTATTTAGCAATTCTTCCTTTCCCTTTCTTTGCCTTTGTAAATATTGTATAAGATTTTTATATTATGGTTTTTATATTGTAATTTTTCTTTTTCAATATAAATAATTGTATATTAATGTTTTTAAATGGAAGGCCCCTTGTAAAACACACTCTGGTTGAAGGGCTACCCTCCTTAATAAAATGAAAATGAAAATGAAATGAAAATGAAAATGAACAGATCTTTTAGCTATTCTACAAAAGAAACTGGATAAGCGTTGCTTATCTTTAAATAATTTTATTCGCGAGGTTTGATAGAGTGGCGTTAGAGCTCCTATCACTATTGTGCATATTCGAAAATTCTTCAAAATGCATGAATCATTCTTCAAAATGCATCGATTCAAATTCGTTAGAATAATCTCCTAATGTGACCGCAGCCAATGCTTCACTGCAATACTTACTGGCTGTCATGTCGGAAAACCAGGCAGAATTAAACAAGCTCTTTCCAAAGATTTTTTCCATCAGATGGTCGAGTCTAATGTTTTCAATAACCATTCCGACAGCAATAGCCTTATCAGGCGGACCGGGTTGAGTTGGGGTCCAAATGAGTCCCTGCAGTGATAACTTGTCCCAGCCCCAAAGGATTGGTGTTCCAGAAACCCTGAAAGGAAAACAGAGCACTTACATTTAAAAGCTAAAAACTTTTACGTCCGAAATTTTTCGTAGTCTGAAATATCCAATGTCCGAAATTTCAGACTGTGTTCACACGATGCCGGCACATTTTGAAAACGGTGAAAAATGTGACGGCTGCAAAATTTAAGCTAGCGTTTACACGATACCGGAAAAATTTAAAAACGGTAGGAACTTAGACGGCAAAAACTCGTTGCAACAATTTGATGCCAAAGAAGCTTATCTACACCCTAAGAGTCGATCAGTCTCATTCCAAAAGTGTCTAGAAATGTTCTGTGTTCATCATTTTCAGTTGTTTACACGATGCCGTTTCCAAAATGTGTCGCGTTTTCGAAATCTACCGTTTTCAAAATCTGCCGGCAAAAATGTGCCGTTTTCGTGTGAACGGGAGGCCTATCCGTTGAATTTTTCACCGTTTTCAAAATGTGCCGGCATCGTGTGAACGCATTCTCAGTTGGATAGAAAATAGATCATAAATCATAGCAAAGCATTTCCACTGTTTAACAGCGTGATGGATTGCTCGCGAAACGCTTTGCATTAAAAAGAAGCACGATCTATAAGCATAAGACATTTTCTGTATGACACAAGAAGAAATTAACTGTAAATATATAGTCTTCTAGTCGTCCAAAATTTCTGTAAACACGTCGGAAATTCTGTAGAAAAACCCATCTTATCATGAACCACAGGACACACAGGTTTGGTGATCGGGCCTAAGCTACTCTCGCAGTGATTACTTAGAGCAACATAATTAATTCAGTTTGCAATCAATATCTAATGATGTAACTAAGGAATACTTACTCGTGTTCTTCTCTGTCATTTCATAACCTTGCAATTACTGCCAAATACAGCCAGCACCGGAGCTAGATTCTCCTTAGACGAAGACTTTCCTGTGTACGTTCGTATTTTGAAAAGGTGAGTGCGGAGGAGCGAAAACACATTTTGCAAACGTCCACAGGAAACTCGTCGTGTTCGGAAGCTAGCTCCGGTGCTGGCTGTATTTGGCTGTAATTGCAAGGTTATGAAATGACAGAGAAGAACGCGAGTAAATATTCCTTAGTTACATCATTAGACATTGATTGCAAACTGAATTAATCATGTTGCTCTAAGTAATCACTACTGCGAGAGTAGCTTAGGCCCGATCACCAAATCTGTGTCTCCTGTGGTTCATGATCTTATGAAATATCCTTCACATATTTATCGCAGTTAAAGATATCACAACTTGGAAAGAATTCACAATTCGTGTTCGGCAATTAGTAAGGTTGCTTTTTGATATTGATGTTGTAAGCCCCGAACTTGTCCTAAAAGTGATTCGTCTATTATATTCAAGAGCGATATAATATGCGCAGTTCCGTTGACAGTTTAATATTAATTCAGGCCCGATCAGGAGAGCATGTGGTTCTAGGCCGAATTCACTCACATGTATCGATGCTTGCTTGCTACGAGAAATTGTTCATACCTTTACTGGCAAATCATTCAAACTTTCCATGGCATTTATTGTCCTAAGAGCTCTGTAAACATCATCTTTCTCCTCTTTTGATGGCCTATAGTTTACTTCTGCAAACTGTCTCTCTCACTGCATCTTCTTAAAATGAACGGCCACTCGAAAAGCGTCCGTTCATCTTCTCTTCCTCCTTAGTCCGCCTCTCTCGCTCTCCACCACAGCAGATTTTCCCTCATAGCTATCGCTTTCCTTCGAAGATTTAATTTCAAAGGAATTGCGGATTTCATAAGGCCCTTGTAGTTGTAATGTCATCCTTGAACTCACCTCAAAGAGGAATCGCTGTCTTCACCAAACGTCTTCACTAATTTAAAATTCTTAATGCCAAAGTCTTTCAATGGGCCTAAAAACTGCAAAGGCCCAGATAGACTATTTGGTCCAATCATCTCCTCCAGTTGGTTCAATTTGAAGCTGTCGACACCTGCAGTCAATGCGTATGCTTTTCCTTGCTTTTCAAGTGAAATTGCAACGGCAAGCTTTCCAACAGTGATTGTTGTAGCGCCAGTGAATTTGTAACCATCACTTTCGCTCCATTCAACAGTTATCTACGATAAGTAAGAGGAATATAGTACCTTTGCGACTTTTTTATCCATTTATTCAGATATAAAAATTTACAATATATGTTACATTTAACTATGCCTTTCTAATTACTATACAACACTACAGGTACCATACCATGGGGTGCGAAAGACAATGACTACCCCATGGCCAATAAAAAAGACACGCAACGTTCAACTAACTACGAATACACTACAAACGATTAATAACTGATGGACAATGTACTAGATTCTGTTCCACGTCAGATGTCAGGTCAGGGATGCGATGACTTGAATGATGTCGCAGGCGCAACTCGTTCGTTAGATCGCAAAACGAAGATCTTCTCGAATTATTACGACCAGTTGTACAAATTGCCGATCCCTGAAATGATGCTGTGACCCATCTTTTGTTACGTGGTGATCACTGCTTTTCTGACTGGTCGTAATAATTCAGCAATTCCAGCGAAAAGATCTTTGTTTTGCGATCTAAAGGATGAGTTGCGCTTGCGACATAATTCAAGTCATCGCAGGACCTTTGCGAGTCAAAACACGACCCCCGTTTGTTTGTCCGCTGCTCTCCTGGACATCAAGACGATGATAAAGGTAAACAAACAGGGTGTCCCACAAAAAATACGAGCGTTTGAACGGTAAAAATTTTCTTTTTAAAGGCATTGAGTCCGTATAAATAGCGCTCTCATGACCAATGTCAACTTCTTTTCAATCATGAAACAGAAGTTGCCATTTAATTTTTATTGAAATTACATCAAAGAAATTCCTCAGGATAATGCAAGGATTAAGAAGTCTTTGGTCTCCACTGCTAATGACTTTAGCACTGTTGTGCGATAACAAAAGGCCGTCAGCGGTTTGTCAGCAAAAATTCAGGACAGCGTTAACGCTCAACTATTACATGGACTCAATATTAAAGGGCATATGTCACGATAGCAGTTGGTAAATACAACAAAGAAGTTTGGAGTGGAATTCTATTGTTTCGTGACACTTTATTTGTGCTTTGTGAATTTTTACTGCCGTAAAAATTCAGCCTCGATTCTGTGCTTTGTACTGAACAAAAGAGATAATTGTATTGCATTAGCCAATCAGGCTCACGACACATGTTCTTTAAACATAGGGTCTCAAATCAGATTTGTGCTTTGCAGAATAATTAACCTAAAGAAGCAAGATTTCTGAGGCAGCCTGAGAAAGATGATTATTGAACTATGCTACAAGTATCCATGCGTAATTCGAAGAAACTTTTTTTAAGTTTCTTCATCCAAACTTCAGCCATCATCAAAACTTTTATTCATAAAAAAATTTCCAGATCATTTAACCCTTTCACCCCCGGAAGGGCCATATGGCCCAGCAGTATTCATTGAGAACTGCAAATTTTTCAGGGGGGAAAGCTTTTAGAATTTGAGTGATTTAAGAGGTTATGCACATTGCATTTATCCATTGCTTACTGAATCACTGATTACGATACCCCCTGGAAAATGACGATCTACATTGGGTTTTCCTGTTAAGCTTAATTCTAGCCGGGCGTGAAAGGGTTAAACTATTATAATGATCAGAGAAAATGATAAAAAAGATGCATTTACAAATTAACGGTTCACAACGCAACTTTATAGAAATGAAGGAACAGGAACAGTGTCAAGTAGTGTTTTTCTATATAAGATGATCTTTCCCACCCAAATATCGTTACTGTTGTGATTATTCAGTCTATTCAACCTATTACTGGGCTCTTGAATTAGTGAAGAGGAAATTGCTATTTCTAAGCTCAACAGAATTCCAAAAATGATGTATTATTGAGCTGCCCCAAAACTCTTTCAATATTACATCTAGATAGCAACTGTATAATTCGATAGCCATCTTATCTTAGGCTGCCTCAGACATTTTGCCTGTTTAAGTGTATTACTCTGCGAATGCAAATCCAATTTGAACATGAAAAGACCCAAAATCTAAGTTGAGACCTCATCTATACAATAAACTGAAAATCAAAATTTTGAAACCAAGGCTCCTTCGCAGGAATCGTTCAAACGCTTATACTTAATTGGGATGCCAGGTATTATTCACTGATGGATATGTTCAAACCCAATATTTGACTCACAAAGTAAAAAAGTATTCGGCTGAGTCTATGTTACAGACGTATACAGTCGACTCCAGTTATAGTCATACTCCGGTTATTATCATCATATTGCTGTTTCCCGAATTTAGTTGTGGTCAAAACCTTATAAACGAACTCCTATTACAGTCTTTCCCCTTTTTGTCACACTCCGCCTATAACCACTATTTTTTCCTTCCCAAACAAAAAAATACTCTTTATACAGTCACATATTGGGAAAAATATTGATGAATTTTTACATTACTTATACTATTACAGTTTTGGGAGACCTACTTCAATTCATGCAACAGCCCGGTGCCCCTAGCAATGTGTGAAAGAATCACAAGGATTTGTTAGTAGGAAACAGGAGGAAGCAAGGATTTTTTCCATGTAAGAATGTTTCATGTAATGAGTCTCATGTAAGAATGTTTTGAGCAATCATCGGTTATAAACGGGCTTATGAAGTCTTCTTTGAAAGAAGAAGATAGAAAACAGTATTCATGAAAGAAAATATTATTAATTGCAGTCAAAGTCCTTGCAGAGACTTCATACGCCCAAATTAGGCTATAAAAATCAATTTTCTAGTATTTATACAGCTATTTTGGGTAACTCCGTTTAAAGTCACACTCCGCTTATAGTCACATTTTTCTTGAAAACATATGGCGTGACTATAACCGGAGTCGACTGTAGTTCGTGTCTCTCATGTTGGGCGGTCATTTGCCATTGTTTCCGCACTGTCATGACGCTGAGTTTTATGGGTCGATATCAATGGGAATCACAGTTGTTGAGCGAAGACATGCGTCAGATGGACTTGCTACAAGTCTCTCTCGCGGCAAAAACGGGAGAAGGAAAAAAAAGCGAGAGAGACTTGTAATACTTGGCATGCTCATTAATATTCATGAGCTATCGAGCCTTGCTTCCATTCTAATAATAACGGGTTTGTTGTCAACTGTTTCATCGAAACTTGAGTCGGCCATTGTCAAGGAACACCGTAGAGTTTCGCTCTGTTGTATCATTGTCCTTTCTAAACATATGATTGGATATTGGTTTTTTGTAAAGGGATGCCGACTGGACAGAATCCTGTCCAGCCAAGGACCCAGTCTGCCAAGTATTACAAGTCTCTCTCGCTTTTGTTTCCTTCTCCCGTTTTTGCCGCGAGAGAGGCTTGTTGCAAGTCCATGCGTCAGAGGGCGTATGACATTTAAAGGTATTGAATCCATACAAATTGGCTGCTTTGCGACTGCTGTTTGCATCAGGCAAACAGACATTCCGCAAAACAAGGGCTGAATTTTTTTAATGAATTTAAATGAAAAGCGGAAATTCGTTAAAAAAAATCGTGCCGGGAAGCCAAAATTCGGTCTGAAAAGGTAGCGGGAAGTCGTGAATGAGGGGCCAATTGGTTACCCTCGTTTGTGCAATCTTTTTTAGAGATTTGAAGTGAATGCAGTGAATAGTTTGCATAGTATACCTCAAGATTAGGCAAGCTAATAACTCCTCCAAAGAATTCAAATGGGCCTTGAATAACAACGACGATTTTCACGTATTTACCAGGTGCAATTCTCATTTCTTTGATATTCAATAGTCCATCCGGATTAGGAAAGAGATCAACAGGGAGACTTGCAGCATATTTCGGATCTATACACTTCAGCATACTGGGCAAATCCGCCTTGAACTTGTCCGGATATATGATTTCCAGACCGGTTGATCCGATTCCCATTGTCAACGGAAAGATGTCGGGAACTTCACCGCCGAACTTCGCTTTAGGATCGCAGTTCTTTTGCATGTTTGCTAAAGAAGCGTGAAATAAACTCGGTTAGTAGATTACTGAAATTTCAAAAACGAGAAAATAGAATAATCCCGCCACTTCCTTTGGTTAATCGCACATTTCCCGCGGTTTTCAAGTAGCCTTGTATAAAACGATACAAGAAGGCGTTTTTGTCACCAAAGCAACTTCTTTAGGCCTGCAATGTTTACAGTAACCTTCAGCGACAGGACAAAACTCGATTGACCAAATGATATGAGTAAGAGGTAAAGGTTATTAGGTCATAAAGCTCATACTTACAGGTTTTTGTCGTACAGGAAAGCATAAAGCCCTCAGTCTTCCTGGACTGACCACGCAAGCTCGGCTGTAATTTTAACATCTCGGTAGTGGCGCCGCCAGGATTTTTTATTGGAGGGGCGAAACAGGTACCGCAATTAGAAAATGACGTCCGACCGGGGACTGAGCGTCCAATCTTTCTGCGACCAATCCAACACGCGCCACTTGGTAATATAATTGTCAAAGAGTTATCATGTAATGCAGATTCAGAAGTATGAAGTATATATGGTGTGGGAAAACTTACAAAGTTGCGGATAACTTACAAAGATATGAGATCAGATTTTGATACAATGTTACTCAGAGACAATGCTGTCCCAATCCACATTAGGAATTTACAGTTGTTAATGACTGAAATTTATAAAACAAAATGGGAACTTAATCCTAGTTTCATGAAGGAGATCTTTGTCGAAAAACACAGTCCTTATGGTTTAAGAAGCTGCCATAATCTACTGCTGCCACAAGCACGTACTACGTGTTATGGCTTAGAGACGATATCGTTTCTGGGGTGTAGATTATGGCAGGCTCTTCCCAATGACATGAAGCAATCAGATACCCTCTCCAGCTTTAAAAGGAAAATAAAAACCTGGAAAGGAGAGGAATGCAACTGTAGACTGTGTAGACCATTCGTGGCTCAGGTTGGGTTCTTGAGTGGATAAATGTTGCATCGAAAATTTTAAAACATTGTAAATTCTGTAAAAACATTGTAAAAATCTGTACATATGTATATTCATAGCTATTTATTCTGAATTATAGATATTTTTTTTTTCTTTGCTTTTTAAAAAAAATTTTAGTTTGTAGTAGGCTTGAATTAGCTTTTCTATTGCTACTTATGTATATGCCTACTTTAAATAAATAGTTAATAATAATAATAAATAATAAAGAGGGCATTGGGATCAGTAGAAGCTTGAAAGCCAAGCATACATTAAGGGGGTGTGGGGGCGAAGCCCCCAGGAAAATCTTTGTGGATGCGCTCTTTACTTTGGCTTAGAACACTTCTACCTATCAAATTTTGGCATGTGCTGCATTAAAATTGTTGATCACTTTGCAATAGTTATCTAAATTAGCATCTCCGGTAAAATTTTTAAACATGATATTCTTTGGCTTAGAATGCCTATCCTGCGTGCCATCTTTACCAAGACCAAAAGGAAAACTTTCACAATTTTGTAACTATTTTCAATGAATCACATCCGCAGGAAAATATTTGCGCATACACACTCTATTTTGTTAGAGAACGGTCCTCGCAATTCAATTTCCATGGCCTCAAGACTATAAGTCTTGGACAATTCTACAATATTTTGTCTAGCAAAGTTTTCAAAAAGCTAACGTAGCCCCCAGCAACCTTCCAGCATTTCACCAAAAGATTCTTACCAAAAACTTTGAGTCAGTGCTGTACAGATCGTGGGAAAATGCAATTAAAATGGCAAGATTGTAGAAACCTATACTTATACACATTGTAATTGTCAAGATCATAGGCCTTACCCCCCCCCCCTCGCAATTTTTACGCCGGAATTA
The DNA here is from genome assembly GCA_964020215.1 of Aurelia sp. 3 sensu Dawson et al. (2005). Taxonomy (NCBI): domain Eukaryota; kingdom Metazoa; phylum Cnidaria; class Scyphozoa; order Semaeostomeae; family Ulmaridae; genus Aurelia; species Aurelia sp. 3 sensu Dawson et al. (2005). Next base: position 15,265,014 of record OZ026593.1, on the reverse strand, counting down.
GAAGAATTAGAAAGGTGGTCCTGGAGAACATTGGAGGGGCGGCCGCCCCCCCTTGCCCCCGTTCCCGGCGCTTCTGCTCGGGCTTTATATTTTCCTGCACAACATAAAGCCGGTTAGCATCCACATAAGAATAAGACCAAGTATACGCTGTGGCGGTACAAGTTTGGTAGAATCATGACGTAAATCCAGTTATGTTTCTTGTTTGTTATGTTTGTTTGTTTTCAATTTGTTTTGAATGCGCTTGTCAGGATTTCTAGCTACTGAAAGCAAAATTAGGCTCATTGTGCATGCCGTATCTACGCATGAGACCCCTAGTTTAACGTCCCTTCCGAAGAACGGCAAGGTGAGTTGTGAGATCAGGCCTCCGAGGTCACCCATGCAGAGTTTGACCTCACTCGACCGAGCTTAGCTTCAGTCACCTGACGTACACTGTTTAAGCCACTCGGCCACTCACCTCACCTCGGTCACTCCTTCGCTCTACAGGATGTTTCAGAAAAAACGGCATAGGGCTCACATCTTTAAAAGGGTAAGTGTAAAAATTCTACTACATTTCTCTTATCTTCAAAATTCTATCACCATTCACCTTATCTCCACAGCAAAGAATGGCCGATTAAGGCCGGGTAAAGTACTGAACCTAATTGAACACATCTGCAATAGAACTTGACAGTTTTATATGGAACGCCCTTTGCACAAAAATGACAAAAACTATGTTTATGTTACAATAGTTTTTCAAAGAGCAGCATTTCTTCAAACTCCGCGCTTTTTTGCTCACCCGGGGGTAGAACTCATGCAAAAATTGTAATGAAGCCGGTATTCATTTTGTAATATCAAGAAAAGCTATACTTTCTCCAAGTCCAGTTCTTTTCTTCGTCAGTAATTCTATTGAGGAAATGCGAAGGAGCAAAAATTGAAAACGAGGCGGGACGGAGGGAAGAGAAAGAAAGGAAGGAGGGGAAGCAAGTCTACATGAAAGCACATGCATACCTTTCAGAGGTACTTTGACTCTCAAATGAAGTCCCTTTGGAATCGACTTTGTGTCATGTTCCGTGATGAATTCTAACATGGCTGTCTTGAGGGCTTTATTCTCCAGCATAACAACATCATCTTGAGCAATCATGACGACAGAGTCATCTTGAATACTCTGTATCATGCCATACTTTCCATTAAACTCATACTTATCAAAGAGGAAGTCAAATAAGTCTTTAATATTAACGACCTGCGTGATCGCGAGGACGACAGCAGCTTTAACGGTACCTCCTTTTACCCTTGAAAAAACCACAAAGACGTCTTCATCTTTTAAGGTAGCGGTAATACCAACATTTGCTTTCGAGACAAGTTGAAATGTACCATCTGTCTGTATTTGTCCTGTAATTTCTGGGTTTGTGAACTGCATTCCTGGCAAAAAGAAAATGGATCTTTTCACTTACTAGAAAAAGAAAGAATCATCGATTTTTATTTCATCGATTTTGATTAGTTTTCGTGTATATGTGTACATAGCAGACTAGATAAAAATCAATCGATGTAAAATAAAGATACAACAACAACAACAAAAGAAGTCTGGATAGAGCGTCTGAACTTGGTAATAGAGACTTTAAAGGACAAGTCCGGTGCTGATAAAATCATTTTTAAAAAGCAACCTTACCAACTGCTGAACACCAATCGTGAGTTCTCCTCCAACTTTCATAAATTGGTTAATGAATTTTCGTAATCTAGGCCAAATATCGTCGCCATTTCGTATTTTGTACGAGTGTGCGAAGACGCAATAAGGAGGCTAGCAATGTGAGTGGTATAATATCAACACTTTTGGAAGCCTCGTTTAGGTCAACATGATGTGACGCCATAGAAAGTAACGTCATTTCGCACTTCTTTGCAAATTGAAATATGAAGTTTCGCAGATTAAAGGAGAAAAATTGAATTGTATATATTGCATCGTATATATTGCATTGTATACCGGGTGTCCCAAAAAAAGTATACGGATTTTGTCGACCCTAGCAATAAGAATATAGCGTGAATCAATCCGAAACAATTTTCAAAACATACCTCGATAGCTAACTTGAACATAGATACCTTGTTTTTTGATATCGGTGCGTTGAGAGTGAAGATATTAATCTTCAAAGGACAAATTTGCTTCCACCTCGAAACCAGAGCTTTGGCTTTTGGGCCTAAGCAAATTCTTGAAGCGCAGTGAATAAAATCAACAAAATTTGAAGACGGCACAACAGGTGTGTTTTACAAAATACAGTTTATGTGAGACCTATCGTCAAAGAAGCTCCGAAATCATCGAAATCACACATGCTATTCATCTGTGAAAGTACTCCCTTGAGCTCAACGCGCTTTTGACATCGTCGAATCATTCCTTGGAAAGAATTTGTTATCAGATCTCTTGAGATCAGGCTGATCATGACGTATCTTCGAAGGTGCTTTCCCAGGTGGGTCATCAACAAGATAGGAGACATCTTTTGGTCCCCAAAAGATCTCTAGACCTTCCAGTCTTGACTCCTGAGAGATCTGATAACAATTTCGCTTCAAGGAATGATTCGACAGTTGCACGAGTGTGTTGATGCTCAAAGCTGTTCTTTCATCGATATAATAGTAAGAGTAAAATAAATTGTCGATATTGAGATGAATGAAGCTGATTTCGGAGCTCCCTTGACGATAGGTCTGACATAAACTGTATTTTGGAAAACACATCTGTTGTGCCGTCTTCAAATTTTGTTGATAATATTCACTGCGCTTCAAGAATTTGCTTAGGCCCAAACGCCAAAGCTCTGGTTTCGAGGTTGAGGCAAATTTGTCCTTTGAAGATTAATATCTTCACTCTCAACGAACCACAGTGATCCAGAGCATGGAATAAATGTCAAAACAAAAAACCTTTCAAATGCAAAAACCGTTAAGCTCATCTTACAGAGGACACTCTGAGCTATTCAGAACAAAAATCCGTATTTAAATCGGACCAACAAGTGGAGAGAAATTGCAGTTTGAAGTTGACCAAAATTGTTAGGTCATGTTTTTGTTTACATTTCCGGTCTATCACTTTTGAAATGGGCCTAAACCAAATATTTCAAATTTTCATTTCTCCAGTTGTATTCATCCGATTTTGATAAACTTTTTTTTAGGTTAAACCTCATTGTCTGCACAATTAAACAACTTATGAGTTTTATGAATTTACGTCGATTTATGTCTTTATTTGGCACACATTTTTCAAGGAGTGTTTTTAGCAGTAAAACAACACGAGACCCGTAAAATTCTTCTTTCCTAGTGCAAACAAAAAAAGTGAGGAAAAAAGAGTCTTAGAAACTCATTTCCCACTAAACTTTAGGTATCGATGAAGATTTCTGCCAAAGGGTTCGTTCAGATTCGTTCAGGTAAAAATTTTATAGCAGATATAAAAAATTGTGTCATTTAGGCCCATTTGTGGTATTTTCTGTGATTTTCCGTTATGGAATGTACATTTTGTTTCTAGGTGCTCCTACTGCATAATTTTTGGTTTTCATTGCACAGTTGTAATAGCAAAGGTTTGAATTGTAAAAAAATAGGAATTATTTCATTATTTAACAAGCACATTAAGATTTCAGTGACTTGAATCGTACATGGGTTTAAATTCGGTTTGGACAGCCAAGCTTGACGTCTATGACTTTTGGGATACAAAGCTCCAGCTGGAAGTACAATTTCCGACCGTGGAAACTGCACTTTCAGGTTATAGTAGGTGTGGTGGGTGGCAGAAGGATTTCAGTTATGATTAAGTCCCAGAATTTGTCGAAGATTTTGACACCCAATCCTTGAGTACAAATTATGTTTCCAGTAACAATTTTTACTGCGAAACCGCTGAAGTATTTTTTGTTTAACATAAAACAAAGCATTGCTAAGACTCATTGCCTAACATCAAAGTCACATAAAAAGAACAGTATCAGAATTTTCAGAATTATAGTAGAACAGTGCCTCAATGAATGATGACCCTTGGTGCCAGAAAATTCACAATAGAATTATAAAAGTTTAACCCGTTCCCTGAATGTTCTGACAAAACCTACCATGAAAGCCAATATGACCAGATATTGGAGCACCCCTTCCCCTGGCTTTTTGGTCTATCAGCTAAATTTCTGTTCCACAAGTCATCAAAAAGGAGCAGTCTTAGTTTGATTTATAAGAGATCTCGGAAGCCTCAAATTTTTGCTTCATGACATGTTGGGGGCAGTCACAAAAAATACATGGTTATCATAAATCGTTTGAATTTATAGAGACTACATAGGCTTTATGTTTATCACATCAATTTTTCTTTAGTTTGTGCCTGCTGCTAAATATAAGATTCCAAGAAAATTCACATTTATTTTTGGTTAACGTTGAAACTGATTACAGGGTCGCACATGCTGAGAAACATCGTCTGAAAACTATCTGCAACCGACAAGATTAAAACTGCGACTTAAAAAGCAAACCTTTTTGATAAACATCAAACTTAGAGTTTGTGGAACAAGTTCATTGGAAACTTTGAAAAAAGTAATCTTCACAAACGCAACAAACATTGTTGTCATCAAATGTCAATGGCATCTTTGTCTGGATGTTCATCAAATTTGTACCAACCTTAGTCGAAGCTAGACTGAATGCATTGTGAAGTGTCAAGTTCAGGGTTGTAAGAGTCAGACTATCTATGTACCAAACCAAGAAGAAGCTCTTGTTCCAAACATAAGCAAATGGACTATAGTTAATAGATCGAATGGTGAGTTTGGACTAGGGCCTAGTGTACCCAAAGTGATAGATATAAAATGCTAGTCGGCTTGATTTTCATAAACCACGTTGGACCCACCTAAATCTTAATGTGCTTGTTAAATAATGAAATAACTCCTATTTTTTACAATTCAAACCTTTGCTATTACAACTGTGCAATGAAAACCAAAAGCTACGCAGTAGAAGCACCTAGAAACAAAATATACATTCCATAACGGAAAATCACAGAAAATACCACAAATGGGCCTAAATGACACAATTTTTTATATCTGCTATGAAATTTTTACCTGAACGAATCTGAACGAACCCTTTGGCAGAAATCTTCATCGATACCTAAAGTTTAGTGGGAAATGAGTTTCTAAGACTCTTTTTTCCTCACTTTTTTTGTTTGCACTAGGAAAGAAGAATTTTACGGGTCTCGTGCTGTTTTACTGCTAAAAACACTCCTTGAAAAATGTGTGCCAAATAAAGACATAAATCGACGTAAATTCATAAAACTCATAAGTTGTTTAATTGTGCAGACAATGAGGTTTAATCTAAAAAAAAGTTTATCGAAATCGGATGAATACAACTGGAGAAATGAAAATTTGAAATATTTGGTTTAGGCCCATTTCAAAAGTGATAGACCGGAAATGTAAACAAAAACATGACCTAACAATTTTGGTCAACTTCAAACTGCAATTTCTCTCCACTCGTTGGTCCGATTTAAATACGGATTTTTGTTCTGAATAGCTCAGAGTGTCCTCTGTAAGATGAGCTTAACGGTTTTTGCATTTGAAAGGTTTTGTGTTTTGACATTTATTCCATGATTTCTAAAGAGCTGGATCACAGTGCGAACCTATATCTACAAACGAGGTATCTATGTTCAAGTTAGCTATCGAGGTATGTTTTGAAAATCATTCCGGAGTGATTCACGCTATATTCTAGTCGCTGGGGTCGACCAAATCTGTGTACTTTTTTTTGGGACACCCGCTATATTGTGTTGTATATATTGCAATGAACCTATTGTATTTTTTGTATTGTATTGTATATATTGCAATGTATATATTGTATTGTATGTATTGTATTGCATATATTGTATTGTAAACATTGTATTGTATGCATTGTATTGTATATATTGTATTGTATATATTGCATTGTATATAATGTATTGTATATATTGTATCGTATATATTGTATTATATATAATATATTGTATACATTGTATTGTATATATTGTATTGCATATATTATATTATGTATATTGTATTGTATATAATGTATACTTCGTATTGTTAACATCGCACTAAAATGAGCAAATTAAAAAGGCGAAGCATGGTTTGAATGAAACTTTTGCTATTTTCTTATTAACCTTCATGATACATTAAAACCCCGCAAACAAGAACATACTTCTATAAAAAACAGACTGAGTAGGTTCTTATAAATGAGGTACTTATGACATTTTCAAGGTTCGGTTCTTATAGCAAGGACACTTGTTACTATGATAAGTACAGACAGTATGTGTTAAATAAACTTGAGGGTAGAATGACTGCATTTATATTTATATCATACAGCTTTATAAAATGATTTGCATATCCCTGAAAACTGTTAGAAGTGTTCAATTATGAATAGTTGGGAGTTTCTTTACACTGATATGATGAAATTTCTTAATTAAGCGTGCCATCTCATAAGAACATTGGAGTATGGAGCCTTCATATGGACTGAGGGATGGCGGAAACATATGTTTACCAAAAGTTAAAACAATGAGGTTTGGAACAGAAACTGTGCGGTTCCTCGGGCAGAAGCTCTGGAGGACACTACCTACCGAAATAAAGGAATCAGAATCTCTTTCAGTGTTTAAAAGAAAAATTAAAACGTACACGGTTAGTTGTGACTGTAGACTATGCAAGCGATATGTGGAAAATTTAGGTTACATTTAATTTAGAAGAAAATTTAGGGTAAATTTAATTTCTTTATTTTTATTATTATTTTTTACATGATTGTAGTAGGCCTAAATTAGCACCATGTGCTATTAATTGTATTGTTTATATAGCCAACGTTAGCATAGGGCTCAAATCTTTGCAAAACTTTAAGATTAAATGTGTAAAATTTTATTAACTTATTCTTTCAACTAAATAGATTGGAGGGAACTTGAGGGCGTTTGCCATGATTCCAGAAAGAGCATTTTTGATAGCATCATTATTTTCAAATTTACAGCATTTTTAACATTTCTGCTGGTTTTGAAGTTGTGACGTCATCAAAATGCTAAATTGTAAACCATAAAAGCTACAGACTTTTGCTTGCTACCATCTCATAGATCGTCGAAAATGGAGTATTTCTTGTATTGGTCATTTTGACTTTCCTCGATTAGTTTACAATTTGTGATGCTTTTAATCTTTTTGAAAGCTTCTGATACCTCCTCTCGTACATCTTTCATAAATCTTAAAAACGCTGTAATTCCAAAAATAACGATCATATTGCAAATACTCTATCTGGAATCATGGCAAACGACCTGAAGTATCATTCGATCTATTCAGTTGAAAGAATTAGGCAACAACATATTACACACTCAATTTAAAAGTTTTGCAAAGATTCGAGCCCTATGTTGCCAACGTTAAATAAATTGAATAAACTAGCAATAACGTTAGTTAGTGAGTGCAGCGTTTTGGGAAATGCGAACAAACTGCACCATCATATAAAATGGAATAAGAGAAATAGGCCTTTCTCATTCTGCTGATATTACAAGATGCCTTTGCCACTATAATGTCCACAGAACAACATTCAGATTCAGCTCCAGAACAAGATTCAGATTCAGAAGTCAAATCTATGGTCAAATTTGATTATTTTTCCAATAAGTGTCTTTGTTACGTCGGTATTAGATGATAAGTTGGATAGTTGCGAATCCGAATCTTGTCCTGAATCTGAATCTTGTCCTGAATCTGAATCTTGTCCTGAATCTGAATCTTGTTCTGGAGCTGAATCTGAATGTTGTTCTGTGGACATTATAGTTAATCGAATCGATGGAATGGCCGTTGCTCTAGAAATAATTCTGCTGTGGATAAATCGAGAAGCTCAAAACAAACACTTTAAGGACCTTATTTAAGCTTTTTTGAAGGTATCTGAACAATAATCTGGGGTTAGGAAGAGTGGTAATGTGAAAAAAGCACGGTTTGTTTGGGGGCGAAAATGGGCCTAAGTTGCAAACAGAGGAGCTTTCTCATCGCAGCTTCCAACATGAAATGGCTCGTTATTCTTCGAATGTCGGAAATAAATTGCAAATGATGATCAATGTAGGTAAAGTATGTGGTTTTACATCGAATTTTGACACCCCGAAGCCATGTACTACACGCAAAACCGTGCGGGGTTCACTCCGCGCGGAATTTCCGCGCAGATCCCAGATTAGAGGCAGAGCATCGAACTCGCTCTGGAGACGAGACTGGCACTGAATTGATTTGACCGACAGAAAGAGACAGCGACATCGCACGTTGCTAATTGTTTTGACATATAATGCAGCTAGCGCTGCAAAAAGAAAAAAAAAGTAAATCAGTCTGTTTTTGGTTCTTATCTTTGGGTGTCTTTTTTCACAAAATCAGTCTGCAGGTTCTTATTTTTCTATGTTCTTGTTTGCGAATTTTACTGTATTTTCAGCGTTTCACGAGTTCCAACAAGTTTGAAAAAACCGAAACCATCATAATTTTCTAAAAAGTTAGGAAACATGGTATAATGAGGCAGACGTAAGTACACAGTGAAAATTTATTCACGCTGATGTGAATGTCAGGGAAAAGGTTACAAGCAGGGCCAGTGAGGTATCAATTATTTCGCTAAATGAGATAGTGGTCTAGTTTAGGCGTTATGTACATTTCTATTGCCATTGGAGCAAAATGCGCTTTTACGAACTAGTGAAACGATATTCTAAAGAATTGATGCAACTTTTACTAAATTTGTAACAATTCTATGACAACGGATGCATCCACGTTTTCGAGGTTTCGATTTTCCTCACTTACCTTTCAGCTTTGCTGCAGCATCAAATGAAATACTTTCAACATTCAGATCGGACAAAGAATTGCCAAATATTCCGATATAATCTTCAATCGAGGTTGATTCGAGTTTCCATGTGAAGGAGACTCCAGATTCACCTTTCGGCTTGTCCAGTGACATTTGAATGGTGAGAGGTGGAGAGTTAAGTGTACCTGAAGAGAAATAAAAACAATACCTTCACCATAACAGTTGTGATGACCTCACCACAATGAAGAGGCACGACACAGAAGCGAGGCAGGAGCGCGGAAGACAGGTTCAATGGGGGTGTGAGTTACAATAATTTCTGTTATGACATAACCCCAGAATTTGGCAGGATTTTGAAACTAAATCCTAGAATATGGAAGTGACTTCTGATCAGTGTTTGCACTACAAAACAACATGAAAATTGTTAATTATCCATAACCTGGGCATTACCAGAATTTCTAGCAAATTTTGGACCCAATTCCCAGAATGTTTCTCTAAAAAGTACATCTCACTCCCAGAATTTCCGCGCCGAAAATCACCAAAACTGGTCACATCCCCGTACGATCTGATAGTAACCCCCCTGGAATTTGAGCGTAATCTCAAAACAACCGTCAAACCAGCGAACAGTTAGACTTGCTCCAAGTCTATTCCATGGTATATCAGCACTAAGGAATATGATTACGCCCTCTGCGGGGGCGTAAACCACCCTCTTCGTAATTTACGCCCCCGCAGAGGTAATTATTCTTCTTATTGCTGATACACCACGGAATAGACTTGGAGCAAGTCTAGGGAACTTGGGGAAATGTTCACATCAATAATGACGTCAGCAGCATACTCTCATACCCGTACCCGTACCCGTACTCGTACATGTGTGTCCCTGCAGTAACTTCCTCAAATTTTAGAAATAATTTAGGCCCGTTTACGCGATGCCAATAGAATTTGAAAGCAGCATAAAAAAGTGCCGTTTTGGCCTCCCGTTTACACGATGCCGGGAGAATTTCCAAATTCTGCCGGCAGAATTTTGTTTCGGTTAGCAAAACGGCAAAGCTTGTATTTCTGCCGTATTCAAATTCTGTAGGCATCGTGTAAACGCATTTTGCCCGCAGAATTTTATGCCACTTTCGTCACGAGGCTAATATTTCTAATCCTTCCTATTGTCCTTATTGTCGTAGTTGTTTTATCTATCTTGATTGATTATTGACGTCAGTTGTTATTGTATATGGAATAAGAATAAAATTCTACCGGGCATCGTGTAAACGGGAGGCCAAAACGGCACTTTTTCATGCCGTTTTCAAATCCTACCGGCATCGTGTAAACGGGGTCTTAGTCTGTTGTGTAGGCAGAATAACTTGGCAAACTCCTGTTTTGAATGCGTTCAATGCCTTACTTGTTCATTTGAAAATTGCAATATCTGTAAGGAAATCATGAAAAGGAGTTTGGTGAAATGAAAATATTTCTTACAGTTTTCATTGTAAACATGCAAAAATGAGGAAGAACTTAAAACAAACCTGTGCCCTTAATACGAAAGTTGGTTATGTCTTTAATGGCCTTGTTGGCGGTAAACCCAAGAGTTAACTCTGCATTCTCTAAAATAATTTTTCTGTCGGCCATCCTCCAAGATTCCTTCGCCCTTGCTTTGATGGTGACTTCCTTACTGCTTCGGACAATCTCTAAACTCTCAAAGACAAAATGATCAGCGGAAATGAAACCCTCAGTTTTTAAGTCAATATCAATTTTCGGAAACAATTTCTCCATTACAACAGCCAACGATGGTTTTGTACAACTACCGGCTGTGTTTGTCTCCATCGTTACTTTCTGTGCTGTGAACCTCGCAATGATATTGCAGCTTCCAGCGATAACATATGTTGCTGTTCCAGATGTCTTGGAAATGAGGTTGTTCCAGTTGCTTGGTAAAGTGTCACGCTTGGCTGAGAAAAGAAACGGACCAATTTTAAACATCTTGTAAGATTTTTAACATTTTGCAACATGTCTCGTAACACTTTTTAATGGATTATAAAAGGGTTTTATAAAATGAATGCACAGGGAAACCAGATTAAACGCTAGCTTTTGTACAATCTGTTGATCGACTCAACCAAAAACTGCGCTCTATGGTATGCCAGGGGATCCCTGTGTATATTCTTTGCAAAGCAAAGCAAGGCAGGCAGACGAAAACGTGCGAAATTCGATCACTCTGTGACCGTTCGAAGGCCCGAGCATTGCGAGAATCGAGATTTGACGAGATTTAAACCAAAAAGTTGCAAAAAGTATCGAAAAGTACAGTTCGATGATTGAGGAACATTTTGATATGTTGTGTTACGAATTTGGTGGATGAGTGCCGGATTGCGAGCGAGGACAAAACAGTTTATTGAATTTGGCTTCAACTTTAATTCCTTGAACTCTTCAAAGAATATCAGCAAATTACTTCACATCGAACTCTCACGTTCAAACAATTATGCAGCGCAGGGCAGAAGTCAATGAGATATAACACAGCCGTGGAGAAGTGCAACCCCAGGGGGGGGGACTTGGTAGTTCAAGTTGACGTATCCGTTGCAAAATGTTGCAAAACCCTAAACCCTCAGCGGTAGTAGCTTTTAGCCTAAGCGGTGGTAACTTTTGGCTTCCTTTTGCACCAATAACAATAGGTTCATTGTTCCAGAAACAATGCTGCTATTGTATGACAGACATGAGAAAGAAAATAACTTCTATTTACTTTGAAATGATACATGTGTAGAAGTAAAGGTAGGATTAGGATGGGAGGACCTTCTCCTAGTGTGATTTTCTGACAGTATGGCCAATGCAACGGTCCATCATTGATCAGAAATTTGATTTGATAGGTTTGCATAATGTGAGGAGACCAAATAACTGGTTGATCTCTGTCGTTACAGAATCTTACTAACAACAATTCAGTTCATCAAACTTTCTTAAATCTCCCTGAACTAATCATATCAATTTTCACAACCTTAAGCGGTAGTAAATTTGAAAATTTTTTTACCCTAAGAGGTAGTAACTCGCAGATTTCGAGACCCTAAATTTTGCAACGGGTACGTCACCTTGAACTACCAAGTCCCCCCTGGGAGTGCAACAAATACCACACAAAGGTATTACGCAATTAACAATTTCAAGATTGTAAACTTATTATTGTTCAGTTTGAACGTACGCAATAGTGATAGAAGCTCCAATGCCACTTAATCGAATCTGTTTCAGAACAGCTGATAGGTTTTAGTACGGAGCTTTACCGTTTCTACAAGCTTGGGGAAATGAGTCATAGTTGTAGGGTTATCAGTTCAGGCAAGGAGCGAAACTACGACATGCAATCGATCGAGTCTAGAAAAGTACTTTTTCTTCTCTTCTCTCTTCGCACTCTCCTTCGCAATTTCTTTCCCCTTCGCTCCTTCCCAGTAGAATTTCGCTGCGCTGCACAGTAGATTACTGAGTAGAATTCATAGAAAATGAACAAGAAATATGGCAAATTACCAAGCAATGAAATAGAAAATAGAATTACCAAAGAACAAAATTAAAGAAAAATGGAATAGGTTAACATTTATTAACTCCAAAAAATTAACATTTAGGCCCTGTTCACACGGGAACGCAATCGTTCCGTTCCATCTTCGTTCCAGTTTCTGGAACGCAAAAAGAGACTGTTCAGACGGGAACGGAACGATTGCGTATCGGTTTTTGTTTCTGTTCACACGGGAACGCAATCGTTCCGTTCCACAGTTTTCTCTTTAGTCCTTGCCAGTTTTTCCAGAAAAAACTATATCCACGCATGCGTTTAGGGCAAAAATCTGGAACGGAACGGAACGATTGCGTTCCCGTGAGAACGGGGCCTTAATCTTGTTTCGCGGAGATGAAAGTAATAACTTACTGCCAATTGTACGACGCAAATCATCATTTTCATGTTCATGCATCCAATATGGAGTCAGGCCTAACACATCATGAAATCCATCTGACGGTATTTCTTCTCTGAAATCAAATGCAAATGCAACACTGCTGCAAATTAGCAGCAATGCCAATAATCCTCTTGTCATCTTGAGCTAACTCTACAAGAAAACCAAAGCGCTCTTAGTATTCATTGTCTTTCAACTTTTTAGATCTAGCTAGAAATTTCCCCAGACGAATTCAAAGCCATCGCTACGTTGAATTTTCACAAAATGTTGACTGGGAAATGATGGCGATTATTTTACTCAATATGAGGAATCCAGAATTCGAAATTTTCTTTAAAGGCAGTCTGTCATGCATTTGATTGGGTGATTTGGACAATACAAAGAATAGGAAATTTCAATGTCTGCTAATCCTCTGACTTTCTACGGCCGTAGAAAGTCAAGACGATTAGCCCTCCTTTGTTTCAAATACACAGATTCACAAAGAAATCTGTTGTGCTGAGCGCTGACTTGTCGCGGCCAATCAGAGACGTGACAGACTGCATTTAAAATGACCATGCAACATCTCTAAAGATAGCTAAGCCTGTCAACTAAACAGTTATACAAAGCATTTGACAACAGCTTTTGATTTCGCGGGGCTATCTGTGATCTGTGATTTTGGGTCACCTGGTATCGCCCTGAAATAAAAAAAACTATTATCAAATGCTTTGTATCATAGTTTAGTTGAAAGGCTTAGCTATCTTTTGCGATGCTGCATGATCATTTCAAGCAGTGATTACCAAGCGAAAAACCAGATCCAAAGAAAATTTCGAATCCTGGATTCCTTATTCTGCGAATGAAATAATTGCCATCATTTTCCGGTCAACATTCTATGAAAACTCAACGCAGCGATGGATTTAAAGTCGTCTGGGGAAGTTTCTTGTTTGCAAAATGATTGACATTTGTTCCTCATTCCAATTTCGTGCTCCAAAGCAATTTGGAATTGAGTTTTTTCATATCTAACAAAACACCAACTAAAAAAGGAGAGAATACTCCAAGAAATGAGTGAATTTCCATATTTTAGAAACTGTATTTTCCGGTATTTTCGGATAGTAGGTGGCCAAGTAACATCTCAAAAAGATAAAGGAGCCCTTTAGCTAGACACTTATATCATGTTTGTGTTCATAACATTTGCTTTCAGAAAACTATATGTGCAAGTGTAGTGGATTCAACGTGCGGCCCATAAACACATAACTCAAAGATGTATCTTAGTTTCCTTAAAGTGCAAATATTCAAAATGTATAAAACACAACTGAACTAAAAACTGTCAATAATCCATGTTTGGTTCTCTTTATTCTTCGTCCCCAACAAGGAAAGGAATAAATACGCTCACCAAAATCATGCCGACGTCAACTTGGGCTTGGGTCGTCGGTGCTCGAGGCTAGGCCTAGCTTCAGTGGCTTTTCGTAAGGAACGCGCTCGTCTTGTTTGTCTTGTGCTCTCTCTACAACTCTCCTCCTGTTTTCTGTTGTAATAGTTTACATGTTTACCATGGCTCCTTAGGGAACTGGATCAGCGCAACACCGCCAGCACACAGGGCAAAATGCACCCACACAAAAGGCAAGATACCTCAAGGGACAAAACATTCTGGGGGTCTCCTGAGTCTTGTCGACTCCCTTTGAGCTTTCCTTTGAGGTTCGCCAACAGCAAGTGCAATATAGCTAGTGAAGCCTTTTTCTGGGTCGCCCAGTACTTACCTTTCTTTATCGATAATCGGCAGTTATCAACTAACAAAAAATCGCCATTTTCAATGAAAGTGTCGTCTGGTCTTCATCGAGATCAACTGAAACTTTTGAGGAGCTATGGTATTAACATGTTTGTCACAGACGTGAGTTGCTGGTGACCAGTCCAGGGGGTAACTGCAAAAATAAATGGATCTGTTAAAAATCATACGCTCTAAATCTTTAACAAGCCTGGCGTGAAATTCTCCGACCTAGTTCCTTAGACTTATGACTTTTCGTCCTTGCATCGTTATTTGATTGGGGACTCATAAAGGGTCTCATAATATTACTCTGAAAAGTGGGCCAATTTTTCAAAATGGCTTGAACAAGCGGGAGTTCTCGTACACTCTACAAAATCACTGCAAATTCCGGTCGAAAGTGCTTGAGCATTGAAAAGGAAACTTTTAGCACATAGAATGATGCTTTTCTAACCTACAAATCGCAAAATGCATACCTTTCAGGCAGTATTCTTCCTCTGTAGAAACAAAATAGATCCATCGCAGCTGCAAAAACTCTAGGCCTCATGAAAGGAAGCATTTTGTATGCAACAACAGCAACTGTCTAAAAAAAGCCTCACGATGGGTTGAAATTTAAATCCTAGAGATTTGATTGGTGAATACGGAATCACTCTAAGCGGGCCTAAAGTGGGCCCCCTTTTAAGAGTAATATTATGATTTTGCCAAGTGATATCAGCAAATCAAAGAACACAGGGGAACAAGGGACCAAAAGGCATATGTCTATGAAAGAAATATTCAGCGATTTTGCTGTTCATAAATTTCCATTATTCTATATTTGTAACGCCACTCAATCGAATCGTTCGTATAAAAATGAATAAAAGTATCACTCAATCGATTCTTTCGTAGAATAGATGAAATGCCTACTCCCAATCTTTGCTTGAGAGTGAGTGGGCTATCTGAATTTACTTTCCATCCTTTCTCTATGGTTTCAAGGGAATGTTGCTGTTGAATAGTTATAATTATTGTGACCATCGTCTGTCCCACCAAACTTCTGAAATGTTGTATTTTGCCAAGTTTCTGCGGGCATCTTTCCAAATAAATGGACATAAAAATGCTCAAAGATTGTTGAAAAAGCTATTCCTTCAGATAAAAGATTTTCCCTTAATGGTTATCTGCTACCTTAATGTAATGTAGTGTCTATTGGTATGATGTGGTGTACTGTTATGGCTATGTTTTTGTTAAAGATTTTTGTTAAAATTCATTGTAAGAGCCATTCATAGTGGGGACTAGATGACCTTGTGTCTTTTCCCGCTTTGATTGGCTCAGATTATTGCATTGTAGTTGTTTTTTGTATCAAATAAAAAACAAATGGTCCCCCTGTTTGAATTTCTGCTTGACCTTCTAGTTGATCTTTGATACCACAGTAACGCCCTTCAATGCACCTCAAAGCACCCTTCAGTGCCTTCGAAAACTGGTTAATGTCTGGCTACCACATCTTCAAGACAGGTTATTCTACAGCTCAAACGAACACCCTTTGACAACTTTCAGCGCCTCATCTCTAACAACCTGCAAAATTGTTCGCTTTGCACCTTTTCTTGCAAATCTAGCAGAATAAATTGCATGAGATCATAGTTAAACACTCTTTCAAGGGATTTGACGCCTCCCTCAAGCCAAACAATTCGTAAGAAGAATCGAATAGACCTTTTAGCTATTCTACAAAAGAGCCTGGATCGAGCGTTATTTTTATATATTTTTAAACGCGACATTCGATCGAGTGGCGTTAGGTATTTAATCACTATTGTGCACATTCGAAAATTCTACAGAATGTTGCATAATATCGTTCGATTTGGATTCTTTTCAGAATAGCTAAAATGTCTATATTGGACCGTGACCTAACTCTAAAAATACTAACTTAAAAAGACTTGCTATTGACCGGTGATTCTCCATGTCTTGAAGAGCTTTTTACATCTCCCCCCCCTATTAAAGGACAAGTCCGGGGTTGATAAAATTATTGTTAAAAAGCAACCTTACAAACTGCTGAACAACGATCGTTAGTTCTTTCCAAGTTTTCATGCCTCGAACTTTCATAAATTGGTCAACGAATCTTCGTAAGTTAGGCCAAATATCGTCGCCATTTTGTATTTTGTACGAGTACGAGTGTGCGAAGGCGCGATAAGGAGGCTAGCAATGTGATTGGTATAACATCAACATATTTGGCAGTCTCGTTCAGGTCAACGTGAAGTGACGTTATCGCAATTCCACCGACTCAACTTGCTGAGGATGGACCTAGGAAGGTTCGAAACGTTCTACTAATATGGCTTAGCCACTCGATTTATGTCATTTACTTATTAATTTTAATTTTTACATGGACTTTTCAACTTAATTATCATTGGACGCTACTAATTATTAAAACATGGATTTGTCAAAATGAAATTGAAATGATTAAAAATTTGAAGCAACCAAGAACATGATGTTTTTTATCGCTGAGATTCCTGCATTTCCCAAATGAAGTAACGTTATGTAAAATAACGTCATTTCGCACTTCTTAGCAGATTGAAATATGAAGTTTCGCAGATCAAAAGAGAAAAAAATTGAAAAAAGTACTAGACACCCTTCACAACAGTGTAATCTCTTGAATAATCAACAAATATAACAACCCTGGACTTGTCCTTTAAGCACATTTCCTCATACCCTGGGTGCAAGAGCCTCACTAATCGGAACGAAAAGGGAGGGAGCGGGAAAAGGAAAGAATAAGTAAAAATTCTTTTCTTCCTCCTTTTCATTATTCATATTTTTGTCCCCTATATATTCATTAAGGCTCTGGTACCCAGCATAACATAACATCCTCGAAGAGCGTGCAACAGTTTTTTTAAAGACAAACTGAACGATACTTTTTCAAAACATTAATTTTTGTACAGTTAATTAATTCATTTAGCCACCAGGGTTGGTTGGTGACGTAAATCTGTACCTAAACATACAATGACCAGAAAAGTAGAACGAAAATTACAAAAATATTCCAACAAAAACTAACTTTTGATTTATTCCAGTACCTCGAGTAATCTCCTGAGCCCGGTTGTTCAAAGCTCCGAAGAAGTTAACACAGGATTAGTTTTCATCGGGCGCCGAGCAACGCAACGTAATTGGAGCATGCGCGAAGAGAAACGAAAAATTTGCTCTCACCAACGCCGGGGGGGGGGGTAACTACCATATATGCAGGTACGGGATGTGCCATTTTTTTGGGGTGCCTTTTTTCGAGCAGAAAATAAGTTTTGGGGTATCATTTTTGGTAAAATCACAGGTAGTCATAACTTTTGGGGTGTCATTTTAGAGAATAACTCTTTAGGGTATTGATTTTGATTAAATTTCACTTACTTCGTTAAAATTTGGATGGCTGTCACAGTTTTAGGGTATACATTTTCAATGGCCTGTAAATTTTGGGGTATCGTTTTTACGAAAATTTATAAATACTAGGGTGCGATTTCAGATGTCAAATGGCACACCCCCGTCACCTGCCTATTGAAGTTAGCCCCCGGGCACCAACGGTGTGTTTTGTCCATAGTGCTGTTCTGACTGCCTCCTTAACTGACTGCGCACGGTGCTCCGCAGAGGACTGTTTTACCATAAGGAGTTTCTCCTTTGTCCCCTTGTGTTAAATCAGTCCTAGGCAGAGCACCAAGCGCAGTCAGTTAAGGGAGCAGTGGAAACAGCAGGGTTACACAAAGCACACGGTTGGTGAAAAGTATTTTTTTTCGTTTATTTTTACACATGATCGGAGAGGTTCGATTTTAATCACGGGTATGCAGTCTTGAAGTTTTGTTAGAATAGTTACTGAAGAAGATGAAAGTCGAAACGTTTAAAAAGTCGTAGTATATTTCTGAATCATCTTTTAAAAATTTTATATGCTTAGGTAAATTGGCTCTTGATTTACAGTTAAATGTAAGATTAGCCCTGATTGGAATTTTGAGCAACCGAGCAAATTTTTTTAAGCAATCCATATCACTAAATTCTAGAAAGTATGTTGAGAGCACAGTCATAGCGTTGTGACTTGGAAATTTTGGAATTTTTAACGACAAGAAAATTTTTAATGATATACCTTTTCATTTCAGACTTTTTAATCGAGTAGGTATTCTAATCAATGAGATTCATAATTCTTTCTCAAATTTAATATTATATTTAAAATAAAGAATTCTTTACCCTGTATAACAGATAACTTTATTTCATTACAAAATTTGAATATCATTCATTTTGAATTTAATAAGAATTTGACAAATATGATTTAATATAAATTCAATTCAATATGAATTTAAAAATACTTTATAAATTAATACATAAATATGTTGTGGTTAGTTCTTTAAATAGATAAATAATGTGTTGCTGTTTAATCTTTATATCTTTATTTCTTTGCTGTTTATTTGCATCTTTCCATTCTTGTTTACTCTTCATGCTTTTATTTGTTTACTGTTTATTTGCATCTTTCCATAGAGCGACGCAGACCTTGGATGTTGGATTGTATGCTTCTTACTTTGTACATAAATTTCAAAGGATGCTGTAACTCGCTATGAACCAAATCGATCAGATCCTAAGTACGAAACAAGAATGGAATCATTAACAATAGAGCTGAATTGACTATTTGAAGATTTTGCGGTGGAAGCATTGTAAGCCTCTTGCTTGCCGTCTGAATAGATCAGGGCGCTAAGGTTTGAGTGGCAGCAACCTTTGTCGTTGGTTTTTCCTTACATTCATCAAACTTTACAATGCATGTTACATCTACATCCTACTATACTTTCAAATCACCTTATATACAGACACTACAAAGACAGGACTGCAAGGAGCAAAGGACAATGACTACCCTGAGGCTATTAACATACAGACATGCAAATATTAACAACTAAATAAAGAACTACAAAATGCTTAACATACTGTTAATGACACATAAATACTCGAATCCGTTTCGCGTTGGATGTTAGGCCAGCATAAGAGAATGATGCTGATCAATAGACTGATTGCATATTCGTAGTTATCGCTATTGATAGACTGATGGACGCTCAGACAGAATGAGCAAAAATAATAAATGTTGTTGTTGTTGTTATTGTTGTTGTTGTTGTTGTTGTTGCTATTTTTGTGATATCTGGGACATTATTTCGTGAGGCTAGCTGATCAATAGGAATCCCGGATGCCGGATGAGAGAACAACAACAACGACAACAACAACAGCAATTGCTACTGTCGCTGCTCCTCCTCCAGAGCTCCCACCTCTCAACACACTGCTCATATGCTGCAAGGTCAGGGTTGCTGATTTTGCAATATAAATTATCTGAAAAGCTTTTCATTTAGCATAGATTACGCCTCATGTGCCTAACATCAAATGTGAAACAGACTTACTCGCCAAATGTTCTTAGCGAATATTGCACGAAGAGAGAGAGAGAGAGACCTTCTTAATCAGCTCCTGCGCAGCTTCAACCATGTTTTCATTAGTAACATAGCAACAACAAAAACAACAACAACAACAACAAATAACGACAACAACAAATTTCAACGTACCTTCTTAATTCTTTTGAGCTCCTGCGCAGCCTCTATCATGTTTTCGTTAGGGATACTTGATCTTTTGTAGGCAGCTTCTCCAACCTTATGAAGCTCATTCATGTAATCAACAAAATCAGTTTTCTTCTCTGTCATCAAAATATGATTGATTTGACTGCGGAATCGAGGCAATGATAGTTTGTGTTGATCATCCATAACTGCTTCTGCCTTCTGTTTGTATTTCGATAGGCCTAAGAAGAACGAGTCAAATTAAATCCAATGAAATTAAATCATGATCAAATCTAGTCCAATCTAAAATCTAACCTAATCTAACCTAATCTAATCGAATCTAATCGAATCTAATTGAATCTGATCGAATCTAATCACAATCATTCCCTTAATCTGGCGAAAAATAATTGTCAGAAACTAAAATACTCCAACTGTTAAAATCAGACGTTTCGATATTCAAATCTTCATTGGTGTTTAAAACCCACAGGAAGCCAAGTATTAGCCTAAGAAGAACGAGTTAATTATCGTCTGTCTCAAACAAAATATCACGCGAAAATGCCCGCGAATAACAACGTTGAAGTTACTTTGCGTGGATAACTTTGCGTTGTCGCAAATCTCAAGTGACATACAACTGAAGACAGGTTTTAGAATGGATGAATATAAGCTCTCCAAGAAGGAAGGAGGCACTTCACTGGTAGGTTATATGGATGTGTGCACTGCAAGAATTGTTGGTATTTTGAAAGTCAATTCCAGAAAATAGATGAGCTTTCCGACAAATGTTTTCCCAGATCTGAGCATTCCCAGAATTCCTAATAGAACCTAAACCCAAGTCCAGAAAAGCTACTAAAATTTTCATCCCATTCCCAGAATTTTCGTGCTGAAAACTGTTCAAGAACTGGGGCACATCCCAGCTTCAAGATCTTTAAAAAGGTGGGTATAAAATTGTACCATATTTTCTATGAATTGAAGGACTTGAAAATCTTGATTGTTTTCAGAATGGCGGCATTTTTATCATTTTTGTACGAATTTATCAAAGAATTTTGCAAAATTGAAATCATTGGAAGTCATAAATTACTTGAGGAAAATTGGTGCAATCTTCAAGAAAACCGTAGGCTTTGAAGGTCTACAGTATGGTGGCAAAAAAATCTGTAGCTCTTCTGGTTAAGGACTCAAAGATTTGATGACGTCACAGCATCAAAATCAATAAATGTAGCTATTTTGAAACTAATCTAGACTAATCTAAACTAATCTAAACTAATCTAGATAGCAACAAATTTCTATAGTAGTTTTACCACAAAGTATGTCACGTTCCTTTCAAGCGCTTTAATTCAAAGAAAAATGTAATAAAATTGTACACTCACCTTTTTCATGATTTAAGCCACATGCTGCATATCCCCATATGATTGGATAGCAAATTAGCCCCCCTCTGGCATGGCCTGCTAATTTAGCTTCCTAGCAACGCTTCACTCCCTGACTTTGGTGGATAGCTCCAAAATATGTAACAGATTTTCTCTCATCACATTTTGGATTAGCAGGTCGTTGAGAGACCATGTTTGTTCTGACCTTTGCATTCATTTTACCAGCAATCAAGGAAATTTTTAGATACAGAAAATTTGGAGCATATCTCACCTTCCTTAGCTTCCTTGTACCAATGGTTTAAGTCTTCACGCTCTTCATTAGTCATGTTATGTTTCATTTCTGAAAATACGAAAGAAAATTAAATTGCGGGGTATCAGTGAAGTTTCCTTGAAAATCCTGAAACAGCTAAATATAGCCAAATAGTTTATAAGAATGTTACAACCATTGCTCCGCATCGAAGTGGGACTTTTTGAGGCAGTTTTTGTCATCTGGGAGGGTGGACGGGAGGGACGCCTATCATCCCCAACCTCATTTCCAGGTGCCACCAGCCCAGGACTCAACAAAGTTTAGTGTAATTTTGGCATTTTCAAATTGAGGTAAAATCATAATCAGAGTTCCTCAAGGCTCCATCCTTGGCTCCTTCCTATTACTGATACATTAATAACCTGTTGCTTTCTCTTCAAACCAACGCAAAGAACTTAAAATTGAAATAATTAATCAGTACACATACCTGTTTCCTTCACTTGATCCCTGAGACTATCAACACCCAACTGCATTGATCGTTTCTGTGTTTGGTAATTTTCTCTTGCGCTTCTCATCGAATTCGACAGAGAGGACAATCCTTCTGCAATCATGCTGTACTTGTCAATAACTTTGTGGATTTGGACACAAGGAGTGTGGGCATGTTTTTCCCAATCTACAAAAAAGAAGATAGATTTCAGCCTTCTTTATTATAACGGGTCAGATAGAAAATGTATCCACTGCTTCAAAATCGCACAGGAACAGTAATTTAGCCCCTTCAATTCAGTCATCCAAAAGGAAACTAAAAGCTTTGAATTGAGAATATTCAAGGAAAGCTGATCTGCATCGAAAGAGTAATCTTTAATTTGCCTGTTCACGTTTTGCAGCAATTTGATAAGAAATTATCTTAAATAGGTTTATTTCTCATTAGCTTTCTTGTTTCTTTGCTGGGACAATTGGAAAACAGTTACTTAATTTACTGTATCCCAGGGTAAACATTTCTAAAATTAAAATGAAGTGAAAGGAAAAGTTATGCAACCGATCCGTAAAAATATCAATTTCGCTATCTTACTTCAGAGGCTGCAACTTTTTATTCTGGGTGGACTGAAATCCTCTAAATTTGGGATTTAGCCATAAGCTTGATGTGTCTCAATACAACTAAAGATGGGCAGTTTATTATCATGTACACTTTACATGTCAAATAATGTAAACGTGCTCTGATGTACAATAATGTCCATATACACATGCAGGGTTAATGACCAAGCAGCTTATACAGTGTTCAGCTCGGTTGCGTCATGTCAAAATCCACATTGCCTCGACAAGCAATAGCCTCAATCCATAAGAACCTCAAGTTACGCTCATATCATTGAATTGAATTGCTGTTGTTTTCTCGCTCCACTGTGGACCTTGTTTCCCTAGAGCTGTAAAACTAGGCATAACGGAATAACCAGACCCAGGACCAGTAGGACCGGACCCTGACGGACCAGACCCTTGAAGAATAAACATTCCATTCCATCGTGGGTTTGCAATGCCAGTGCAGAAATCTTAGTCTAGGAGAAGTTAAGACCAATGCCATCATCGCTGAAGATAGCAACAGCCTGTGGATACCTTATCAAATACAAGAATGCATCGTAAATTATACAAATTGACAGAAAAAGGCAGTTGAAGGAACGAAGACTCACGCATGGCCTATAGTCTAGCAAGGCCGTGTTATTCACTTTAGTTTCTTCAGAACAAGATTCATACTGATGTCAAGACCAAGATTTTGGTAACACGAAATAGAAAAATCTAATACAGAGAAAATCTACCAAAACCGCTTTACTGATTAAGTCTCAATGTTGGCTTTTTAATGATAATACACTTCTACACCTCAGGTAGCTCTGATGTGTACAAAAAGCAAGAAGCCCGTTATGAATATACTTGGTAAGAAGCCCGTTATGAATATACCTGGTGTGTTGTCTGGAAACATGGAAATGTATGGATATTCATCGAGGGTCTGGTCCGTCGAGGTCCGGTCCTACCAGTCCTGGGTCTGGTTTTTCCGTTATGCCGTAAAACTAGGCTTAAGACTCCCAGTTATGTTAAAGGGTTTTTGCAACGCTAAAAGCCTTCATTTGCACAGAGCAGAAAAATCTAAAAATAGCCCATTGAAATCGATGGCCCACATGTGTTGTTAATTATCAATAACAATGCTGTGTTTGCGCATTTTCTTTGTTCTTTTTTTTAGAGAAGCATATCTACCATTGCACACTCCCTTTAACAACAGTGATAGAAGCTCCAATACCACTTAATTAAACCTTTCTTTTTGTTATATTCCAATAAAATTTTACAAAAACAAACAACGGTTACAAGACGATGCCACGAGAAGGATGGAAATACATAGCAACCCTGTGACCACAACATTTAACATAGATATTCAAATTGATGTTACATTTAAATATTACAAATAACATATTACAAAATAGCAAATAGGAAAACAACGATTACAGATATTTCCGACAAAAAAAACCACAATAAATAAATGTACGAAAAGACAAAGTACAAGAGAGAGGAGACAGCAAACTTACGAACTTATTGAAACCTGAATGTATTTTAACGTTGCCTCGAGAATTTTTGTGTTTAAATCATAGGATAACTTTTCGTGGCCTTTGCTAGGACAGCTAAAAGATTTGGAGGTTTACCGTTTCTACAGGCGCTGGGAAATGAATAGTAGTTGTAACATTGTCAGTTCAGAGAAAAAGCGAACTAAGACATGTAATCAAATCTAGTCATGCAACTCAATTCATTAAACTAGCCGTCCCAAGAATCCGGCATGCAAAAGAGGGCCTTAGAATGATTAAAATTCGTTATAGCAAAGACAGATTTTGTAAGACAATAGCATCAGTTGCTTTTGTTGACACCTAAATTCAAAGAGATCTGCGATTGCAAAGAAAGGAAATTCTTTCAAGCAGAAATTCAAAATAAACAACGCCGCAAAGTTTCTCTTAAACCCAGGTCGCTATCTCGCCTGTTGTGCATTCCACAAATGGTTTTTAAGAGCAAACATGAGCATATATTGAAAGAAGGAGGATATATCTAAACATGTACCAAGGGGATTTTATTTGTTTGGTATAGAAACCGATTTGGAGGCGATTCAATTCTCGTACTTTTTTGGGTGTGATCAAAGCACATACTGCTCAGCTTCTGAACAACAAAAATAAAATGCCCGCGGTAGATGTTTAGATATATCTCCCTCCTTTCAATATATGCTCCTGATTGCTTCTTAAAAACCATTTCTGGAATGCACAACAAGCGAGATAGCTCCGTGGGTTTCAGAGAAACTTTGCGGCATTGTTTGTTTTTGAATTTCTGCTTGAGAGCATTTCCTTTGTCTGCAATTGCAGATCTCTTTCAACTTAGATGTGCACAAAAGCAACTGATGCTATGGTCTTACAAAATCTGTCCTTATTCGTTGTTATCGCCATTGATAGACTGATGGTATGGATGTTAAAAGGAGTTTGAGTGAAAAATAAAAATGTTGTCGTTGTTGTTATTGCTGTTGTTTTTATCGTTGTCGTCGTTACGAAAACTGGGACAGTATCGTGAGTCGAAGGAGGCCTTACAATAGCTACAAATCTTTTCAGTCCACTTGAAATAAAGTATTGACAAATACCACTGCATCACAACTCCAGTCAAGTATTAACTTACCTTCATCTAAAGTTCTCTTCTCAGCGGGTACATTCTCATCCATGATCGGCAAGTGATCAAAATTCCTGGCATCAAAATTCTTTATTAATACCCATGGTGCATCATTCTTGAAAGCATTAACCGTTGCTGGGCCTCTTATGTTAATATGTGGCAACCTCTCTTCGGCCAATTTTGAATAATACACTTCATCAGCAGTGGGAACATGATCTCTTTTTCTTTTTCTTCGATCATTGATTTCATCATGGACTTCTTTCTCGACTTTGTTTTCCTCTTCATCCAGGTTCTTCTTGTCCTTGTTAAACTCTTCAACTTTGCTGTTGATTTCTGGGAGTTTGTTGTTCATTTCCTTTGTTCCTGTGTACTTCTTCTCAGAGGAGTCAGCAGCGACGCTGCCCCAGAAATTTAAATTTACGCAGACATCACCTAAAATTATGAATAATCGGAGAGTCAGAAAGATGTAAGCTGTTAACAGGCCTTATATGGGAGCTGCGGTGGAGGAATGTGAGAGGAAAGGGCCTGAGGCATAGGCTGCATCTATACTAACTTCCATATACCCGATCCTTATATGGAACCATATTTCCTTGTCAATTTTCCAATGCTGATATTCTGAAGTCCCACAAAAACATTTTTGATTAGATCCTGGGGGGGGGGGGGTAACTACCATATATGCAGGTACGGGATGTTACATTTTTTGGGGTGCCTTTTTTCGAGCAGAAAATAAATTTTGGGGTATCATTTTTGGTAAAATCATAATTTGTCATAAATTTTGGGTTGTCATTTTAGAAAGTAACTCTTTAGGGTATTGATTTTGATCAAATTGCACTTACTTGGTTAAAATTTTGGGTGGCTGTAGGAATTTTAGGGTATACATTTTCAATGGCCTGTAAATTTTGGGGTATTGTTTTCGCGAAGATTTATAAATTGTGGGGTGCGATTTCAGACGTCAAATGGCACACCCCCGTCACGCGCCCATTGAAGTTACCCCCCTGGGAATTGAGGACTCTGAACTTGCTGCAATGCCATGCATATAAAGATCAGAGGCGTGATCTCCTTGGCACCGTTAACGAAGTATTCCAACTAAAAAACATTTCAAGGCTGCCAAATCAAACCCTTGTGCAAATAATGTTGTATGGTGATAAAAATTTTACTCATGACCAAAATAGACAAATTTTGGAATCGACGCTAAAATTCATTCACTCATCGCAGCGCTTTTTGTAGCACCGCCAATACAAACCTAGGGACAATAATCTTTTATCTCATCCTTCTCTATTAATCTTTAATCTTGTTATAACATCATAAATGTATTGTAATATATCTATGTTACTAAAGACTGTACCAAAACCTGTCAACTTTTAATTTTGATCCGGCAAAAGTGTTATCTGATCTCCACAATCTGTTTCTCCCTACAAAAGGACCAGAACTTTGGTATAGCCTTTAGTATCACCATTGTTTTTTGTTAAAGATCATTTTGGGTAGCCATGCCTATCATGCTCCCAATGGTATCGTTGATGTAAATATGTTTTGTTAAATTGTAAATTTTTAGATTGTATATACAAAAAAAAGTTATTTTTGTCGCTCGTTCCACTACAGTGCGAGAATCTGCACTCAGGCTCTGGTCTAAAGGAAAAAACAAAGTAGATGACTAGGCTGATTACATAAACCCCTTGAGTCTTAGGCTTCTTCCAAGTCTATTTCGTGGTCTATTAGTATTAAAAGAATATAATGAAAGTTGAACAAAACTATTAATCAAACACCACAGAGAAGCAAGGGACTAAGGTAATCAGATAAATCGATAATAAAATTTCATTACCCTTGTAATAAATGTCTATTCCAACGATTACGCAGTCAACCGTGATGCCAACACAAGCATTGAAATCTGGATCTAGTTTCCCTCTCAATTCCAGCAAATTAAGTTGAAATATCTTCCCAACCGCAGTCACAATGTCTTTCGCGATCTTTAATCCAACGTCGACGACGTCCTCAGCGAATTTGAGAACATCTTTGCCAAACTCAAGGAGACCATCAGCCAGCTTAACGAATCCTTTACCTACTTTGATAAGACCTTTTCCAATTTCTGTCAAGCCCAGCAAGATCTAAATGTAGAATAGAAAAAAACATGAACAGATATCTCATCAATTCAATTTTAAAAGATATTAGAACTTTGAGCTATAGTAATACCCCGAAAACAAGAACATACTTCTCTAAAGAACAAACCAGTTAGGTTCTCATAAATGAGGTGTTTATGAAATTTTCAGGGTGTGTTTCCTATTGCAAAGACACTTGTGACTATGATGAATATATAGCTACAGTATACAATGTGTTAAATAAACTTGAGGGTATAATGATTGCATTTAAAAATTAGAGAGCTTTGTTGTTGACAAATCAATTATACATTTACTATTGTTTTGTAGGATTCTATTGTTTTGAAATGATATTTTGCCTTTCCTCCTTTTCCCTCGTGTGTTCAACGCACGAATGCTTGGGACACTCTCTTTTGAATGCACCGATATAAATGAGAGTAACCAGACAGTTATCCATCTTGGCCTGAGCTTATACACAGCCAGGTTAATTTTCCCAGGACAAGAATTCTCTAACAGTTGTTTCCTGAAGGAACAGGAACATTGTAGATTCATTTGAAGGGTATATCTGATCGTTGTTTGCAGTTGTGTTGGTTATTTAATTGATTTAGTTGCGCTGTGTATGACAAGCTCACCAATTCACCTAAAAACGTCTCTTTTTTTGTCTCAGTTCTCCAGAAAATTAAATGGTAAATAATTTATTTTCGTTTCCACCACGAAGTGGTGGATTAGAAAATAATATATCACGCGGCTTGATAAAACAATTTGCATATCCCTAAAAACTGTTAGACGTGTTCAGTTATCAAGAGTTGGGAGTTTGTTTACATTGATATGATGAAATTTCTTAATAAAGTTTACCATCTCATACGAACATTGAAGTAAATCAGTCTGTTTTTGGTTCTTATATTTCGGTGTCTTTCCCCACAAATCAGTCTGCAGGTTCTTGTTTTGCTATGTTCTTGTTTGCGGGATTTTATTCAATGCTAAGAAAAGAGCCTGGATCGCACGATAATTTTATACATTTTTATACACGAGATTTGAGGCAACTTTGCAGCCTTGTTGGCTTTGAATTACTGTTTATAATAATTTCCTTTGTCAGCAATCACTAAACGCTAAGAACTGAGGTGTCAATTAAAGCAACTGATCCTTGTGGTTCAAAATTTGTCCTGTTTGATCCTATTGTGTTTCAAAATCTCTCCTGCTAAAGCAACTGATGCTATTGTATTTTGCCCTTGTCCGATGAACCTACCTTGATACCAATTTGTTCTGCCCATGCAACGAATTTCTTCGCAAGCTTTCTAATCTCACAAGCAGCAATACAAATGATGTTTTTAACCCTCCATTTACAATTATCCCAAGTTGGACACCCAATCCACCACCACCACAGCTTGAAACATCGTGAGTTCCACCCAAAGAACGGGATGCATACTGCAAATGAAAAACACAGGGATAAAATCAGAAAAAACTGAATTCTTCATCATATAGGTTATCCGCTTGAAACCAAAATCCGGACCTGCCAGAAGTGCTCTAACTAACGAGGGCAGATTTTGTACTACAATAGCATCAGTTGCTTCGGTTCACACCTCAATTCAGAGCGATTAGTGACTGCACACAAAGGACATTCTCTCAACCGGTAAATCAAAACAAACAAGGCCGCAAAGTTGCAGTGAAACCAGCACGGCAAATTCTCGCTTGGTGCTGGCGGAGGGAGGTTTTAAGAGCAGTCAGGTGCTTGTAACGAAAGAAGAAGGGTGAATTTAAAGTTCCTTCTCGAGGATTTTGTTTCATTGATTCAGGAGCTGAGGAATAGCTCCTTAAATTTGAGAAGTAAATATGCAAGAATGGTAATTCTCTCTGCTCGGCTTCTGAATCAAGTAAACAAAACCCGCCACACAGAACTTCATATTTACCCTTCTTCTTTCGTCTTAAGCATATAACTTCTCTTAAAAATCTCCCTTCGCCTGCACCAAGTGAGAGTTTGGACTACTGGTTTTAGGGCAACTTTTGCAGCCATGTTTGTTTTGAAATACTGGTTGAGAGAACTTCTTTTGTCTGCATTCGCTAATCGCAGGGAATTGAGGTGTGAACCAAAGCAACTTATGCTATTGTATTACAAAATCTGCCCTTGTTGCTCTAACTAATTTAATCTGATCTAAAAAGACTCGATAAGACGAAATTCCTGGGAGTGATAGTTAATGAAAAGCTATATTGGGATGAGCAGTTTAAGCACACCAAAGGTAAAATGAGTGGAGGACTTGCAGCTTTAAAAGATTGAAAAATATTGTTCCACAATCCCAACTGTTTAATGTATACTATGCATAAATTGAGAGTCACCTGCGTTAAGCTGATGTTATCTGTGGTAATCTGTCTAAAAAAAACTAGCTGCTCTCCAACGCCTTCAAGACCGGGCCTTTCAATAATAAATATCAAATGCAAGAATAAAAGATAGCTGGTAGGCTTCCTGGTTGAACGTAGAAAATCTTTTCCGTTACGATCGGAACGTCATGACCTATAAAATTGTCAACAGACTATACACAGAATACCCAAAAGTGTGTCACCTCCCGTCACCTACAACCAGGGAGTTACCCCGTGGGATTGAAACTAAATTCTATTTCTCAAATTGACAACTGCATTAAAGGCACACTGTTGTGGTTGTCATTGGCTAGTTGTGATGTTGAAATCAAAAACAAAGCTTTCACCTTTCAGTAATTACCAAGTCTTTATCCTCTTGGATCATGCTTCGTTCGAGAATAAAGGGATCAGATCATTATCATCTTCGTGAATTTCACTGTACAGCGAAATTACTGAACCTTGCCTAATTCTTTTCTTCTTGATTGTCTTGTTTATCCAATCAGCACCACGACAGTACGCCTTTAAGCCTAAACTTCAATGCCACATAAATCACGGACCAGAATGGAACGTGGAATTCTCGATTCCTAAACTAACCACTCCACTTACAAGCACTGTTCTAAATTTTGGGTCTTAAAGATGAGTGGATTTGCCAAACAAAATTTTCTCATCTAAGTTAGCCTTTGACGGATATATTAACATTTTAGTTTTAAATATCGGACACCGGACACATACTTTTTATTCCATAGCCGACCAAACGTGTAAATTTAAATTTTTACTTATGCCTTTTCGTCCCTTGTTTCCCTGTGTTCTTTGATTTGCTGATATCACTTGGTCAATAGGGACTCATAATATTACGCTTATATAATGGGCCCCCTTTTCCAAAATGGCCTAAATAGGCGGGAGTTCTCGTACACTCAACAAAATCGCTTCAAAATCTGGTTTAAAGAGCTTGAACATTGAAAAGCGAAGTTTTAATACAAAGAATGATGTTGTGTTGACCTACAAAGCGCAAAATGCATACCTTTCAGACAGTAATCTTCCTCTGTAGAAGCAAAATAGATCCATCGAAGCTGCGAGAACTCCAGGCTTCTTCAACCGTTCTTTAAGAGCAACAACAACAACATCCTGAATAGCGGCTCCTGATTGGTTAAAAACTGAATTCTAGCGATTTGATTGGTGAATACGGAACCACCCTACGCGGGCCTAAAGTGGGCCCACTATTTAAGAGTAATGTTATTAGTCCCTCTTGACCAAGGAACGCAGGGAAACAAGGGACGAAAAGGCATCAGTCTAGTTCAACAGTGGAGAAAATAGGCCTTACTGGTGGTGACAATGAATAGAGGCGTCATTTCCTAGCCGTTCCCGTTTGGAACCGTTCAACCCGTTTACACGAGACCTTTCTGGGAACGGTTCCAAATGGGGTCGCCTTCGTAAGTGATAGTAGTCGTTGTTGCTACGCTTTGCGGGTTTGAAAAGGATCATGATATTGGTGCATCGCAGACCGTCATAGACTGTTGCCGATGGATGGAAACACACTGCTGAGATTGCAAATGGCAGATGGAAGATAGGGATCGGCGACAATCGCCGACTGTTGCCGATCTCGTTACGATTTAATTGAAACCAGACTTGTTGCCATGCCCTACCTTTAAGAGAAGAATCAAAAACAAACCATGATGACCATTCCTATTTCGTAGTATCTATCTTCCTATTTGAAAATGTTTTTGCCACGGCCCCCTGAAAAGCAGTTCTCATGGACTGACGGGGCTACCGTGCCTGAATAAGTAAAAATGAATGAATGAATGAACTATGACAACTCACTTCTTCCGCATTCGCGATCACAAGAAGCTTCAAAAGCTTTCTTAGCTTCTTCAATTTCAGCTGCACGTCTTCTCAACCTATCTTGATAAGCTGAGATGTCATTTTCCCATCCGTTCATCTTCTCCTCTGCATTCCTGAGAGCGCTCTGTGCCTCTGCAAGTTTGTCCTGGGCTTCCTTTAGTTTTGCTTTGGCAGCTGTCGCCGCTTTATCAAGGTAGGCTTTGACAGAATCTGCAAAGTCTTTAAGATGAAGGTCAATTTTGAGCTGTGCAACGAACTACAATGAACAACAATATCACAGAGCTCAATTCAATTCAGTTCATATCAATTTCATAGTAAAAACCTTAAACGAAATCAGGGGAGTCAAAAGCAGTCCAGGGATCTCATACATCTACATTTAGGCCCTGTTCACACTGCTCCAGTTTTATATGGAAAAGGAGCAAAACTTTTCCGTTTTTGCCTTGCGTTTACATTGCTCCTCTGTTAAAACGGGGCTGTTCGAAAATGCTAATAAAAGCGCATAAATTATTCAAATTTATTTTGAAAACGAACCGTTTTCAGTGTGAACACCAAAAACGAAGACATCTGAAACGCTTTTCATATCCTTTGTTTATAGGCTGTTGATGACAATGGCATTGAAAGTCACGATTGGATGGCGCCTATTTTATCAGCAAAGTTTGATAACATAGGTTTGAAAGGCCTCGGTGAAGAAATTTTTGGGGGCAGCTCAAACAAACATTATTTTTTGAAAATCTGTTGAGGCATGAAAGTGAAATTTACTCTTTCCTAGTTCAAAATCCCAAATCATTCGTTTTTATAACTGAATAATCAAAATTGAAATGAAAAATGGATGAGAACGTTAATTCAGCAACAAACACTATTTGACGCCGTTCGTTCAGTCCTTGGAACTTTAGCCGTTTAAAGTGCATCTGCAATCTTTTGTTAATATATCTCTAATCACTGGAACAATTTAACTGATCAAGAAACTTTTAAGAACAGAAATGTTAATAGTTGATTTGACTCGAACACTATCTTCAAATTTGCGCATAGATGTGTAGCAGCATAATAGACCTTTCAGCTATTCTGAAGAGAATCTGAATCGAATGATATTTTGCTACAATTTGTAGAATTTTCGAATGTGCACGATGGTGATAAAAGCTCTAACGCCATTCGATCGAACCTCGTGTATAATATGTATAAAAGTAACGCTCGATCCAGGCTCTTTTCAAGAATAGCTAAAAGGTCGATTGGATAGCTATCTGTCTTAAACCGGTTTTCCACTAGGCGGAATTTTCCGCGCGCAGCGGAGCGGCTATTGTAACTGTATTGTTTATTTCTAACAATGGTCACTTCTGGTCGCTCCGCTCACGCGTATTTGAAAGTCGGATTGACTTCAACTTTTCCGCCACGTCCTATGGCGCCAACCAATCAAATCGCTCGAAGGCTCTGACACAAGACATCAGTATTCCACGAGAGGGGGAAAGCCACGGCTATTGACAAAAAAACAGCTCTGAAAATATTTTTAAAAAATTCTTGGACATTGAATTTCTTGGAAATTGAACATCTTTGTTAGTACGCGTGCATTGTTTTAGAAACAACAGCCGCTCCGCTGCGCACGGAAAAATCCGTCTAATGGAAAACCGGCTTTAAGCCGTCTCAGGAATGTTGCTTCCTCCAGTGAATTACCCCGCGAGGCGAGTACAGGCCTTACTTGGACATAGGCGAGTACAGGCCTTACTTGGACATGCAAGGTCGCAAAATCTAAGTTAAGACCTCATCTATACAATGAACTGAGATTAAAAATTTTGAAACGAAATCTCCTCCACAGAAACTGTTTAAACGCTTATACTTTTCTAGAATACCCGGCAGAGAAATTGCACTTACCGAAAATGAAAGCGAAGCCAAGCTACCATAAGAGGCTTCAACCTCAAGACTACACGACAAGATTGTCCACAGTTTCTCTTCAATTCTGAATTTAAATGATTGATCCGTAACTTCGATTTGAATCTCTCGCGAAAAACCAAGAAGCGAAATATATCCATGTATCTTGACAGTAACTGAATCTTCCAGAATAAGAATGTAAGCAGAGGGGCCGTTCTTTGCATCAGTCGAATTCTTTCGTAGCTGGATCAAACCACCGGCCCAGTCAATTGGAGACAACTGTACATCCACCAGCAATTTTTCAGGGGGGTTAACAACGATTTCAGCAGATACTCTGAACCCAAGGAAGTCGATTGTACCCTTCAAGTAAAGACCAGCTTCGATTACTATGCCAAGAGCCTCGATTTCTTTACCTGTAGAAAGTCAGTGTGATGATCAGACTAACCGTAAAATCTCTATCTAGGCCCCTTCTATTGAGGCCCCTCTCCGGCAAGTCCCCCACTTATATAAATGCAAGAGATTAACCTGAACGAGTTTGCATGTAAGACGACTTGAGAAGTCCAGCTTGTATGTCAATTTTGATATTGTTTAGGATAAAAACTGTATCAAATTTGTTTGTGTATTTGAATTATAAAGTTGTATTTGATTCCGCAAAATTTGGTGTAAAAGTACCACAAATGCTATCTTTTATATCCCTGTCATTTGGCTTGCGAGCTCCATTTTATGGCAATAAGCCCTGTTGTCTGCTTAAGCCCCTAATTGAGTCTCCGAAATTAAGTTATCTCAAACCCTAGCCTCACTCGTTTGGGACCCTCAAGTTATGCTCCTATCATTGAATTGAATAGTTGTTGTTGCTGTCACTCCTCAGAGGGCATTATTTCCCAAGAGCTGCAAAAACGGCAAAAATAGCAGTCGGCGACGAGTTTCTGTCGCCCCGTCATCTGTTAGTCAGAATGTGGCTTTAAGGAAGGCAGTTTTTGCGATTATTGCAAGAATGAACCTTTGCCGAAGTACTGGTAACTAACTCTAAAAAACTGACTTTTGTTTTAGACCCGATGGTCGATAGAAAAAGGTCGCAAGTGATTAGGCCCGATGGCTAAATTCTAAAAAAGAATCTGAATCGAATGATAGCTTGATACGTTTTGCAGAAAGTTCGAATGTACACAATAGCGATAGAAGCTCCAACGCAACGCTATTTAAAACAGTTAAAAGGCTTTATACAGCATTAGTATGGAGCTTTCCCGTTGCTACTAGTGTAGGGAAAAAGTCCGTAGTTTTAGTGTTATCAGCTAAGGCAAAAAGCGAATTACGACGTGTCATCGAAGCTACCCTAACCCAATGGGCCTAAGTAAGAGGTCATTTTTAATCCTGGGTACTGTGGTGGAAGATAATTTCATAAGATTAGAGAAAATTTCATACCTCATCTTGAACATAGAAAACTTTTTATACTCGACCATGTTTCCGCAAAATGGTTCAGTACTCCCCGGGGGGGGGGTACTTGACTAGGGAAGTGACGGGGTGTGTGGCAAATCTCTCCACACCCCGCACCCTGTCGCATAAAAAATTGCCCAAAAGTATACCCTGTCGCATAAAAATTTAGCCAAAATCCATTGTTTCAAGAGAACTCTAAAAGGCATCCTTCCACATGATACCCTGTCGCATAATTTTCTTATTAATTGTTGTCACATAATTTTTATCAGAAAAGGACACCCTGTCGCATAACTTTTACCATAAAAGGACACCCTGTTGGGCGGCACATCCCGTCAAGTCAAGTATGGGAATGCCCCCACCCCGGCCGGGGCAGTACTCCTCCCAAACTCTATGTGCATATAGCATAGATATGTGGGCACGTACCAAGTTGTCCCAAGCGATTTTCATACCGGTCAAGTAATTCATCACTTCCAGATGTCTGTTAACTTTTCTTTCAATCTTCATCCCATGATTTCACCCAAACTTTTTCAAGCAAAATAGTTTTGTATCCCATAAAAATTACTCTTACGATTTTTGTACCTCAACAAAATAACGGAAAATAGTTTCATACCCCTACTAAAAATCCTCCCCCCCCGTACCCAAATTAAAAATGACAAATCAATAAGAGAGCTTCTGCGTTATGACCAGATCCATTGTTGACGCTGCAAATTTGAACCACTTCATTGAACTGAATTGAATCATTCGCTCAAATTACAGCACAGAGCTAAAATCTTATTAAGCATGGGTGCTTAGAATTCTATTGCACTTTTTGACGAGGGTCTTCACGATGTTTTCTATTCATAACGAAATTCCAGTTGTAAAGAGAACCTACCTTCAAGACTATATGCGACAGTAATACCCTCAGGGAAGCCACTGTTGGCAACAAAATCTGGTACACTGGGCTCTCCAAGCTCAAAGGCTGTATATATTGACTTCAGAGTGAAGCTACTGATGGAGGCATAAATATAGTTGTCACTTGGCCTGCCAGGATCAATTCCAAAGTATCCTTTAACTTTGATTGCATGATCATTTGGGCCTGTTTCTTTGATCTTTCCCACCCAAACTTCTGCTCCAAATTCTAAGAAATAAAATGGATGTAATTAAGCAAAGAAATTGAAGAGCGGTTTTCATCGAGCGGCAAATAACTCCCAAAAATCTCCAACCCCTTAAGCTGCGCTTACACGGGGCCGCTCGAGTACTTGGCCGGCCGAATATTTGGCCGCGTAGCTGTACCGTGCTTAAAAATTTGGTCGGTATGACTTCTCGTTTACAGGAGGTCAGCTATCTTTTATGGGCACGCGCATTAGCATTATCATTAGTAATATGGCGCCAATTTCTCTGAGGATCATCTTTCACTGGCCTCCTATTTAAAGCATCCCATCCTCGATTATGGTACCGTGCAAATTTTTATTCGCTATGGGCACACGACGCCGCTCGAAAACTTGACCGGCTCAGTTCCAAAGAACGCCACTTCCCTACGTGGTCGAGTGAAAGTTTGCTAAGCGTTCAAATATTTGGCCGGTTAGGCAGGTCGCATGTAAACGGGAAGGCTTAGAGGCCAAATATTTGGCCGGCCAAGCATTCGGCCGGCCTTGTGTAAACACAGCCTAAAGGCACTTCAGTCATGAAATCAACTTCTTTTCAGTCAAGAAGTCAAAGTGATCAAACACAAGTCGTCAGTAAATCGCTTTTAAAGGCAGTGTGTTCATATATGAATAAGTGGCATGTACGAGCCATGAGACTGCTGACACGATGCTGACATGCATGTGACTGTTTGAGAATTTGATTGGCTAGGAGCCGGCTGTTTTAAACTGATCACATGAAAATAAGAGTCTCGTTGTCGAGACCGTGCGAGCAATGGCGGAATGGCAGCAAAGCAAGCTTCGACCAAACGATTGTTTTTCATGCTTGAAATGCATTTGATTTTAAAGCATTTTGTTGCTGGAAGGATGAACAGCGATTAGAAAGCGATCTCATGCTAACGAAGCAATTCCGAATGACAAGGCAGGCGGTTAGAAGTGCTTGAGTCAGGGTGTGTGGTGATTCGAAAACAAAGTCAGGGCCTAAGCCTGAACAACTGGTCACATGAAAACACGACGAACGATCACATGTTTCCGAGATATCTCCCTCGAAGCCTTCTACTTATATGGGCACACTGCCTTTAGCAGCTTTGATGCCCCAAGCAGACCTCTTATCGAAGAGCTGGGATGGCAGACCGTTGACCAACTGATTTCCAGTGAGTCTAAGACAATAGTCTTCAAGTCCCTGAATGAGCTGGCTCCACAGTATCTGTGTGACTTGTTCACCCGAAATTCGCATTGCTCATCATATAGTCTTCGTAACACTGGGACCGACTTGAGGTTACCGATGAAAAGGTCAAACAATGGCCAGAAATGTTTCTCATATAGAGGTGCTAAACTATGGAATAGCCTGTCAGCCGAGTCAAAGCAGGCAACCTCTCTGCATAGTTTCAAAAAAACTATTTAGAAACAGACACTTTTTCCTTTCACTTTTACTGTAAAGTCATCATTGTATATAAGTTTTAGATATTGTAAATAAGGTTTTATAGTTTAATTAGATCCATAGCTTTTTCCTTTTGTATTATATTGTAACTAATGTTTTTATCGGAGGGCCCCTTGAAAACCAACTTGTTGAAGGGCAACCCTCCTTAAAAGAATTAAATATGAAATATGAAATATGAAATATGAAAGTGGAACTAAAGAAATTCCTGAGAACTGTAGTGCAAGGATTACGGAGCCTGTGTTCAAGGTTTATCAGCAGTTTGTCAGCAAAGATTTTTTTACAAACATTTGCCATTGATGTTGGCGTCTAGACTGATGATATAAATCCATTGTATCCCTATGGCAAATCTTGCTCCACAAAGCGACATCCTGAAGTCAAAAGCATCATCATTCATCATCATCATTATTATTATTTATACACGATGCCCCTTCAGTTTAAAAACCTAATACAATGTGAGTGAGTAATACTATGATAAAATTAAGAGAAAAAAAATGGACTGTTCTTCCAGAGGGTCGTGTTTCAGTGCTTTGTTCTTAGCATTCTCAGCTCGTCAGGTGCGCTTTTAGTTCTTTTTTGAAGCGCCCTAGTGTTTGGATTTCTCTGATATTGGCTGGGATATCGTTCCAAGCTTTTAAGGCAGAGTAGTAAAATCCTTTTTTGGCATGTTCAGTTTTAAGCCTTGGGATTTGGAGATCCTTACAATTCCTTGTTTCATAATTTGAATACGCGGATCTATATTGGTACTTGTCCCAAAGGCTTTCTGGGCTCAACTTATTCAGAATCTTATATGCTATCACAGAACGATCAAATCGAATAAGATTTTCAACACTTAGCCAATTAGATGACCATTCGTCAGATGGTCAGTCTAGTTGGCGCCGAGGCTTCGTAGTTCGTAAACTCTCAGTCATAACGAAAGAAAACATACCAAAACTTGGAAGGGGTGCACCAACAGAATAACCGATTGCGAGATGTAAATTGCCAAATGCTAGGTATTCAAATCCAAATGGTCTTCTCCATATACCCTTCATAGTGAACTCCAAGCTGAGTTCACCAGTTAGACTTACTTCAATAGCACCTAAAATGAAGGTAAAAACAAAGTAAATCGACACAGATACAGCTGGCCGTGGCCAAGTTAAGAATAAAACCAAATATACTTGATAACTTTGAGACGTGCGATTCCATCCTGTAGTTGAAAAAACAACCGGGTGTGAGGGCGTTCCCCGGGGGGGGGGGTACTTCACTATAAATTCATACGGGGGTGTGCGCCGCAAGGATTTCTGTTACGACCCAATCCCAGAAATTTGGTCCGATATTGATACCCAATCCCAGAATATATGTCAGATATTGATACCCAATCGAAGAAGTAACAAAAGCAATTTGACGTCAAAAGGATTAGGGATTGAGGGCTGGGAACGATTATTTTGGTTCCAAGTGGCCATTGGAACGAGGTTCTGATCTGAGGACGTTTTTCAACACAAAAATACTTGAAATCAGTTCACCTGAAACTGACAACGTGTTGCTTGAAAATTTATCCAGTTGTACTTTCATTCAACACCCATTACAGAATTTTGAGTAACCCCCAATCCCAGAAAATTCCGAGTGAAAGTATACCCCAATCACAGAAATTTTCCAGTAAAAGGATACCCCAATCCCAGAATTTTCAGGCCAAAAACTACCCAAAACTGGCGCACATCCCCGTCTTACCCATAGTGAAGTACCCCCCCCCCCGGGGGCGTTCCTTCATCGAAAGGCCCCTTTGTCTAATCCCAATATGACAAAAGGTCTAGTAATGAGACGGTGAAAGTGCTGTTCAATGCTGCAATTATCAACTCTGCAATTGTGTTGGTAGCATTCTGATTAAAGAAATCAGAATTTCAGATCGACTTGAGTTTTCAGATCAAAACAGAAACGAACCCAGACTGGCAAGAGTTTCATTTCATCTGCTCTCAATTAAACAATCTAAAGGCCGATTTCCATCCAATAGAATTTTTCGAGCAGACTGGAAATGTTTTGCTTGGCCAATTTCCAGTCAGCGGAATTTCCCGAGCGGGCGGAATTTCAGACAATAAAAGGTTGCTCAGCCGTAACTATTTATTAAATTTCAGAGCGATATTTTCTCCCGCAAACGATGGAATTTTTTCCGCCCCCTCGGAAAATTCAACTGTCAGCCTTTTTTTTTAAAGAGAGAAAATATCTCTCTATATTTGAATAGAATGTTACACATGAACTCCATACTCCATAGGACAAATCTTTTTATTGTGTAAAATTCTGTCCACTCGGAAAATTTGACGGAGTGGAAATCAGCTCGAGTGGCTAGAATTTCACACAATAAAAGATTTGTCATGTGCAAATATTTCCTCAAAAGATTTCCAGTCCGCTCAGAGAGTCCAACTAATACCCCATTTACACTGGCAAGCTAAACCTGCTTAAAATGAACCACATTATCGGATGAGGTTTCTTATTGGTCAGTCCAACAAATCGAATGCATTTGATTGGGTGAAATTTAAACTCGCTTGGATAAAGCTGGTCTCGCTTGCCAGCGTGAATGTGGTATAAGTGAAAATTGGCCTATAGAGTGTTTACATGAGACTAGGCGAAGGGAAACTCATGCCAATCTGTCTTCCAGACCAATTTGAAATCTCAGGTGGACCCCCTCATCGAAAAAATGGCACATCCTGTACCTTCATATATGGTAGTTACCCCCCCCCCCCCGGGGGGGTCGATCCCAAGTTCTGAATTTCTCTTCAGTTTCAACCACGAGAACCACTTACAATACCGTCAAAAATATATGTACAGTTGATTTAATAAAAACAACAACTCGAACGGGTTTCTTAAGTAATTCATTATTGAACTTTTCACAATGAACTTGCGAATACGTACCCTGGGTACCAGACTCTCCCAAGAAAGAAAATTGATTTCAATTTTCTTTCTTGGGAGAGTCTGGTACCCAGGGTAGCGAATACGGTGAAAACCCGCGTATAAGAACCTACTGATTAAGAGCCCACAGGCTGAAATTCTGAAATTATAGTCCCAATATAGAAAAAACCATTCAACCTGAAATCGGAAATAGGTTCTTATTCATAGAGATCATCAAATTAGATCAAAACTCTAGCTGCTTTGTCATTGAATCTATACATCCATTTGTGCATATTGCAAAGAACTCTAAATATGCTTTGAAAGCTTTTCATTGTATTCTGTAAAAATTTCTTATTTTTCCACGAATTGCTGTTGTGAATAAAGCCTCATGAACTCAAGTGCCTCTGAACTGACAGTAAATAATTGGCTTGAAGTTTCAATCTGAAAAAAAGAAATACCTGAAAGCCCTGAATGAAATAAGAACCAATTTAAGAACTTGAACAGCCTAATTTCCAACTAAATAATCAATATATCAGAACCTAATCAGGCTGAGTTGCAAAATTGTAGGCTTTTACTTAGACTGCGTTCACACGGTGCCGGCAAATTTTGAAAACGTTGAAAAACGTGACGGTAGCAAAATTTCGGCTGGCGTTTACACGATACCGCCACAATTTGAAAACGATAGAAAATTCAACACTAACTACAATTCTGGACAAAATATATTGGAACAACGTAAAATTTTACAATTTCAAATTAACAATCCCCCTTTCCCCCCGATGCAATGTTGATTTGATTTGTTTCAGCTTGCGGATGTCATATGTATTCAAACAGCATTGATTCGGGGGTAAAAGGGGGTGGGAAAAAATGAAATAAGAGGAATTTGAGATAGCAAATGGAAACACATCTTTGTTCCAAATATTTTGTCCAGGATTGTAGCTCAGTTGCAATTTTTCCAAGGATTTGATGTGAGTGAAATGTACCTACACGTTAAGAGCCGTGTACCCTCATTTTAAAAGCGTCGACAAATGTTGTGTTTTCATCACTTTTGTGTGTTCACACGATGCTGTTTTCAAAAATGTGCTGGTAAGAGTTCCATACTCAAAATCTGCTGTTTTTCAAAATCTGCCGGCGAAAAATGTGCCGTTTTCGTGTAAACAGGAGGCCTATCCGTCACATTTTTCACCGTTTTCAAAATGAGCCGCCATCGTGTGAACGCTGTCTTATACGCGGGTTTTTACTGTTAACTTACCTATAAATAGAAGTGTACTATTCCCCAAGATCTCTTTATCATGCCAAAACAAAGTACATGACAACCTAACTGTAGATTCTTTCCCATTAACCTCTACACTCAATTCGATTTCTTGCAAATTTAATTTGTCTTTTACAAGCACAATGTTAGCTGATAACTTTGCTCCGATAGCAAATTCCCCTTTTCCAATTCGTCCAGAGATTTCTATGGTCGCTCCAGCGCCGACTTTTTCAGAAAGCCATAAGCAAAGAGAATCTCCTTTGCAACCATTATCTTGAGGGATCCTGAATATACCAATGAGCGTAAGACCTAAAGAGAAAAGTGAATACTTGGAAATAAGGCCCCAATCACTAAAAAGAGTCCAAAAAAAGGGGCCGGCGTTTGATTGAACGCAGAAAAATGTTTTGAATCTGGCAATTTCTGATCCGTTTTCATTGCATAGATGCTACCCATTCACGTTACTCCTTTTCTGTACAAAAACGGAGGGAGAAACATCCGTTTTTGTCCCTTCACACTGATCCTTCTGATAACAAATACGGAGCGAAAGATATCCGTTTTGTGCGTTCACATTGCTCCGTTTTTGTGAAGCTCATTGTTGCGTACTGGAGAGTTTTAAAAACCCCCGCTTTTGTGCGTTCACATTGATCAAGTGCGTTTTCAAAAACATCCGTTTTTGTGGATATCCACTTTTGATAGCGTATTTGAAAACATCCGTTTTGTGGCATTTTTGTGGAGATCAGTGTGAACACTTTCACAAAAACGGAGGTTTTTCTCTCCGTTTTTTTTCACAAAAACGGAGCAGTGTGAACGGGGCCTAAATCTGCAGTTCCTTTTATGCGGGCTTTTATTGTAATGTAACAAGTAACAGGTCATTATAAAGGTAAAGCTCTCATGACCAATATCAACTTCTTTTCAATCATGAAACAAAAGTTGTCATTTAATCTCTATTGAAATGAAACCAAAGAAATTCCTGAGGATAATGCAAGGATCAAGAAGTCTTTGGTCTCCACTGCTAATGACTTTAGCACTTTTGTGCGATAACAAAGGGCCGTCAGCGGTTTGTCAGCAAAAATTCAGGACAGCGTTAACGCTCAACTATTTATATGGAGTCAGTTCCTTTAAGTGGATATGAAGTGATATGAAGTATGTTTACCAGGTAGGATATCTTGATCACTCAAATAAGGAATATCGAATGTTATTGGTTCCTCCTCATCTTCTTCTTCTTCATCTTCTCCTTCTGTATCTTCATCTTTACGATACGCAGTACCTGTTTTTAATCTTTCTGGTTGTCTTGGCTGCATCCCTATTCGACTGTTTCTCGTTCTGTTCATAGGTCTGAATGTTGCCATTTTTCCCAACCTCCTATCGTAACTCTATGGAGTAAAGACACAGCATATTGTTTAAAATCTCCAAGAGGCTAACAAGATCTAGACTCATGACGATGAGTCCCTTGTATCCCTGCGGCAAACCTTGCTCAAGAGGGACCCGATGAAACAGTGTGAAAAACTTGGCCCTATTTTCTTTAATCATCAATGGAATTATGATGAAATCACGGCTTCGAATCTCAATCCCATGGGAGTGTTTTCAATAGACGATTACGCTAAAGATGGCGGCGAGGAACTTTTTACCAAGATGCATTGGGTTCTTCAATCGAATTCCTATCGAATCGTTAAGGAGTCGCAATTAGAACGCAATGCATCTTGGTAAAAAGTTCCTTGCCACCATCTTTAGCGTAATCGTCTATTCTTCAATCAAATCGAAAATTCTATCACATCTACACCGTAACAATAGTAATTCACAATTCTCGCCATCTGATGGGTATTGTAGGAATTGCGAAGTTTGGGCCTAAATAGGCCAGGTTTTTCAGCGTAATATTACGAGTCTCTGTTGACTGAAGCGGCATCATCAAGCTAGACTTATGACGATGAGTCCCTTGTATCCCTGCGGTAAACCTTGCTCAAGAGGGACTCACAATGAAACAGTGAAAAACCCCAATCTCGTCCCCAGAGTGAGTTCGTTGCTCTACCTCTACTCTGGGATACAATGAGCCGTTCGGCAATCTGATTGGCTGTTCGCCATTTTGGGCCGTAACTCCGATTTGTGTGGGGTAAACGACCTCGGCATGCCAAAATTCGACGTAAAACCACATTCTTTACCTACAGCGACCATAATTTGCAACTTATTTCCAAAATTCGAAGAATAACGAGCCATTTTATTTTTGAAGCTGTGGTGAAAGTTTCCCGAATTTGCAACTTAGGCCCATTTTCGCTCCAAACAAACCGAGCTTATTTTCACATTAAACACACTTGCCAACCCCAGATTATTGTTTAAATACCTGCAAAAAGGTTCAAATAAGGTCCTCAAAGTATTTGTTTTCAATTTCTCCATTCATCTTCTGCAGAATTAGCACTAGAGCAACG
Source organism: Aurelia sp. 3 sensu Dawson et al. (2005) (assembly GCA_964020215.1). NCBI lineage: Eukaryota > Metazoa > Cnidaria > Scyphozoa > Semaeostomeae > Ulmaridae > Aurelia > Aurelia sp. 3 sensu Dawson et al. (2005). The sequence continues at coordinate 15,221,255 of OZ026593.1, read as the reverse complement.
GCCATTTTCCATCGCTTGGCGTTGCCTAGCCAACGGTGAAATCCATAATGGCTTCCAAATGCACCCAGATTCTGGGCGCATTTCATCGAAGTGTACCAGGGTGTTCATTCGGCTTCGTGATGAGCGTATGACGTAAGAACACCCTGGGAACGAGGTTGGACAAACCCGCCCCTATCTTAGGCATTCGATCGATCGAATCAGGATCGAACGACCGCCGTAGCTATGTTCAACGGTCACTCTTTGGAAAGAAAACGCCACAAAAACCACGTTAAGCAGACATTTAATCAATGAAATTTGGTAAAGGCCACCCTGTTGTCTCCTTGCTTATCCATCGATGCTAGCCTCTTAATTGTGTTTTGATGAAAAAATAGCGACGAGATTCAAACAATGTTTGGCCTAAATTTGCAGAATGTTTAAGTAACTCAAACCTGTTACGAGCGTCAAAATGTGAAAAGGAGCTCATAATTCACGGCATCAGTTGTTAAATTTGCTTCTAGCATTGACCTTACCAGCTATGAACTTGTTATTCAAGCACTTACTGTTTTTTTTGCCTTTTTCTTGCGAGCCATTACTGCGGGGTTGTGTGCATAGAACCTGAGTCCTTCTTCCTTCTTTTTCTGTTTGCGCTTCTTTCTTATTCTTCTCATTCTCCTCTTCTGCTGCTTGGTTCTCTGTTTCTTTCTCCTTGCCTGCATGAAACTGAGACTATTAGATTTAAATATTTATAGAAATGAAATTGACGTCTAAATTGAAATCTTAAAATAAAGGTCCCAGGTGAGAGAATTTCTCTTAGATAGAGCATTAAATTCCTTACCTGTACACCCTCAATACCGTAAAGGTCTATTAAGACCCCTGGGACTCATCTAACTTCAGAGACTCAAGAAGAGCATTAAAAAGGGATAGGGAGCTCATCAGAGAGGGGGGCTCATTTACAAAAAGAAATGACAAGGATCTACATGTACTAAAAGTTTACTTTTCAAAGTCAAAGCGCTGAAGACCAAAATTTGAAGTGACTTTGTGGAGAATACGAGAACTCCTGCTTGTTTAGGCCATGTTGAAACAGTGGGCCCACCTTTTAATAGTATCATAATGAGTCCCTGTTGACCAAGTGATCTCGGCAAATGAAAGAACACTGGAAAACAAGGGACGAAAAGAAACAAGTCTAGTTAATGTCAAGGTCAAGATTTCCAAAAATGAACATTGTTGAGATAACGAAAATAATTACAAAAATAGATTTAGCAGAAGAAAATATAAGATCCTTCACCAATCAACACTCTCATCAAATCCTATGCAATGCACAGCTTTTGTGAGCAAGACCTTACGTTTTCAAACAATGGAAATGTTTTACTGATAATTCCATACAGCAAAAAATTTCGGACACTAAGTACTTCGGACTACAACAAATTTCGGACATTAAAGTTTAGGGTGCGAAATGTCCGAGAATATCAGCAGCCGACATGTTTGACTCTTGTTGTATGTCTAATTACCTGTTCAATGTGAATGTGATATGATTCATCCTTAACCCTCTTCTGTTGGTGTTTACCAATGGCTGCTCGACTGTCAGGACCTGAATTTGTGTTTGAATCTGAATTGCCATTGTTTCCACTGTCATCTGTGCTGTCTGTATCTTCCTCTTCTTCATCATCCTCCGACACGGTTCCGTCAGCATTGCTCAAAATGACAACTGTACAAAGTATTTAACAAGGGTAGATTTTGTAATACAATAGCATCAGTCGCTTGGGTTCACACCTCAATAGACCCCTTTCACAATGACGTCAGTTCTTTTGAAATTCTTCCAGGAACATAACTTGCCTCGATTTCATGTGGATCGAAATCTCAAAAGCATGCATTGCTCTCAGCAACCTATGAAATTGTTTTGTACGTGTACTTGCAACATAATGATACGATGTAGATTTCTCACTGCACAGGGAATTGAATGTTATTGTGATATGGGTCTATTCAAAGCGATTAGCGGATGCAGACAAAAGAAATCCTCTCGACCAGAAATTCAAAATAAACGACGCTGCAAAGTTGCCATGAAACCAGTATGGCAAACTCTCAATTGGTGCGGGCAAAGGAAGACTTTTAAGAGAAGTTATGTGCTTAAAAGGAAAGAAGAAGGGTAAATCTAAAGTTCGGCCTCGCAGATTTTGTTTACGTGATTCAGAAGCTGAGCAGAGGGCATTACGATTCTTGCATATTCATTGCTCAAACGTAAATAGTTGCTCCTCAGCTCCTGAGTCAAAAATAGACCAAATCTGCGAGATAGAACTTTAGATTTACCTTTCTTCTTTCGTCTTAAGCACATAACGTCTCTTAAAAGCCCCCCTTTGCCCGCACCAAGTTAGAGTTTGCCGTAAAAACACGTCATTTCATGGTCATAAAATCAACATCGAAATCGCCAGCAGTGTAAAAGCATGTCACTGGCCTGCATTTTGAGTGCTAAATTTTTTTATATTTATTCAAATATGAAAAATTTACAATCTACAATGTATTCTACACTTAACTATACCTTTCTAATTAAAATACAACACTACAGGTACGATAACATGGGGAGCGAAAGACAATGACTACCCCATGGCCAATATAAAAAGACGCAACGTTCAACTAACTACGACCACACTACAAACGATTATAAGCTAATGGACTATAGATTCTGTTCCACATTAGGTGTCCGGTCAGGGCTGCGATAACTTTAATGATGTCACAAGCGCAACTCGTTCATTGTGGCAGAAAAAAGAAAAAGCCTGACATCTGGTGTGAAAAAGAATTTACAAGGAAAGAGAACATTTACTTTACGGGTCTTTGTGGTTGCTTAGTACTGCAGATATCTTAATCAAACCGACCAGTTTCGTGGATAAAACGTAAAGTCAATTCGAGTATACTTCTATTCAAGTAAGGTCGTGATCACCATATAACAAAAGCTGGGTCAAAGCATCATTTGAGAGATCGGCAATTCGTTTGACTGGTCGTAATAATTCAGCAATTCCAGCGAGAAGATCTTGTCGTTGAACATCAAATGAAGGGCAGAGCAACAAAAAGTGCTCCGGATCTTCAATCCAATCGCTTGTTGGGCACATTGGATTTACAGTATCCCCAAAATCATGCCTGAATTTTAGGTGCTAAATTCAAATCTAGGCTCAAAATTTCCATGTGGACAAAAGGAAGAAATTCATACTTACTGGCTGTCATATCTGCAAACCAGGCCGTAGAGAACAAGTTCTTTCCAAAGATCTTTTCCATCAAATGGTCGAGTCTAACGTTTTCAAAAACCATTCCGACAGCAATAGCCTTGTCAGGCTGATCAGGTTTAGTTGGGGTCCAAATTAGTCCCTGTAGTGATAGTTTGTCCCAGCCCCATAGAACTGGTGTTCCGGAAACCCTGGAAGGAAAATGGGGGGTTCTTATCTCTCGGGTTTCTTGAAATGAGTGGCGAAGCATTCATTTACACAAAGGAATATTTTGTCATGATAGGTTCTATTGTTTGTGAGTGATACGCCAGCATAAAGGAATTGGGGACTGCAAACCAAGAGATGTTAAGTAGACTTATGCCTTTTCGTCCCTTGTTTCCCTGCGTTCTTTGATTTGCTGATATCACTTGGTCAATAGGGACTCATAATATTACGCTTGTATAATGGGCCCACTTTTTCAAAATGGCCTAAACAGGTGGGAGTTCTCGTACACTCAACAAAATCGCTTCAAAATCTGGTTTAAAGAGCTCGAACATTGAAAAGCCAAGTTTTAGTACAAAGAATGATGTTGTGTTGACCTACAAAGCGCAAAATGCATACGTTTCAGGCAGTAATCTTCCTCTGTAGAAGCAAAATAGATCCATCGAAGCTGGGAGAACTCCAGGCTGCTTCAACCGATCTTTAAGAGCAACAACAACAATATTCTGAATAGCGGCCACTGATTGGTTAAAAACTGAATTCTAGCGATTTGATTGGTGAATACGGAACCACCCTACGCGGGCCTAAAGTGGGCCCACTATCTAAGAGCAATGATATTAGTCCCTCTTGACCAAGGAACGCAGGGAAACAAGGGACGAAAAGGCATCAGTCTAGATGTTAAGCGGGTGAGTGGAAAAAACTCAAAAATTTTGTGGGCCTTAGAATTTTTCATTTTCATTTTAAATCATCTTGAAGGAAAAACGGCTTTAACAATAAGGAAAATAAATGACCTAATTACACTAACACATTACGATATATGCATTACATACAGTGATATCATGGGTATTGTGAACATGATTTGGGCATTGATCAAGTCCACAATACCTGGCCTAAATGTTCCTGAATGAATAAATGTATTGTGTTAACTTGCTTGACTTCAAATCATTGTTTATCTTCTCTTTCTTGCTTAGCCGCCGATGCCTTTGCTCTCGACAGTCTGATATGGACCTAAAAACTTTGAACTGCACCGCGCAGTTAAAATCAAAACCTGAGAACTAGTTCCCAGATCGAAGTGGCCCTCCGATGAGTCGTTGGAATATTGGTGTCACAGGCGTCCGTAATATGGAGGTTCAATTTAGTTTCATTTGATCAGCTCAGTTGAGAGTGGATCGATACATTTTACTGGAATAACTCTAATAAAATTTCTGCAAAGATTCGAACGTTCTCTTAAACTCACCTCAAAGAGTGATCACTGTCTTCACCAAACGCCTTCACTAATCTAAAATTCTTGATTCCAAAGTCTTTCATTGGGCCTAAAAAATCCAAATAATTAGAAAGGGTGTTTTGCCCAATCATCTCCTCTAGTTGGTCCAATCTGAAGCTGTCTACAACAGCAGTCAATGTGTATGATTTTCCTTCCTTTTCAAGTGAAATTGCAACAACAAGCTTCCCAACAGTGATGGTCGTTGCGCCAGTGAATTTGAACCCGTCGCCGTTGGTCCATTCGACAGTTATCTATGAAAATCAAGAGCAAGTTGTTCGTTATCCGTACCATAAAACTTCAGCAGCATGGATGTCTGTATATGTTGTCTGTTATAAAAAATATTTTGAAGTTATTGTACTACCGGGTATCTCAAAAACAGCATAGGCTTCAAAATCTTTAAAAAGCTGAGTGTAAAATTCTATGACCTATTTCTTTGAACTGAACGGCTTTAAAGAAACTTGAACTATTTTACAATAAATCTGCCATTGGATTTTTCAATATTTTGAGAATTACAGTGTTTTCCTTCTTTTTTGAGAATTCAAGAAACTTTTCGAAAAAAATTTCAAACAATCGTAATTTCTAAACCTGCTGACAAAAGATCACATAATTTTCAAGAAAACCATGGTTTATGGATGCCTACAATATGGTATCAAGCAAAACTCTTTCACTCTTCTGGTTTGTGATTTAGAAATTTGATGACGTCACATCATAAAATGAGCTGAAATATGAAATAGGCTGTAATTTCGACAAATATTCAAGATTTCTTAAAAGTCCAACGGTAGAATCGTAGAAAATGGCTAAAGTTTCGTTCAAGTCATTCAGTTTAAAGAAATAGGTCATTGAATTTTACACCCGCCTTTTTTCGTAGATTTAAAAATTTGGAACCTATGCTCTCAAAAACAGTAACCCCTTTTTGAGTGGAAATAGGAACAAAACGATAAGATACTATTACTGTCCACGTGAACAGCTAAATTTATCAATCTTCAACTTAGATTCACATACCTTGCATTTAATAATCGTCCATCAAACACTGGAGAAACAAGCTTGCAAAGTCGAAATCTGCAATGCAACCGAAACCAGAGGTCTACGGAAAAGGGCCTAGCCATGATTTGTATCATGGATATTTTCCAAAGCACCTGTAAACTTTAACTTTCAGGTTTCCGCTTTTCAAAAGAATTAAAGATTCGTGTGATTAAACAAATATAATAAAATGTGGTACAAATGATAAAGTCGTGCCACATCTCCGAAATGAGAGTGCATAGAATGCTACTTTTCTTCTTCTTTGACACTTGGGATGAGATACAAAGGGATTAATTCCTCAAAGGAATAATTATCAGAAAAACAACTGAAGCATTTCAAGGTATAATTCTTTTCAAAAGAAAAAGCTAGAGATCAAATTTGGAATTCTTTTGCAATATGCCTGTGATATTAAATCATGGCTGGGCCCTTTTGCAAAACCTCTGGTTTCAAGTGCACTCCAAAATTCGACTTTGTGAACTCATATTTCCGGAGTTCGGAGGACAATTTTAAAGGACAAGTCCGGGATTGATATAATTGTTGATTATTCAAGAGAACACTGTTGTGAATGGTGTGTCGTACTTTTTTTCAATCCTTTTCCCTTATGATCTGCAAAACTACATATTTCAGTCCACTATGAAGTGCAAAATGACGTCATTTTATATAACGTCACTTCACGTTGACCTGAACAAGGCTGCCAAATGTGTTGATGTATTTTACCATGATACCACTCACATTGTTAGCCTCCTTATCGCGTCTTCGCACACTCGTACAAAATACAAAATGGTGTCGATATTTGGCCTAGTTTACGAAGATTCATCGTCCAATTTATGAAAGGTGGGGGCATCAAAACTTGGAACGAACTCACGATTGGTGTTCAGCCGTTGGAAAGGTTGCCTTTTAGCAATGATTTTATCAACCCTTGGCTTGTCCTTTAACCCTATCAGGCCTAGGGTATTTGATGCTCTAGGAAGCCTAGGGGGGGGCTGATTCGGCCCCCCCTAATTTACTTCTGTTCTGGACAACCTAGAGCCTTGAAACTTTGCATGTGTATAGAACAACTCATGATGAACCCAAAAATGAAATCTATTTTTAGATATGTCACGTGACCTTTCCATGACGTCACATTATTCAATTTTCAAAGTCAATAGGGTTCAGTACTAAAAATTTTCAATCGTTAATTGTGAGAAAACAAAAAGCATTAAGGACATCAGTCCAATTTGATTGTATTCTATGTCCAAATAGTATTTGCTCTGTGAAGAAAAATTAACAAAAAGTGATGACGTCATCACACAGGAATGCAAAGAATGCGCGCATGCGTAGTGCCAAAATCCGCAAAACCATATGTTCAAATTAAAAATGAGCTAATTTGTTGGATAGAGCATCAAAAGTAGTATGTATTCCTATCTTTTCATCATTTTATCACTTTAGCTGTAGATTTTATTAGGAATTATTCAAAATTTTACACATACATCTCTTGAAAACTGGTCGCGTTTACCCCCTGGAATGAATTTGATTTTTTCAAAAAATTAATTTTACATCGTAACAAAGATAAAAACTAAAAGTCAGAAAGTTTCAGTGTTGTAAATGCACTTGGTAAAAATCTACAGACAAAAAACTGCTAGGGGGGGCTGATTCAGCCCCCCCCCCTAGGCTTGATAGGGTTAAAATGCAAAGTAAGTATATTTAAGTTGAAGATCAACAACTATGCCTATGAACCCCCAGAGTAACGATATTTTATCGTTTCATTCCTTTATTTAGTCAAAATGGGGTACTCTTTTTAGATACAGTAAAAACCCACGTATAAGAACCTACAATTTTGCAACTCAGCCTGATTAGGTTCTTATGTATTGAGTATTTAGTAGCAGATAAGGCTGTTCAGGTTCTTAAATTGGTTCTTATTTCATTCAGGGCTTCCAGGTATTTCTTTGGTTCAGATTGAAACTTCAAGCCTATTATTTTCTGTCAGTTGAGAGACACTTGAGTTCATGAGGCCTTGTTCAAAACATCAGTTCGTGGAAGACTCAGAAATTTTACAGAATACAATGAAAGCTTTCAAAGCATCTTTAGAGCTCTTTGCAATTTGCGCATATGGCAGAATCAGTATGTATAGGCTCAATGACAAAGCAACTAGAGTTTCATGATCTCCACAAATAAGAACCTATTTCAAATTTCAGGCTCAATGGGTTCTTATACATTGGGGGTCTAATTTCAGAATTTTCAGCCTGTAGGTTCTTAATCACTAGGTTCTTATACGCGGGTTTTTACTGTAGCCGGTATATGTTACATTCATTTCATTTCATTTAAAAGATTGCTACATACAAGAGCATCATCTCCACACAAATAAACTAACAACTTACATCTAACAATAATCTAACAACTAACAACTTAACAACTGCTCACTTAGTTCAAAAACGTTTTCAAGGAAAGTGGCGATCTCTTTTGTAAGGCCCAAGTCTTCATTCACATCATAAACATAAATTTCTCGCGTAGCGCTAAGTTCTCAAAGTTAGGGACCAGTTCCCGAAAAAAGAAGCAAAAGTTTATTACGAGGTTCGTCATATGCTTCGCATGTCAATAAGAAATGCTCTTCGTTCTCAATACAGTTCAAACTGCATTGCCGACAAATCCTTTCCTTTTCTGGGATGCCTTTGTGTCTACCAACTTCAATTTCTAGATACCCTGTGCACAATTTAAAGGCATCCCACAAATATAAGAAACAATTTAAAGGCATCCCAAACATCAATTTTTGCCCTTTCCTTATCAAAATGTGTGAGGAGGTTACAATAGGATCCAATACTTTTAATTGACACCTAAATAAAAAGCCATTTTTGGGATTGCAAACAAAGGGAATTCCATGCCCGGTTGGGCAAGCCATAAAAGAAAGCAAGCTTTCAAGATTAAATCTTGAAAGTAGTTTCTCAGAATATGCAGCAGGAGCCCGAAAAAATCGTTCAACTTTAGATCATCTGTTTGTCTGGCAAGCAATAAATGATTACTATCGATATCTTGGTGTAAACATACTAATGGTTTTTCTTGACCTCGAAAAAGCATTTGATAAACTATGGTTAAAGCGCTGTCTATTAGATCTCTTCAAGAGTGGTGTGAAAGGAAAATGCCTTGTCACCACATATGAGCTCAATAGGTGCAGCAATGTGACTGTTCAGAATGACTCAGGAAAAAGTGATATATTCAACATAGGAGAAAGTGTTAAACAGGGCACTGTGTGGGCTGCTCCCATATGTGCAAATTTTATTGACAAGGGGTTTAGAGAAATAGAGATGGCAAAAACACTTGGTATCAGTTACGGAAACATAAAAATACCCCATCTTTTATACCAGGATGACATTCTGCTCATGTCAGTAAATGAAACAACGATGCAAAAGATGTTAGATATTGCAGAAGACTTTCAGGATAGGAATCTATTGAGATTTAACAATAAAAAGTCCCAATTAATGTGTATGAGATATGGTAGAAAAATTCTAGATGAAAACTCCCTTAAATTAAATGGTGATAAACTTCCAACGACAACAAAATATAAATATCTAGGTGATATAAAAAATTATAAAGGCAGTTTAGAAGAAACAATAAATGACAGATGTAAAAAATGCCTGAGAATCACTAATGAAATAACATGTTTGGCAAAAAATCCAACATTGAAGCAGCACAAAATTGAAGTGGGTCTAAAAATAATCAATATGATTCTAATTCCAAAGCTCCTATATGGGTGTGAAACTTGGACTGGAATGACCAAAGAACAATTAAGTAAACTGGAAAAAGTTCAAAAAGATGTTCTGACCAAACTTTTTGCACTTCCAAGAACAACTCCACTGTTTGGTTTACTATTTGAGTGTGGGATACTCCCCATATAATATAAAATACAAATCAGGAAACTGGTGTACTGGCATAAACTCCTAAATCTTGATGCAAAAAGGCTTGTAAAAGCCATTTATGATGAACAAAAAAGAATGGGTCTAAAGAACTGCTGGTACAGTGAAATTTGTAACATATCCTATGAACTTGGAATACATATATCAGAAACAGAAATAAGCAGCCTGAAAGAAAAAGAATGGGTGAAGATGGTAAATGAAAAGGTGGTCGAAAAAATGAACTCTGCAAACAGAACCAATCAAAATACAAAACTACGTCTGATAAGAAAGTCATCGTTTGGATTAAAAAACTATCTAAAAAATAGCAAACTTGCTCCTAAACTCCTATCCATAAAACTAAATATGACAGAACTAAGAGCAAATTATAAAGGCAAATACCCCAACACTAAATGTAGAAGATGTGGAACAGAAGATGAGACAATTGAGCACCTATGGGCCTGTGTAAAGTTTAAAAAACAAATGCCAAGAAAAGAACTCCTGCAAACAACAGAAACCAATGATCTAAAAAAGATTTGGGCTCAGTACTGCTCTTTTATTGAATTCTAGTTTGTTTATTTTGGATTTTAAGAAATACTGTACATTGACCAGTGTTACTTTTCAGTAGCTGCTCCGGAAAGGAGAAAGGTACTATTATTATTATTATTATTATTATTATTATTATTATTATTATTATTATTATTATTATTATTATTATTATTATTATTATTATTAAGCTACATAAGTCTTCTCTCTACCATGGTTCTTCTTTGCGAGGGGCACTTCACTCATTGGAAAAAGTGTACGAGATTTTCTTAGAACAAAGGGATTCATACGGATTTTGATGGATTTTTCTTGAAAACAAAAGGATTTTTGTCAAAGGTGTACGAGGTTTTTTGGAGTGAAATGCCCCTCGCTTCTTTGCGTCTATGAACTTATCATGATGAGTCCATTATTGCAGGAAATTTTACAGTTTTTTAGAACAAATCATAAACCATAAAATTGACAGATTTATGCTTGATATAGACACATAAATGATGGTTTCCTTGGAAATTATTTCATGTTTCGTCAAACAAACAGTTTAAAAATCACGATAGTTTCTAGCTTCCTTTGAAAATTTTTCCTGAATTCCGAAAGGAATAAAAGCAATCAATCCAGAGATTACTGTAGATTTCAAAACAATCCAACAGCATGATAAAAGCGAATGAGTCAAATAAGAGTTTACGAATTTGACGGGCTATGGAATAAAAAGTATGTGACAAATATTCAAAACTAAAATTTTAATCTATCAGTCAAAGGCTAAGGCCCCGTTTACACGGGATCGGATCCAAATGGTATCGGATCCATTTGGATCCGATCCACTTTTTGAGCGGCGTTTACACGGGATCGGATCCAGAACTGTTGGCGTTTACACGGGATCGGATCCATTTCGATTTTATGAACACTTAGCAGCGCTCTAGTAAACTTTTCTCTTATTTTGATCAGATCCCTTGAAATTTTGCACTCTTTAATAGACTCTGTCTCATCTTTGATTCCCCTCTTTGAAATGTCAACAAAGGATTTTCAGTTTAATCGTGTCATTTCCTATCCGTACCAGTTTGGATCCGATCCCACCCGTTCACACGAGACCTTTTTGGGGTCGGATCCAAACGGGATCACTTTCGAAAGTGATCCCATTTGGGTACGGATAGCAGATCCAAATGGGTTCGGATCCGTCGAGTCCCGTGTAAACGCAAGGCCTATCCGTTACAATTTGGGCACGGATCCATTTGGATCCGATCTCGTGTAAACGGGGCCTAAGTTAGATGAGAAATTCACATTTGGTAAAATCGCACATTTTTAAAGGCACACTGTCGTGGCTTTGATTGGCTAATCGTGCAATTGAAATCACCAACAAAGGACCTGGCCTCTGAACAATTACCAAGTCTTTATGCCCTTGGGTCATACTTTGTTTCGAGAATAAAGGCTGTCAGATCGTTATCGTCTTCATGAATTTCTGTGTACAGCGAAATTACTGAATGTTGCCTAATTCTATTCTTTTTTATTCTCTTATTCACCCAATCAGCGCCACGACAGTGTGCCTTTAAGACCCGGAATGAAAAATTTCACGTCCGATACTGGTCCATGATTTATGTGGCATTGGAGTTTAAATTCAATGCTTCTGAAATATAATTTCAATTTCAATAGCCAGTAAATCATGGACCAGAATGGGAATGTGGAATTCTCGTTCCCAAACGTCCCCTTACCAGCATTTTGCTAACTTCTGGGTCTAAATGATGAGTGATTTTACAAAACAAAATTTTCATACATAAGTTGGCCTTTGACTGAAAGATTATCATTTTAGTTTTGAGTATAGGCCACATACTTTTTATTCCAAATCCTGCTAAATGCGTACACAGTTTTGTGACTCACCCGACAGATATGTAGCCAAGATTTCATTCAAGACATCCTACTGAAAGAAAAAGATCATGGAATTTTACAATGCTTGCTGGGAATATTTTGCATAGTATACCTCAAGCTCAGGTAAGCTTATCTTCCCTCCAAAGAATTCAAACGGGCCTTGAATAGCGACAACAATTTTCACGTATTTATTTGCTGCAACGTGCATTTCTTTGATATTTAATATCCCATTTGGATCAGGAAATAGATCAGATGGAAGACTTGCAGCATATGTTGGATTTATGCACTTCAGCATACTCGGCAAATCCGCCTTGAATTTGTCCGGATATTTGATATTCAAGCCAGTAGATCCGATTGCAATGGTCATCGGGAAGATATCAGGGACATCATCATTGAACTTGACGTTAGGATCGCAATTCTTGAGCATGTTTGCTACATAGATATGGAATAAAATCTTTAGACTGATTGCATATCAATAGTTATCGATATTGATAGACTGAAGGACGCTCAAACTGTGACTCGTGGATATTGAGAATAAAGACGAAATTTTCTCCCTCGATTTCATGTCTGAAAATGGAAACCATAGCAACATTGTCTTGAGAGATGAATGTTCCAGGTAATGGCGGATGGGCCAAGGTTACCAGCTCGAGCCCCCGAAGCTAGAACACTTAAGAATTCAAGTTTTAAGTGACGCTTGCCATGCAAGTATTCAGATGAATGTTTTCTCAACCCAAGTATCAACAAACCTTTTACTAAGAACCAAGCGTTTCTCATGTTCACGGCCATTAGCTTCCATGAGCTTCACCGCTGCAATGAGAATTTCTAACTTTCGGGGGGGGGGGGGGTTGCTTGTCTCACTTCTGATATTACTCCTAAGCCTCGTTCTGGGTACACTGATAAACCTGTGCATTTATGTTTTGATTTCCATAGTAAAATCCATAAGTCCAGCTTCAGTAAAAATAAAAAATGTTGTTGCTGTTATCATTGTCTTTGTTGTTGTTGTTGTTGTTGTTGTTGTTGTTGCGATAACTGGGACGATGTCGTAGGTCTAAGACACTGTTTACACCGTATCGGTACACTATTTATCCGGGTACAAAGTTATTCCGGTTCAAAGCATTTACCTTCGAACCTTATGAGCAACTTTTGTGAAATAAATTCTTGCATCTAAATTTGCTTTCGGGCTTCAAAATAAGATGTGACTCCTTGAAATGGGAGCATAATTCATAATTATACAGCTCTGCAAACGATAACACATCATTTTGGGACTTACTGTACTTTTAGTTCTTTATAAACTTCTCGTAAAGCCCCCTCAAAATCTTCAATGACAAGTGTACATCTCTTTACATTATTCTATCACATAGATTAACTGCGATGATTTTTCAAACGAAGGGAGGGTGAACTTGCCCAAGTTGTGGGCAAGTCAAAGGGAGGGAGGGAGGGGTTTTCAGTCACTTTAAAGTACATGACAGCACGAACATACCTTTCAACGGTACTTTAACTCTTATATGAAGTCCTTTGGGAATGGACTTTGTGTCATGCTCCGTGATAAATGCCGAGATAACTCTCTCCAGGGCATCATTCTTCACCATCACAACATCCTCTCTGGCAATCATGATCATAGAGTCATCTTGAATATTTTCTATCATGCCATAATTTCCAGCGAAATCATACCCATCAAGAATAAATTCAAATAATTGTTTAATGTTAACGATCTTTGTGACGGCGAGGACAACAGCGGGGCTGACAATTCCTCCTTTTACTCTTGTTAAAATCACATAAACGTCTTCATCTTTCAAGGTGCCGCTAAAACCAACGTTTGCTTTTGAGATAATTTGAAATGTACCATCCGTCTGTATCTGTCCCGTAATTTCTGGATTTGTGAATTGTATTCCTGCAAAGCAGAGAATTTGATTAGGACTTCTGGGGGAAATAGGAGAAACAATGGACCAAAAAATGAGGCATTAAACTTTCATGGAACACAGGCTTTCAAATGGTAGCAAGGCGTTTGATTCCGTAGACCATGACATATTAAAGCAGAAAATGATTGCAGCAGGGATAACAGGAGGATTGTACAACTTAATTGAAAGCTACTTAGACGGAAGAAAGCAATATGTAGAAATCAATGATGTAAGGTCAGAAATGAGAGAAGTAAAGTATGGTGTCCCGCAAGGATCTTTATTGGGTCCTAGACTATTCTCTATCTACATAAATGATATAGCTGATAGTGTCAACAATGGAGAAGTGCACTTGTATGCAGATGATATCACTGCATACGTCACATCAAAATCAGTAGATGATTGCGTGAACAAGCTGAATCTGCTTGCAAGAGAAATAAACACATGGTGCAAAGAAAATAAGATGACCATAAATAGTAAGAAAACCGAAGCTATGATAATCAACAGAAAGAAGTTTACGGGGCCCCTATTACCAATATCAATTGGAGATAATATCATTGAATATAAGGAGAACAGTAAACTCCTAGGAGTGTATATTGACAACAAACTAAATTGGGACACCCACATAGATAAGGTGTACAAGCAATTCTCACAAAAATTGTCCATGCTGAAAAAAGTCAAATTCCTGCCAACAAAAGTACTAGAGGAGATTTACTTTAAAACTGTAATCCCAACAACCACGTATGCAATGACTGTATGGGGCACCTGCACAAACAGCAAGTTCGAAAGGGTTGAGAGTCAGCATATAAGAGCAGCAAAATTGATCAAGAACATTCCTAGAACAGTTGATTCAAACAATGTCTTAGATGTTGCTTGCTGGAACAACTTGGGATATATGTATAACAAAAAGGTAGCAGCAGAGATGTACAAGATAATAAAAGGAGAAGGAGAGCATGCATTGAAAGATCATTTTACAATGTCTCCATACAAAAAGGATAGACTCCAAGTTAAAAGACTAACATCAGAGTTTGAGAGAAATATGTTAAGTTTTAGAGGGCCAGTGCTGTGGAATGCTCTGCCGGATACTGTGAAGGACGCCAAGAACATTCAAAATTTCAAATATGAACTAAAGAATAAAGCAATAACTGAACTGAAAACAACAACTTTCATTAAAGGAACAACAGTTACAAGGAACAAGGATTTGAAAAATTATATATATTATTAAGAATTTTAAACCAAAGATGTCACATTGTATTAGGATAGTCGTAATTTAAATCAAAGCAAATGTAAGAACAGTGTTAAATCATTCCTAATTTTACCATTTTAGTTATGTATACTTTTAATTTTGCAGGTCCACATCAGCCATCTTGAGGCTGCCACTTTTTAACCTGCGTAAACAAATAAATTATGATTGATTGATTGATTGATTGATGGTCTCCAACAAAGACTAATCCTTGGCAGCCTATCGGATATTACTGGGTTAGATACAAGCACTCCACCGCTGGACATTATTATTATTATTATTATTATTATTATTATTATTATTATTATTATTATTATTATTATTATTATTATTATTATTATTATTATTATTATCAATTTCTTTACACCTGGGTAACGAGATATTAAATGAGATATTGGTGCGAAGTGACGTCATACGTAGAAGGAATCCATATCCCAAAACGAACGAAAACGAGGCTTCCGATTGTTTCCTTGTCTCTTAATCGTCGCTATCCTCTTTATCATGTTTTAATGCAAGAAAATGGCGACACAGCGACAAGATTTGGACAAAATTCGCAAAATTTTCAACTTATTTAAAGATGCAATGACTTTGAAAATTCGGAACTAGGGCAAAAATGCACATTAGCAGCTGGTAAGGGCTTATTTCCAGTCAGTGGGAATTTCTGAGCGGGTGGAAATTCTATTGTTGGCAGGAAAAAATGTTGCTCTGAAATTGAATAGATAGTTACGGCTGACCAACCTGTCAAAAATTCCGCCCGCTCGGAATATTCCCCTGACTGGAAATTGGCCTTAAGTTTGTTCTGTAGCCTTAATCATTCCAACCTTGGACTGTTCCCCGGACTGTTCCTTTAATTCTGTTTGGAAATTCAGATATGATCCTACTTGGAAATATGACGGTAACGGAAGCAATGACTGCGTTCAAACGATGCGGGCACATTTTGAAAACGGTGAAAGATGTGACGGACACGCCTCCCTTTCACACGTAAACGGCACATTTTTTGCCGGCTGATTTCGAGAACGGTAGATTTTGTAAACGGAACTTTAACCGGCACATTTTGGAATGGCATCGTGAGAACACTGGAAAATGATGAAAACAAAATTTTTCTAGGCTTGATGGAACGAGACTGATCGATTCTTAGGATGTAGGTGCAATTCTTTGGCATCAAAATCATGTAACTGGTTTTTACCGTCATATTGCTACATTTTTCAAATTGTTCCGGCATCGTGTGAATGCTAGCTCAAAATTTGCTACCGTCACATTTTTGCACCGTTTTCAAAATGTGCCGGGATCGTGCGATTGTAGTCTGTATCAAAGCATCTTGCATTCGATATTGCCCCTGGACCAACTTGGAACTTTTTCAAAAATTGATGAAAAAAGATTATCTTAAGAAGTGATAAAGCACCAAATATTTATGATTTTCTACCAACAATCTCAATCTTTATGCCAACAGATGCATTCGAGTTTTCAAGGTGTTCAATATCTTCACTTACCCACCAACTTGGAGGCTTCAAACGCAACACTTTGAACATTCAGATCGACCAAAGAATTGCCAAATATGCCCATGAAATCTTCAATCGAGGTTGAATCGAGACTCCATGTGAATGACATTCCCGATTCACCTTTCGGCTTATCGAGTGACATTTGAATGACCAGAGGTGGATTATTAAATGTACCTGAAAAGAAAATGAAACCAAGGGCATTAATGCCCCGGGTTCGTAGCTTAGAAATTAAAGTTATCCCTTCAATATTACTGCTTTTCTTTGTTGCTTTCTCTTCGGCCCAAGCCTAACCGGTGTTAGCAGTCAAATTCAGATGGTTCCAGCGCGTCTTAACAGTAAGCTCCAACGCAGCATTCACAGTTTTTAAGTTTTAAAATTTGATTTTTAAGTTATAAGAATTTGCAGTCCAAAAGCCCAAAGCTCTGGTTTGCAGGTAGGTACCGGGTGAGTCAATAAAAACGCCCGGCGTTTGAAAAATCCTGATCCCTCAATATCAAAGCAATGACGTTGAAAACTGTCTTGTTTTATCCCCGGTATGTCAAATTAGGTTCAGTAATTTACCCGGCTTTAATCGGTCATTCCTTCCCGTCGAAATAGAAAATTTTCTGCAGAAAGCCCCTTTCAAACATCTGCAAAAAGGAGTGAAAACAGCAACCAAAATTTCCCTATGTTCTCCTTCCTAGCAACTATGACTCTTGCATGTGCTCATGTATTTTATCCTTATGGGACAATGGAATCCCCTTGAAAAAGTTATTCACACTAGGGGGAAAACTTTTCAACCCGCCAAAGCGAAAGCACGTGCTAAAACGTGCTGAAAGTCATCGCTGTGAGGTAAACACGTTAGGGACTTTTGCTTGTAATTTCAGCACGTTTCTAAGGTTTCTCAAAGGGACTCATTTTGGAAAATTGCCACAGAATCTGAACGGAGTGACCGATTTTAGCCAGGAAAATTTGTAAAAATGATTGAACATGTTAGCTATTTAATCAAATATTACAAAAGATCATTGCTTATATATTCAGGGAGCAGTAGCCTTTCAAACACCGGGCGTTTTTTGACACACCCGGTACAAATCTGAGCGATTTTAGATTAATATTTCAGCTCTCAAAGCATCAGTACCAACAAATGAGGTATCTATCTACAAGTTAACTATCGAGAAACATTTTGAAAGTAATTAGCCATTGATTAGAGCTAAATTCACATCGCTGGACCAAATCAAATTTGTATAATTTTTTCTGAGATACCCGGAATGAAAAAAATGCCCGACATGTGAGAGGCTACTGGTCCCTGAATATATAAGCAATGCCCCAAGCAATGACAGCTGTAATACCTCATTGAATAACTAATATGTTAAATTATTTTTAGAAATTTTTCCGAGTAAAATCGGTCAATCCGTTCAGATTCTGTAAGCCGTTTTCTAAAATGAATCCCTTTGGGAAACAATAAAAAACATGCCAAAATTGCAAACAAGAATCCCTAATGTGTTAACCTCACAGCGATGACTTTCAGCACGCTTTAGCATGTGCTTTCTTTTTGGCTGGCTGCAAAGTCTTCCCCCCTGGTGTGCATGACTTATTCAGAGGGATTCCGTTTTCCCTTGAGGACAAAATACACGAACATATCCAAGAGTCATTATTGCTAGGAAGGAAAACAAAAGGAAATCTTGCTTGGTGTTCCCACCCATTTTGGCAGGTTTTTGAAAGGGGCTTTCTGCAGAAAATCTCCTATTTCGACGGGAAGGAATGACCGATTAAAGCCAGGTAACTTACTGAACCTAATTTGATATATCGGGGATAAAATAAGATAGTTTACGATATCATTGGTTTGATATTCAGGGAGCAGGATGTTTTTAAACGCCAGGCGTTTATCTTACCGTCTACTGCTTTCTACCATCGTTAATTGTTAACTGTGCTACTTGTGTTTCGTCCATAATCTTGTGTTTCTATTATATTCTACGATAATTTTTAGAATTTATTATAGCTTTATTCACTATTGGTTACTGTTCTCGTTATTGTAAGCGCCCCAGACTCGATAAGCTTTGCTTCTTCAGGGGCGTATGGATTGCGTATGTATATTAGCATTAGTACATATGTTTTTCATGAATCAATATCATCATCATCATCATCATTGACTCACCCCGATACAGTAATCAATGTAAACATGTAATAAATAGGAAGAACTTTAAACAAACCTTTGACTTTGATATGCCAATTCTTTATGTCTGTGATGGTCTGATTAGCGCTAAACGCGAGAGTTAACTCCGCATCCTCTAAAAGAATTCGTCTCTCGGACATCCCCCAAGATTCCTTCGCCCTCGCTTCGATGCTGACTTCCTTATTGCTTCGGACAATCTCTAACCTTTCGAAGATGAAATTATCAGAAAGAATGAAATTATCAGTCGTTGAGTCAACGCTAATAGTCGGAAACAATTTCCTCATTACAACAGCCAACGATGGTTTCGTGCACCCACCATCCTTGCTTGTTTCCATTGTTACTTTTGCTGATGCGAACATCGCATTAATATTGCAGCTTCCAGGGACAACATATGTTGCTGTTCCAGATGTGTTGGAAACGAGGTTTGCCCAGTTGCTCGGTAAACTGTCACGCTTGGCTGAGACGAAAGAAACGGATCAATGTGAAACATTCTGTTGTCGATGTATGCAAGCAACAATGATACAAAAGTGTCAACTGAAACTAATTTGAAATCATGTAGGCAGACGTAAAGAAAGAGACAGGTCTTAGAGCACTGACGCCTTTCGAGTGCGATATTATTTCGGGAAGTAGCAGAGCTGACATCTATGGTCAGACCATAGTTATGGTCAGACCATAGTTATAGTAACTACAGTGAAGTCCCACCTTTAAGAAAATGCATTATAAGAAACTCAGGCCTGATTCCATTGAATAAAATACCTCTCTACATAAAACTACCCAGGACGATTCATGTTCAGTGTCTTTTACATTCGTACTTAATAATATTTTATGGCATATATTTGAACATGTCTCTGATAGGTCTCACTTTTCTAGGAACAAGAATGACAGAATGAATCCTAAATTGTCATAATTTCAAGAAACTTTCAGTACTTGCCCAAACTATAAGTTTCTTGTACAACTGCCATATTTAAAAAAATGTTTTCTTAACAATCTTGACAACTGTTTGGAGTATAAAAACGTTTCTTATATCATGGTATACACACCCTGTTTTGAAGAAGTATATCTTAACATAAGAAACCAATCAGGCCTGAGTTTCTTATAATGCAGTTTCTTAAAGGTGGGACTTTACTGTATTGCTATGGTCAGACAAACTCCTGTATAGTACGGTATTTGCCTAGGGTTTTAATCGTGTGTAACATTTATGTGTGAATATTTTGCTCCATACGGTATCGTCCTTGTACGATTATAAATTAGTTTATAGTAGGTAGAGTAATCCTTACTAATAGGTGTCCCAAGAAAATCGTGCCCCGTTTGTGTAGCTACTGTGGAGGAGCTGTATATTCAATTATCTCGGTTTTTACGCAGTTGCATAGGTCAGGCTTTCACTTAGAGTTTGAGACCTTGTTTGAGTCAATTTGACAAGCGGTTACCGATTTATGGCAGGGAAACCGCATAATTGGTTCCTTCAAAAACAGCACTTCAGTTGTTCTCTACCAATGTCAAGTTTAGTAGAAAAAAGATTTAGCATGATTTGTACTACGATGCTAGAGCTCCTTATTTGAAACCTTACTTTTTCATTTTGACAATGCTTGAGAACAATAGAAGTGCTGTCTTTGAAGCAACCACAAATTTTGCCTTTACTCTGCCATAATTCAGCAATCACTTGCCAGAGTGACTCATACAAGGTTTCAAACTCTAAGTTGAAGCCTGACCTATGCAGCTATGTAAAAACCGAGATGATTGAATCTACAGCTCCTCCGCAGCAGCCGCACAAATGTGGCACAAAATTCTTTGACACCCTGTAAATGCTGTAAAATTTCTAATGGATTATAAGGAAAGTTTTTAAAATGAGAGTAATCACTTACTGCCAATAGTACGACGCAAATCATCATTTTCATTTCCATGCATCCAATATGGAGTCAGGCCTAACAAATCATGAAATCCATCTGACGGTATTTCTTCTCTGAAATCAAACGCAAATGCAACACTGCTGCAAATTAGCAGCAATGCCAATAATCCTCTTGTCATCTTGAGCTAACTCTACAAGAAAACCAAAGCGATGAAGGTGAAGGTGAAGTTGCGTTTTTCAGCGCCAAGCACTGGGATCGCAGAAATAGAGCAGACCTAAGTCTTGTAGCTAGACAGCCCATTCCATTCTATGATTTCGAAGGATTTTCTTTTCTATCAAATCTTAAAAACTACAAGTAACATGATTAATTCAACTGTGCCAATCATAGCGGAAAAAGACATAAGGTCATCGAGTTTCCACTATGAATGGCACTTACAATATAAATTGGTTTCTATTTACAATGGAACACAAGTGGCACTTACAATATAACTTAGTTTATTTACATGAAAACACAAATATAAAAAAAAAACAATTACGACTGACAAATACAAGACACAAACAAAAGAAAGAAATATAAATACAATTACAAGATGTATGTTGCTGCGTTTCAACTAATTGTACTGAATCTACAATCGTTTCGTATTTTCGATAAAACGAAGTGTTTCCTCTATAATCATTTTGTTCACACTCACATCTAAGTCAGGTTTTCCGACAAGGAGTAAATTGCATAGTGATTTGGAGTTCATGTCCAAAACGTTGAAATCAAGAATGTTTTCGAGTTGACCAAAAAGATCTTGCCGTATAATGTCATACAAAGGGCATTGCAGGAGAAAATGTTCATTATCCTCATTTGCTTTACCGAAGTCGCAAATTGGGTTTAAACAATTGGGTCGAAGGAGTTCAGTACAATCTCATTTCACAAGATTTCCACAACAGACCTTCGATTATTTTCGAACGTATGAACTTCTAAGGCCCCGTTCACACGGGAACGCAATCGTTCCGTTCCATATCGTTCCGTTCCGAAAAGTGGAACGCTCAGGGGTTGCGTTCACACGGGAACGCTTGAAATAACATCGTTCCGTTCCAAAAAGTGGAACGATAAAATAAGTGATACGAAAAGTGGAACGATACGCAATCGTTCCGTTCCGTTCCCGTGTGAACAGGCAATGAGGTGCAAGACTGGTCCAAAAAACGGAACGATAAGATTTTTGCCCTAAACGCATGCGTGGATGTGTTGTTGCTGGAAAAAACTGGCAAGGACTAAAGAGAAAACTGTGGAACGGAACGATTACGTTCCCGTGTGAACAGAAACAAAAACCGATACGCAATCGTTCCGTTCCCGTGTGAACAGTCTATTTTTGCGTTCCATAAACTGGAACGAAGATGGAACGGAACGATTGCGTCAGACTGATTCTGTACCAAAAATTAATGCAAACATAATTAGAATTCGAAAGGAAAAGCCAAGATAATTTGCTTTGTATCAAATCCGTTTATCATTGCCATAAAAAATATACTCATCAGCAACAATGATGTATCACAAAATTGCAGATAGATACAGAAATGATCGATTTCAAGAAACTAAATTTCTATACCTTATTAAGTCTGTCTTCTGCAATGAACCAGCAAACCAGCTCTGACTTGTGTTTTGTAAAAATATGATGGCTTTTTTCTCGCTACCTTTCTTTGTCGATAAGCAGCTGTAATCAACTAAAAAGAGATCGCCATTTTCAATGAAAGTGTCATCTAGTCTTCAGCGATATCAACTGAGAGTGTTTGAGGAGCTATGGTATTTACATGTTTGTCACAGAGGTGAGTTGCTGGAGACCAATCCAGGGGGAAACTGCAAAATTAATGGGTATGTTAACAAACAAAATTTCCGAACCTTCAAATTCAATGAACTATTTCTTTGAACTGAGACTTCAACTACTTTCCTATGACTCTACCGTTGGACTTTTCAAAAATCTTGAATATATTTTTATCTGTAACGCCACTCGATTCGAATCATTCGAAAAATTTGCTGAAAGATCCTCGATAAGTAAGTATGATAAACGAAAGAAGACTGATCTTCAAATCCCGAGGCTAAATATAGACTTCAGTAGCAAAAGTTTTAATTACACTGGTCGGGAAACCTGGAATTCTATCCCAACACACATAAAAGAGTCTGACATACTAAACCGGTTTAAGAATGGGCTATTTTCTAAACCGGTTTAAGAATGGGCTATTTTCTAGTCATATTCTAAGCTGAAGAAAAAATATTTTGAAGCACAAAAGTACTGGCTTTTACGTCTGTTAATTAAACTTGTCAGCTACATTAATTACCTTCATTTGTAATTACCTTAATTTTTACTTAGGATTGCTGTATTTTACTGAAAGGATATCGTGGTTAAATAAGATAAACTGAAAAATGAAAAATTTTCGTCTAAAAATGTATAAAGATGTCGCCCGATCCAGACCCTAAAGTAGACATATGACAAAATGGCGGAGGGAGTTTCCCAAGTCAAAGATGTAAAGTAACCCCGGGGGAGGGGGTACTTGACCTAAATTTGTACGGGGATGTGCCCACGAAAAAAAAATTTCACCCTGCTCCAGAATTTTTGTCTTCAAATGATACCCTGTTCTAGAAAAAATTGGTGAAAAGTATACTCAAAAACACAAAAATTGGACAAAATAATAACTTGCTGTAACAAAATTTCCTCTTTTGACATGTTTTGACAACCTGCTCCAGAAAATTTGCCTTCTTTTCATACCCTGTTATAGAAAAAATAGGCGAAAACGATACCCTGAAAAACGGCACATTCCCGTCGGACAAATATACTAAGTACCCGGGAAAGTAACCTAAAAGACTTACCAAATCACATTGCAACATTCGTAAATTACTATGGTTACGGCAAATGTGATAGAATTTTCGATTCGATTAAAGAACTGATAACATTCCCACGGGATTTGAGATTCGAAGCCGTGATTGCGTCACAGTTGCATTGATGATTGCAGAAAATGGGGTCAGCGATTTTCACTGCTTCCTTATGAGTCCTAGACTTATCCAGAGTCGTAGTTTCGCTGTTTGCCTAACTGATATAAATATGAGTCCCTGAGCAAGGTTTACCCAGGGATACAAGGGACTCATCGTCATCAGTCTAACTCTGATGTTACTGAAATTAAGGCCTTTCCAATTTTGTTTGGGACTGAGTGGGCTAACTGACTTTTGGGAATGCTGCAGTTAAAAATCTTCGATACTTGAGACAATCGTTTGCCCTACCAAACTTTTGAAATTTTATTTTCACCAATGGTTATTGCAGACACTTTCCAAATTAATGGACCCCCGTGGGAATTTCTGATTGACCATCTGGCTGATCTTTGATGCCAAGGGAACGCTCTTCAGCACACCTTATAAAATCCGCCAGTACCTTCTAAGACAGGTCAAGACCTTTCTTCCACAATTTCGCGGCGACGGGTATTTCAGCAACTCTAACTAACACCCTTTGACGACCTTCAGCGCCTCTTCTCTAAAGATCTATGCTCTAACTACCAGCAAAATCATTCGCTTTGCAAATTTTCTCGTAAATCTAACAGCATAAATCGCACTGTATCATACGGGGTGTCCAAAAAATATGTGCGCTGTGTGAGTGGCCACTGCGGAGCAGCCATAAATCAAATTTATCTGTCTTTAAAACATCTAATAGAAGAGATTTCAACTAAAACGTTAACACCGAGTTTGAGTAAATCTGATCAGTAGTTGCTAACCTATCAAGCAAGAGAGCCAAAATATTATTGGCTGCCTCAAAACAGAAGATTAATTAGTCTCCATTATGTTAAAATCAAAGAAATAGATTGAAAAATATACTTAGCCTAGTGTTGAAACAGACAGTCAAGAACTAGATTTTGTGAGAGCGAAGAGTATTGAACATATTTAGGGCTGCTAGAAATGGTGATGTGCAACAAACACAAGCGCTGCAGGCCGCAGGCCATGGCCATGAAATGCATCCATCGGTTTTTAGCTTCTCCAAAAGTGATAAAGTTGTTTTAAACCAAGAATATTGCGTTCGGCAGGATTGCGTTCGGTTTTGTCACTGGCGAGGGGCATTTAAGCGTACCTACAAGATTATTCACAAGATAGGATTTTTTCGAAAGATTTTTGATGGATTCGCTATGAAAACAAAAGGATTTTTGCCAAAAGTTTACGAGATGTTCTGGAAGTGAAATACTCCTCGGTTGCTTGGGTTTGAACACTGTCGCCCGCACAAACACTTGAAATTTTTTGTGCTTGCTGGTGACTTGTTTTCTGAGATTCCGACCCCGTGTGCACTGTAGTGGTATCACTTAGTGGGGCCCCTTTGGGTGTGTTTGATTGGTACCAATTCTGAAAACGGTAGACTTGGAAGACTCGGAATTTGTGTTTGATTGACTCCCCAATTCCGAAAACGGCAGGTTTGGCAGGTTTGGTAGGCCTGCTGAGGCCTGCTGAGCCTTCTGCTCTAAAAGGCAGAAAGTTTGGCAGACTTTGGAGAGATTCTTTATTTCAAATTGATTTCATTTGCAGAACTCTGAAAACGAGGCGACTTTGCTCGCGTTGCTGCGGTAATCGGTAACTTTACTCTTTGTTGCCAAGCACCAGACTCGTGTTCATGTTTTTAACAGGATAAATCTGAAACCTGCTGTTTTGAAGAATTTAGTATTTGATTGGGAACTGTGCTTCCATCTCTGCGAAGTCTACCGTTTTCAGAATTTGGTAGGTAGAATTTGGTAGAATTACTAATCAAACACACCCTTAGTATGCAAATGTATCAATTAAAGTTTGCCATATTAGTTAATTCAGGGTTGAATTCAGGTAATAAAATAAATACGTGTAAGCTTTCATATTGTACGATTAAATATCTAATAATGAATGATTAAACACAATATTTTTATCAAGTTTTACCATTTTCCTGACATTAAAGCATTTATGCATTTTTTTACTCAACAAATAATTTTATATCAACTTCTTTATTTGTTTATATATTCTTGTCACATACCAGGTAACCAAAAAGAAAGTGACCCGATGCAAACGGTTATCGGAAAATGAGTTTGAGGCCTATGGAAACACTTCAAGCGTTGTTCTGTGGCTAAAAAACTACCCTACACAATGAATTTTTTTGCAATTATTTTCAGCACGGTAAATTTCGCGAATTAAGGGTCTTGAGGACAAGGGCAAAGCGAGTTAAGGTGGATCTTTACTTAAGGTGGCTCACTACTGAAAATTTCAAAATTACGAAACATTGAAAGGTGGTTGTGTACGAAGTAAAAACAAGTTCAAGACACAAAAAAAACAATAAGTTAAGGTGTCTCGCTACTGCTATAAATTTAAAGTGCTACACACTGGGTGTCCTATCGCTTATGCAATTACGAATAAACAATCCTTGTAAACTCGTGAAGTTGCAAAGGAATTCAACTTTCCACGCAAATCGAAGTCTTCAAGAACTGCTTTCAGGAAAGCAGGCATATCGTTGTCCCTTAAGACAAGAATATTTTAGGTATCTAGGGACAATAAACTTGCTCTGAAAACTAGTTGCCTATTCCCAGTTTGAAATAAAAGATGCTCCTCATTGTAAAACAGATTGCGTTGGGTCACTTTTTTTGGTCACCTATGTTTCAGGGTTCATAGTTCATATGATGCTAAAATGTTTGAATCTTTAGTGGTGATGAACATTTTTAAATATATTATATCAGTTGATATATAATTTGTACTTTATTTCAAAGTATTTTCTTTGATTTTCCTGTATATTTAGCAATATTATAAGGTCTATAAGATTAAAGCTTTAAATGATTAATAACTAAAACATAGGATCGTTAAGGTTGGGAAAACATCACAGAGAAATTTTGCAGAGCAGCAGGGATAGAAACTGTGAGGTTGGAGAAAGATAAATAATCCTTCCTAGATTTGAATGCATTTATATCGACTTCTTTTCATATTTTTACCATGTTTTACAGATTGAATGTTTAAAATGATTAACATGCCGAGTGAATCAGAAAATGTTGGGAGTTTAACGATCCATACCTGTTGCGTCAAAACAATTGGCACGTTTGGCAGGCTATGGAATAAGAAGTATGTGTCCGGTGTCCGATATTCGAAACTAAAATGTTAATCCATCAATCAAAGGCCAACTTAGATGTGAAGATTTTGTTTGGTAATATCCCTCATCGTTTATACTCAGACATTAGGCAATTCTGGCAAGCAGTATGTTTGGGAATGGGAATTCCATTTTCTATTCTGGTCTATGATTTTCTTGGTATTTCTGAAACTGACAATGCAGACTTCAATGCCACATAAATCATGGACCAAAATGGAATGTGGAATTCACAATAGACCTTTTAGCTATTCAGCAAAAGAGCCTGCATCGAGCGTAATTTTTTACATTTCTATACACGAAATTCGATCAAGTGGTGTTAGAGCTTCTATCACTATTTTGGACATTCGAAAATTCTACAAAATGTAGCAAAGTATCGTTCGATTGAGATTCTTTTTCAGAACCCCCTTACAGACATTTATCTAATTGTTGGATCTTAAAGATATGTGACTTTACCAAACAAAATTTTCTCATCTAATTAGCCTTTGACTGATAGATGAACATTTCAGTTTTGAATATCGGTCACATACTTTTTATTCCACAACCCACCAAACGCGTACACTTTTTTCACTCACCCGGCAGCTAAATGGAAAACAAATCAAAACGAATGTGTTGGAGTTTTATTTAGCCGAAAAATTATCTTGTTGCTCTAAACCAGTAGGGCAAACTCTCGCCTTGCGCACGCGAAAGGCGATTTTTAAGAGAAGCTATGTGCTTATAATGAAAGAAGAAAGGTAAATCTAAAGTTCTGTCTCGCGGATTTTGTGTATTTGATTCAGAAGCTGTTTGGTAGTTGTTTCATTTAAGCCCTAAATACCTGAGGATTAAAGGGGCAGGGTCACGTAATTTAAACAAACTTCTTTCGAAACAACGATTTTCAGTATTTTTGATAGGCCATATCACAATTATTTTCCACTATCTTTCTCAAAATGAAAGTGTTATTTTGAAGATGGACTCTTGTACTTCGTAGAGAAACAAACGAAACACTGATATGTTGTACGATTGCAGAGATATTGGTGGATTTTTAGAGGTAGAGTTAGTGTGGATTCACCCCATCCACCAAAATCTGTGCAGAACACAATGGTCACATGTCGGCAACAATATAGATTCTAGAGATAACAGGTTTGTTTACGGTTACATGACCCTGCCCCTTTAAAGTGCCTTCACCTCGGGGTCTGAATAAAATAAACGAAATCTGCGACAAAGAACTTTAGAATTACCCTTCTTCTTTCATTATAAGCACATAACTTCTCTTGAAATCCACCAGACGCTTACACAGGGCAAGAGTTTGCCTGCTGGCTTCACGGTAACTTTTGCGGCCGTGGTTGTTTTGATTTACATGCTGGAAAAATTTCCTTTGTCTGCAGTTGCTAATCGCTTTGAATTGAGGTGTCAATTATAGAAACTGTTGCTATTGAATTATAAAATCTCCCCTGCTTTATTTTGCTACGTAAATTGAATGAATAAGAATTGGCAAACATCACACGTATTGCTGACTCACTCGGTTTAGTGCGTAAAGCTTGAAACAAATTACGTATTATATATAAATAAATAAGCTTAGGGTAAGGTTAAGGTTAAATAAATAATCTACTTTCGTTTATGATGCATTTTGTTTATTTGTTTATTGCTTAGTTGCATCTTTCCATTGAACGACGCAAGCCTTGAATGTTAGAACGAATGCTCCTTACTTTTTTCATAAACTTCAATGGATTTTGCTCCTCCGTGTGAACCAAGTCAATCAGATCCTGAAAAGAATGAGAAATGAGATTAATGGATAATCGGAGAGAAACTGAAAGTGAATTTCGGGTTCTTGAATTGACAACAAGGTGTTGCATTGTAAGGGAGACCTGGGACAATTGTAACACGGGGCGATTGTAACACTGGCTCTCACGCCTGAAAGAAAAGTACAAGTCTGATTCTTACAAAGAACATGCTGATGCTAACTCTCCACATCAACTTGAAATACATGAATGTTGGTTCAAGTTTGCGAATTTTTCTGGGGGAAAACATGCTCTTGAACACGAACGTAAAAAAGTGCTTCCACTGTAAATTTGTGTGGAAGATTTTACTCTTGAACAACTAAAACCAATTTTCACACCACAGAAATGACATCAATTTGGGACCAACACTATGTTAAAAATTTCAAGCTAAAGATGTACAAAAAGGGAATAACGATTAGTTGACAAGGTCAGGGGCCATTGTCACACGATGCTACAATTGCCCGATACAGGCTGGCAGATTGATTGATTCTAACTCAGTTTCTAATCTGATCGAATACTGTGTATCTGTGTAGTTTTGGGGTAGTATTAAAGGGTTCAATGTAGAAATTTTTGGGTCAAAACAATTTATTCTCATCAAAATATACAAAGGAATACAGACCACGTCTAATCTTTTATTTGTTTTTCTCCAAACAATGAATAATCTACCACCTGGTGTTACGTTTCCAGAGCAGAGAAAATAATCGTTCAATAATTACATGTGATGATTTTAAAGCTATGTTGCGATTGCACCAACCATGTGTTACCAGTGCCCCTTGGGATAGAGTAGCCAGAACCATATTTTCATTAGGAACACAACAACAAAAACAAATTTCAGCGTACACAGGTAATTCCTTTGAGTTCATGTCAAGCTTCATCCATATTTTTATTGGGAACACAACAACAACGAAAACAGCATCAACAACGATGACAACAATAACAAAAACCTCCAACGTACCCTCTTAATTCCTTTGAGCTCCTGTGCAGCTTCACCCATATTTTCATTAGGAATACTTGATCTTTTGTAGGCAGCTTCTCCAACCTTATGAAGCTCATTCATGTAACCAACAAAATCAGTTTTCTTTTCTGTCATCAAAATATGATTGATCTGACTGCGAAATGCTGGTAATGACATTTTGTGTTGATCATCCAAGACCTTCTCTGCCTTCTTCTCGTACCTGGAAAGACCTGTAGGAAGAATTGGAAGGCGATTTAATTCTCAATCACTACCCTACAGCAACTGCAAACGATTACAGCCTGATGGATACTATACCTGTCACTCACTATTAGTAGGTAACGGGAGGTCAGACATTTTTTGGATTTGTGAAACGTTGTCTAGTCTACTTTGGGTACGCTGTTTGGTGCAGAGTCACTGTATTTTGGGGGTTGCTGATTAGGAACTTTGAAAAGGTGAGTGCTAGGCTGAGTTCTTCACCAAAATATTGCAGGGCAGTTGCTGAGAATAATATAAAACCTTTAGCTGTACCATGAAGCTATGAGTATACATTTGGGGTCTAAAAATGCGCTAAATTTGGTATATTTTTGGGTTTTTCAAAAATATGCTGTGTCTGACCCCCCGTCACCTACCAACAGAAGTCCCACATGGGATACTATACTAGATCCCATTTACATTTGATGTCAGGTCAGGATTGCAATGAATCTAAAATGTCACGAGCGCAACTCCTTTTGTTGTTTTATAGAGAATGATAGGCTTGAAATATAATGTGAAACGGAATTTACAGAGAAAAAGAACATTTATGTTAAAGGACTTGGTAGCTGCTCTGTGCATAGCTGAAGTTTCAAAAAAGATCTTACTTAAACTGGCCAGTTTTGCGAATGAAACGTTAAGTCGATTCCAGTATATTTCTGTTCAAGTCATTTTAATGGTCTTGATGCACTGTACTAAAGGCTGTGTCAGATCATCATTTGAAAGAATGGTGATGAGTAAAAAGGGTCGTAACAATACAATAATTGTTCATTTTTGTTCATTGTTCTTTCAACAATAGACGATTGCGCTAAATATGGCGTGAAGGAATTTTGGCCAAGATCCTTTGCCGTATCGAAGAAATCAGCCAGTCAAATCGATCGACACTCTATGTGACTAAAAACATCATGGTAGAATTTACTGTTCGCCATCTTTAAGGCTTATTTCCACTCCGTAGAATTTTCCGAGTAGAATCTTAGACAATAAAATCTTAGTCACGCGTAACATTCTATTCAAATTCACGGCAACATTTTCACACATTAACAAAGAATTTCCTGTCCAATCGGAAAATTCTACTGAGTGGAAATCAGCCTTTAGCGCAATCGTCTATCATTCATTTCTGAGCCAATGAGAAAGACCTCCTTACCTTCCTTGGCTTCATTGTACCAGTGATAAAGATCTTCGCGCTCTTCATGGGTCATGTTATGTTGCATCTCTGAAATTGAATCAAAACTCAACAGATCAGTTGTCTCTACAGGATTTTGTCTCCAAGACAACACTATTAACTCTTCTTACATATGCATCGGGTGCTCCAAAAACTCGCACATAAGAACCTAAGATTTTAACTCAGCCTATTTAAGCTCTTATGCCATGAGGCGAGGGGCAAATCACTCCAAACATCATGTAAGAGATTTTTGGATTTTTCAAATCTCTCAGATTCTTCAAAGATTCTTGAGATTTTTGAGAGACCTCCAAAATTTTTTAAGATATCTAAGACTTTTTAGATTCATAATCTTTAGATTCTTAAAACTTTTCGAGATTCAGAGATTTTCAAGATTTATTAAAACTTTTGAGGACTTCGCAAGACTTTCAAGGAATTAAGAGATTCATGGGATTGCCAAAGAATGTCGAAAGATTTTTGAAAAATTTGTATCATTTGTTGATGGACAAACCTAAAAGTCTTTTAGATCTTCAAAGATCTTTAAAATTTTCTTTGAGATTTATAAGACTTTGTGAAGATTTGTTAGGATTTAAGATTTTCCAAGATTTTGGGGGATTTTTAAAGAAATAGGCCATAGAATTTTACTACAACATTTTCAAATATTGGCAACTTATGCTGAATAATTGGGACATGCGAAGAAGCTCGCTTTTATCTATAGCCTACCTGTGTATCTGACATCATTAGCAAGGTTATCGACACCCTGTTGCATGGTTCTTTTCGTTGCTTGGTAATTTTCCCTGACATTTCTCATTGAGTTTGACAGTGTGGAGAGTCCATCAGTAATCATACTGTACTTGTCAATAACTTTGTGGATTTGGACACAAGGAGTGTGAGCATGCTTTTCCCAGTCTAATGAGAAAAAGGAATTGATATTATCAACAAGCAACATGCATCTTGAGGTGCTTTCTACTACCGTGATGATTTTCTGTTTGTTTTCAATTTGTTTTGAGTGGCCTGGTCAGGATTGCTAGCTACTGAAAGCTAATTTAGGCCCACTGTGCAGGCCGCATCCAGGCATGGGGCCCTAGTTTAACGTCCGGACCGAAGGACGAGGTGAGTTGTGAGGTCAGGCCTCCGAGGTTACCCATCGAAAGTTTGGCCTCACTCGACCGAGCTTAACTTCAGTCACCTGACGAAGACTGTATAAGCCACTCGGCCACTCATCCAGCTAGATTAGCAGCGAGTTGTAGATTTGATAAACAACCATCCTCAGAACTAATATATTTCTCCAATATAATTGGGCCTATCAAAAAGTAATAGAAAGGACTTGTGCTTAGTCTTGGCAAGCGAAATATCTATGAATTGCAATGTTTCCGTCAACGCTGGCCTCCTGAATCCTTTCACGAGGTTGCCTTTGATTCCAGAAAGGGGATTATCTCAAAATTACTCTTATCTTTTTCCTCTGCCAAGTCGGATTGAAAAAGCTAGGCTAGATTTCCTCCACTCGAGTTTTATATTTCTGTTTACCTTACGGCAGAGAAAAATGGAGATGAGACTTTCACGCTCATCGCTAAGCGAATAAAGTTGATTGCAAAGAATCTCAGTTATCTGGAAGCAGCATTCCCCTGAAGAATTGAGATCTTCTCGCTAATCGGCACCTTAAAAGTTGAGACTTTATGCTTTCGTGACGTATTACACCCTGGCAACTTACAGTGTTCACAAGGCAAGAAACACTGGGCAGAAAGAGGTGACAAAGCAACAAATACATGTGGCAAGAAGAAGCCAAATCGCCTGCTCATCCTGCAGCAACGACGGCGAATTTTGTAAAACAGATATTCAGTTTTGTATACAACAAAGCGATTTGGCAGCCTCAGGAATAGATTTCAAACCTAGCCGACCATGATGTGTTGCTTTCTCTCTCTCTACTTTGATTTGATTGAGTGTATTCAGAGGCATGAAATCTATCAATCAGAAAAGGCAAATCGCTTTATCTTCACGGAACCTGAAGCATCTGTATTACAAAATTCGTCCCTTCTTTGCATGGCAACGGGCTGTAGGAATAAGACCCTCAAACCGATTGGAGCCCCTGTTAAGCCATAATGGCAGCGAACAGCTTTCTTGAGATGATGAAATGAGATTCTCTGTAGAAATCGTACCCTCATCTAGACTTCTCTTCTCAGCAGGTATATTCTCGTCCATTGTTGGTCTGTGGTCGAAGTTTCTGACATCGAAATCTTGGATTAGAACCCATGGTGCATCATTCTTGAATGCGTTTATGGTAGCAGCACTTCTCGTCACAATTGGTGGGAACTTCTCTTCAGCCAAGTTTCTGTAATACGCCTGCAACAATGGAGGTCTGGGCATTACGTACAGAGCTTGGAGCTTTGGCTTATATATATTGTTGAAGCACAGCGAACAAATAAACAATAGCCTTGATATAACTTGATAGATATGTTGAATAGAGCACAAAACTCACTTTCTCTGATGTCACCACTCATTCTTTAAATATATAAAGATTACAATTACCTCCTCCTTTTTGGTTATATAGTCTCTCTTACGAAGATCTGTTGTCTCCCCCTTGAAAATCTTTTCAGTTTTGAATTTTACAAAAAGTGTGCTCGATTGTGTTAAGCAGAACACGACACACACTTTCTGTGATGCCACCACTCAATCCTTAGATATGTAGATGATAATTACCTCTTCCTTTGTGGAGACATGACCTCTCTTACGATGATCTTTTTACTCCTTTTGAACATCTTTTCAATTCTTTCAAATGCCATAAGAAACATGCCTGATTATATCAAATAGAACGCAAAACACATTTTCTGTGATATCATCACTCACTCCTTAAATATATAGATTATAATTACCTCTTCCTTTGTGGGAACATAGTCTCTTTTACGACGATCTGTTGTCTCCTTCTTAACATCTTTTTCAATTTGTTTTTCTTCTTCATCTAGATCCTGTTTATCTTTGTTGAATTCTTCAATTTTGCCATCAATTTCAGGAAGCTCATTGTTCATTTTCTTGGTACCGGGGTATTTTTTCTCTGCAGACTCGGCTGCCAAGTTCTTCCAGAAGTTGATGTTTACACAAATTTCACCTACGATGAGAGGACAGAAAGTGTTAAGTGGTAAAATTTTTGAGGATCCTTGCGATTCAACTTTCAGGGAGGGGGGATGGCTACCCAACATTTCGAGATCGGAAATATTTACTGGTTCCGTGACAAAAAATAGTTTCATACCTTTGTAATCGATCTCTATGCCAAATATAACACATTCGACTTCAAGGCCAACGCACGCATTAAAATCACTGTCCAGACTCCCGGATAATTTCAATAGATCTATCTTAAATAGGTTTTCACCAACCCACGCCAGAATGTCGTTTCCAATTCTTTGGCCAACTTCGACGACTTTCTTCGCAAAAGCAAGAATATCTCTGCCAAAACCAACTAATTTATCAGCAAGTGCGACGAAACCTTGACCAACTTTGATGAGACCTTTGCCAATCTCAGAAAGACCAATCAATATCTGAAATAAACAAGTACAAAATAGTCATCAGATATCTGCAAAACGTAAAATTTTAACGTGTGAAATATTATCGCTCATTTTCTTTTAAATAAATCCACCTCGCCAAGATAACGTCACATGAACTCGTCAAATGTCACTATCTTAAAACATGGAATGTCAAATAATTTGAAT
Organism: Aurelia sp. 3 sensu Dawson et al. (2005); assembly: GCA_964020215.1. Lineage (NCBI taxonomy): Eukaryota > Metazoa > Cnidaria > Scyphozoa > Semaeostomeae > Ulmaridae > Aurelia > Aurelia sp. 3 sensu Dawson et al. (2005). Next base: position 15,186,759 of record OZ026593.1, on the reverse strand, counting down.
ATGAAGCATAGTACAATGAGTGTCGTCACTTGATTCATCCTCCGTTTCGTAAATAAATTGCGTTTTCCACCGAATCATCTGGATCCAACTCAAGTTTCGATCAACTTCGTTCGAAAAGCACCTAAAAATGTTCCTTTTCCATCATTATTGAACGTTCATACGATGCGGTTTTCAAATTGTGCCGGCTATGGCTCTGTTCTTAAATTCTGCCGTTATCAACCGTGCAAGCGAAAATGTATCCTTTCCATCATTATTGAATGGAAAAATAGATACAATACAATACAATACAATACAATACAATACAATACAATACAATACAATACAATATAATTTTAAAGCTAAAAACATAAAAAAGGAAAATGCCCCTAATTACAGAGGCAGGGATAGCATTAAAGGGTCAAGCTGACCTTATTTCCATAATGGTCCACTAAGAAGTGCTGGTATAACAAAAAAGATGAAAAAAAGAAAATAGGAAGAACTGTAGTTGTTATCAGTACAAAACACTATATATGAGACAAAAACATGGTTGGGAGAGATGAGGAAGGGTCTTAGTAGACGACGTATGTGTCATCTTCCTCTTTGTCTTTCTTTAGCCAAAGTTCGTCTCCTCGCACCGTCCATAAAAAATTAGGCCTACCAGTTGACCCAGTCTCCACAAACCATCCATGTCCTTGCCAAAACATAATGTGGCAAAAACATAATGGCAAAAGAAAATCGATGTGGAATATGATAAAGATGTAAATGAAAACCATTTTTATCAATTCTATAGCTATACGCTGTTACCTGTAAACTTTCAGAGAGCCTGTCCGAAAAGGCCTGTCTGTAATATTTTCATGCCGTTTTCAAGCTGGCCGTGGCGGCATCGTGTAAACATAGTCTTAAAATACCTTGATGCCAATCTGTTCAGCCCAAGCAACAAATTTCTTGGCCAATTTCTTGATTTCACAGGCAGCAATACAAATAACATTTTTCACTTTCCATCTGCAACTATTCCATGTTGGACAGCCAATCCACCACCACCAGATCTTGAAACACCTTGGATTCCAGTCCAAAAATGGGATGCAGACTACGAGGAAATAAGGGCACATAGTGTATCATAATATCATATAACATACTGTAATGTAATATAATATATATAGTGTAATATGACTTATAGCATAATGTAATATCATATTTTATTAAACTATAAAATATAGTATAATATTATGTAAGATATATAATATGATACAACATAATATTATGTAATATAATATAATATAATATGATATAATATAATATAATAAAATATAATATAATATAGTATAGTATAGTATAGTTTAATATAATATAATATGATATAGTATGTGTGGTGTAGAATAATGCATGCAATTCACCGGGTGATTAAAAGGCTACTGCATGCTCCAGGAATATCAAAGGAATAATAATGAAAACTGTCTTGGTTTAGGTCCAGCAATTTACCCGGCTTAAATTGGCCATTCCTTCCTGTGGATATGGAAGATTTTCTGCGGAGAGCCCCTTCCAAAAACCTACAAAAACGACGAGCAAAATCTTCTTGGCTTTCCTTCCTCACAACGATGACATTTACATGTTTTATATACTTTGTCCTTGTGGAAGAATGGAGTCACTTGCTAAAGTGGAGTCTGCTGAAATATAAAAGCTCATACGCATGCATATCTTCACAAATAAAATACTCTCCTTACCCTTTCCACACTCTCGGTCGCAGTCTTGAGCAAATGCAGCTTTTGCTTTCTCGATCTCCTCTGCTCTCTTTCGTAATTTATCTTGGTAAGCGCTGATTGAATCCTCCCAGCCTTGCAACTTGGTATTCGCATTTGTGAGAGCTGCCTGTGCCTCTTTTAGTTTGCCATCAGCATTATCAATTGCCGCTTTGGCAGCATCAGCAGCAGCGTTGAGGTATTCAGTTGCAGCATCTGTGATCTCTTTTAGGTATAAGTTGACGCTTACTGATGCTTCAAACTACGAAAGAAAGATTTGAAATATTTAGATGTTGAAACCCTATAGCCCTTGAAGCATTTTTCAGATTCCTATTTGGTGAGTCAAAAAAGCGCGGCGTTTGAAACGCTACTGCTCCTTGAAGGCATAAGCAATGATTTTTGCAATATCTGATTGAATACCGGGTGAGCCAGAAAAAAGTTCCCACTTTTGAAAATTCATAGCACCAAGACTACTTCACAGATTTGAATCATTCAAATTCTAGTTAAAAGCTAAAAGATTCAAGTACTTTTGTGATTTTTCTCGCTGTCCTAACAGCACTAGAAGTATTGGTAAATTCAAATTTATAAAGACTTCATGGTTGCAAATTGATGGGAAAAGGGCTCTTATCGATCAAATCGTAAGGACTCTATTCACACCGAACAATAGGCAATGGGCGTTTCACCTCCCTCAAGTGTTATAAGACATCGGTTTTCAAACAAATACAAAAGATTTTCAATCCCATGGCAATTAATCTATGGAGGATATCTCTCACCTATGAGGAGTTGCATTTCCTTCATTATTCTGTGCGAGGAGTCATTTATGCTTTGATCGATGTTTTAGGCCATTTTTCAGTCATTTTGCAACCATGAAATTTTTATAAAGTTGAATTTACCTATATTTGTAGTGCTGGTAGGACAGCGAGAAAAATCACAAGAATACTTCAACCTTTTGGCTTTAACTAGAATTTTAATAATTCAAATCCGTGAATTAGTCTTAGTGTTATGAATTTTCAAAAGTGGGAACTTTCTTCTGGCTCACCCGGTAGATAACACGTTGATTATTTCTTTAATGATCTCTGATGTTCTCAAAGGCTCAAATAAACTTACACTGAATCCAAGTGCTGCCAAGCTACCATATGCAGCTTCAACCTTAAGGTCGGCCTGGATCATTCCCCAAAGGTTTGATTTCATTTCAAATTTGAATGCTGTGTCTGATACATCAATGTAAACTTCTCTGGAAATACCAAGGAGAGAGATGTAGCCATAAATTTGCACAGTAATGGAATCTGATTTCAAGTAAATAAATGCTGAAGGACCGTTCTTTTTGTCAGTTGCACTCTTTCTCAACTGGATGAGTCCACCAGCCCAATCGATCGGTGACATTTTCACATCAACCAAAAACTTTGTAGGAGGGTTTGCTATGATTTCTGCAGAGACTTTGAATCCAAGGAAGTTGATTGTTCCCTTGAGATAGAGGCCAGGATCAATAACAATGTCAAGGGCATCGATTGTTTTGCCTGCAAGAAAAGTAGTGAAAACAAACTTTTATCAGAGAAAAAAGATTTTCGCAGCTCTCAAGGTCTGCAATAACAAACCTGTACAAAATTAAGAGCTATCAATACTAAGGGAAGATAAGAATTTAGCTTTCCGTACTCTATCGAAAATCTGAAAAACTCTGTAAGTGGTTGTCTCAATCAACAGTTAGATCCTGAGAAGGTGGAGATGCGTCAGTCAAGGAAAATAGCACAATTATGCAATGAAAAAGTTTAGATCATACCTGCAACACTGTATGCAATAACAATTCCTTCTGGGAATCCAGATTGTGCAACAAAGTCAGGCATATTTGGTGATCCGAGTTCAAAAGCTTTGAAAATGGCTTCCAATGTGAAAGAACTGAGTGATGCATAAACATAATTATCTCTTGGTCTGTTGGGATCGATTCCAAAATATCCAGCAACTTTGATTGCATGGTCATTCGTTCCATCTTTTATCTTTCCGATCCAGACCTCTGCGCCGAATTCTGTGGATTTAAAAATTTTGGCATCAAACAAAGATATGAATAAAAAAGAGCGGGTAATGCAGAAAGATGTGCTGTGGAAAGGTCGATTTCGAGATTGCTGCGAAGGACAGTTATGCAAAGAGATGCCAAGCGGTGACTAGGCCCAACATTCTTAGATGACACATGTGGTGGAGCCTTGCAGTTCAAGGCAATAAAATGTACTTGAAAAACGCTGCCAATGTAAAGAAAGAGAAATTTATGGCATTTCAAGGAAGGCAAAGAATCTAATACGATCTAATCCAACCTAATTGTGTCCTACCACTCATGCAATCATGAAACAACTTCCGACCAAAAACTGCCTCGCTCTCTCTCGTCTACAGCCATAATGTGCAAGCTAAACAGGATCTAAAGAGAAATAACTTACCAAAACTTGGAAGTGGTGCACCAACAGCAATACCGATCGCAAGATGCAGATTACCAAATGCTAGGTATTGAAATCCAAAAGGTTTTCTCCAGATATCAATCATGTTGAACTCCAAGCTTAATTTGCCAGTGAGACTGACTTCGACAGCACCTATGAGAAAGACACTGTCATTAATGCTCTATTCATATCATATCAGCTGGTTTTATTCTAAATAGTCCATTGAAGATGACAAGGGGATTGCACTCAATACGCTTCCTATCAACTAGTTTACGAACACTACAATGTAACGATTCTTTTAAAGCGTCAATATAAAATTCTATAACGTATTTCTGTGAAGTGAATGGCTTAAAAGAGACCTTTATTCCATCGTTGGACTTTTCAGAATTTTTAACTGTAATCCAGAAATCCGATGAACTCACATCCTCGAATGACTTGGAAATATGAAATACGCTGCACTATGAAGATATTCACAATTTTTCAATAGTCCAATGGTAGATTTACGGTAGAGTAGCTTAAGTTTCTTTCAAACCATTCGGTTCTAAAGCCCGGTTTACACGAGATCGGATTCAAACGGATCCGTAGCCAGACTGTAACGGATAGGCCTTGCGCATACACGGGACCCGTTGGATATGAACCAATTTGGAACTGCTACCCGTACCCAAATGGAATCACCTTCGGAGGTGATCCCGTTTCGATCCGCTTTCACGTGGGTCTCGGATGGGGGGGGGGGGTGGATCCGAAGTGGCAACAATCGGCAGTGACGCTGAGAAGCCTTTGTTGACAATTTAAAAAAGAGAAATCAGAGATGAGACAAAGAGTCCATTAGACTGCAAATTTTCAAAGGAACTAATAAACATTAAGAATAAAGCTTTACCAGAGTGCTACTAAAAGTTCGTAAAATCCAAAAGGATCCCATCCCGTGTAAACGCAAGGAGTTCTGGGTCCGATCCCATGTAAATGCCCCTCAAAAAAGTGAATCGGATCCAAGTGGATGTAATCCGATCCCATGTAAAGAGGGTCTAAGGAATAGGTCATAAATTGTTACACCAATATTTTACCAATTTCGTAGCTATGCTTGCAATTGAAAAAAAATCATTGGCACTTGAATCTTTCACTCCGTATAAAGAATTAAAAACAATTAAACTTACCCATCAACTGGAGCTGACTAGTCCCCAAAATATCAGGATCACGCCAATACAAAGTACATTCAAGCCTCACGCTTGACTTCTTGCCACTCAACGTAACCTTCATTTCAATTGACTGCATGTTTAGCTTTCCAGGCACAATTGGAATAGACCCTGCAAATTTAGCACTGAATTCAAATTCTCCCTTTCCAATGTATCCACCGATCTCTATCGTTGCATCCCTACCAACAGTTTCAGCAAGCCATAGACAAAGTGCGTCGCCTTTGCAACCATCGTCTTGTGGGATGTTGAATATGCCAATGAACTGGAGACCTATGAAGATGCCAAAGAATCAGTCAAATTCTTGTTTTAAATGACACGATCAAACTGATTACACGAGCCTCTGTTTTCTGTATTGAATTGAATGATCATGGTTTCAAACTGAGGCCGAGTCCACACGCAAGAGGGTCTTTTGAAAGCGTATCTTATCCCCAGGACATTTAAAAGCGTATCTTATTCCCGTCCACACCAGGAGCATTTTTAGAAATCTTCCAATCTACATGAAATCATTCAATCAGTTGATTGCTAATTCAATAAATGACACAGTCTAACAACCATTCAATCATTTAATCAGTTAGACAACCAATCACTCAATCAATTTGGTCAATCAACAATTCAGTCAGTCATTATAAGCCACTGAATCAATCAAACAGTAAATCAACAAATCAACAAATAACTGATTCCCCTTACCTGGTTTGATATCTTGAGTGCTTAAATATGGAATCTTGAATTTAATTCCCTCATCGTCATCATCATCATCATCATCATCACCATCTCTCCTTTGACCAACTGTTGCCATTGCCCTGGCATTCTTCCTTTGACCCTTGAGATATTGTTGTGTTTTTGACTCTTTGTTCAGTGCAGATTTCGCGGGCTGAGCTGCAGCGTAATGAGGCAAATGGACTCGCTAGAAAGACAATGCAAATTAGTGTCGGGTGGTAATCAGGTGGTAAACGGATGGTAACCGGCTAGTAACTAGATGGTAACTGGCAAGTAACCAAATGGCAACCTTCTGGTAACCGGATGGCAACCGACTGGTAACCGGACGGTAACCGGCTGGTAACCAGATGGACTAGAAACAATGTCACACGTTTGAAATTTCGTTACAGGGAGAAACTCTGATGTACTGAACAAACGCCCAATACACGAGGATAAGTGATTCCGCTAGAAACATAGAATTAATAAAAGTAGACCTAAACTGAAAAATATACTCTAGAAAATAAAACAATATAACAATCTAATTTGCGAAAGGCTTTGGTGAGATCCGCCCTCTTCCAGCGTTCTTCTCAACCAAAAAACATACTAAATATATATACTAATCCTTCCATAAGATATAAAACAAGATGCCCACTATATATGGCGGTCCTAGGCCACAATAAACTCTACCTCCAATCCTCGTGAGCAGTAAGAACGAGCTGAGGAACAGCCAATTGCCAATAAATCTCAACCTCTCATATTCCTTCTAGCTGTAAATAAGCAGCAATTAAGGTGGGACTTCAAGGAACCTGTCTATACCAACGTTGAGCAAAAAGGGATGTATGTCAAATTCAAGTATAAAATACCTTTCTGGCAGCACGATTCCTCAATGGTCTCAGTGGCTTTACACTTCTGACTTTTCTTGAAAGCTTATTCGTGTCAAAGCTTCGTTCATCTGACTCAGTGTTTGCTTCAGGTTTGAATTCTTTGTCTTTGTTTCCAATTTCGTTTGGTTTTCCTTCACCTTCCTCGGACTCAACTTTTCCATATGCGTTACTGATTATGACAACTACAAAATCAAACATTTATTTATTACTAAAGCTCCCTCTCTATCAAGACTCGCCTTTATGATATAGCTCCTCCCTTCTAAGCACAAATTTGAAATAGTCACACTATCTACGTATTCAGCTTTTTCTTTGTATCAATATAAAAAAATCACAATATATGATACATTCTACTATGTTCTAACTACTATGCAACACTACAAAGACGATACCATGAGGAGCAAAAAGACAATGTCTACCCTATGGCCAACACATAAAAATATACAATTAAATAGACAACTAAATAAACACCTACAAAATGGTACACATACGATACGATACTGATAGATGGTGAAATCTGTTCCACATTAACTGCCTGGTCAGCCATGGAGGCGAACATTTCCGCCGTTCTTGACTCCCTCCAGAGTCCCCACTACACCAGACATTGTGCCTTGAAATTATCTATTCAGCTCTCGCCTACAACAAATGCAAAATGCTGCCAAAGAAATTCTGTTTACTGAGCTAAACAAGCTTGCATGTCAATTTTGGTAAGCTTGGCACGGAAGCTGTGACGAATTTTTAATTTGATTGGTAAGATTGTAGGTTGATCCCATGAAATATGGGGCAAAAAAGCCAAAAAGTGATTGTTCGTTTCCTTGTCGTTAGACTTTGTGAATAAGCCCCCTCTCTAATAAGTCCCCCCTTTATTAAACACACTTCTAGCAGAGTCTCCGAAATAAAAAAAGATTTTTACGGTACCCATAGAGATTAATTCCATCCCAGGGAATTTTTTACGCACAGAAAACTAACCACTTACTTGCAGTCATCTCTGAAAACCAGGCAACAGAGAACAGATTAGAACCAAGAATTTTCTCCATAATTTTGTCGAGTCTGATTTCCTCGATGACAATTCCAACTGCGACAGCTTTCTCAGGTTGTTGCCCATTCTTCGTGTCCTTTGGTTTCCAGATCAGTCCCTCAATGGACAGCTTGTCCCATCCCCAGAGAATTGGAACACCGGATACCCTGGTGGAAAAGTTTTTGAGTATTTATCGAGGGGAACAGAACTGGATATTGTACGAGGATCCAAATACATTGCAAAGTAATATAAGTTGACACTAACTAACAAGCATTTTATGAGCCTGAAAAGGATCTGGCGATTGACAAAATAAGCAAAATTTCTTCTACCTAGCTACAAAAAACTTAGCCAATTCCGCCTTGGCTCTCATTCACAATGGCAGGTAAAGTCTGCACGCAGGCTACAAAAAACTCTAAAAGTCATTATTAGTTGAGTCAGATACAAAACAGAAATTAACCTTGGCAATTTTCACATGACAAGTAACTTGAGACAGACCTTAATTTGCAGAGAAGAAAAATGAAAATACCCTCACCTGAGAGAACTGTCACTGCCGGATCCAAAAGTTTTCACGAGTTTAAAATCTTTGATGCCAAAGCCTTCTAAAGATCCGAGCAGTTTCAAGGAATCGAGAAAATCCGTAGATCCAATCATCTCTTCAAGTTCGTTCAGTTTGAAACTTTCAACGTAGGCTGCAAACATATAGGAGTCATTTTGTTTCTCTAGTGTTAAGCCAACGGCCAGTTTCCCAACCGTTATTGTTGTTACAGCACTGAACTTGAGAGGATCACCTTTATTCCATTCAACGGTTAGTTCAAGGTCGGCAATGCTTATCTGTCCCCCGAGGAATTCAAATGGTCCGTTCACAACGACAGTTATTTTGACGAATCGCGAGGCAGCGATCGTCATTTCCTTGATGTTGATTGGTCCGTCTGGTTTAGGGAAGATTTGCGAGGGTAGTTCTGCAGCAATCTGCGGGTCAAGGCATTTTAGCAAGCTTGGAAGATCTGATTTGAATTTCTCTGGATAATTGAAACCAAGACCCCCAGCTGATATTTTGATAGTGATGGGAAGAATTTCTGGAACTTCTTCGGCTATGTTTGCTGCCGCATCGCAGTTCTTTTTCATATTTTCTGGATGGAGAGAATGAAGGAGAATAATCGGTTAATCAATGAGTGTAAAGGCTGATTTCCACTCAGTAGAATTTTCCGAGCGGACTGAATTTTAAACAATAAAATGCCAGTCACGCGTAACATTCTATTCAAACTCAGAGCGTCATTTTCTCACTTCAACAAGAGATTTCCTGTCCAATCGGAAAATTCTACAGAGTGGAAATCAGCCTTAATGCTTAGGGGTTTTGGAAAAAAGCAATCAGTTTTTACAATGTGTGTTTTTTAACTAAGTATGCTCTTTATTTGCCTCACAATATACTGTACTTATGAATCAATACATGTATCTTTTCTAAGAAACTAAGAACTTGGGCCAGAACTGAAAGTTTCTTTGAGTACTCAGAGTTTTTTACGAGCTTCTTAAAGATCCTGTAACACTCCTCATGTCCACTACCTGGTACATCAAGAACTTTTTCAAAACAAGGTTTTTTGAACCCCTTCCAGTGTTTGGACTATACTCACGTACCTTACAAGTAATATTTTACAAGAAACAAGTGGATATAAAGTAAGGATGTGTTGAGGATTCCTTTATAAAAGTTAGTAGTTTCTTAAGTTATATTTTCCCACTTAAGGGCAGCTCCACGGGGTAGACTGGGGTGGACATGTCCAACCCACTTTCCTCAGGTAAGTATTTATTCATAAGCAAAAATGATATCACAAACATCAGGTATACCTTATGGGAATCAATTTTACCTCTTGTCCACCCTACTTTTTTAAAGCTGGCGCCGCCCTTGTTCCCAGTAGTGGAGATTCAAATTATTTTGCCGATCTGAGAGTTGAGTTTCTTAAAACAGTTTCTTATAAAAACTACGTGTATTTATTGCTATAAATACCTTTCATTGGTACTTTGACTCGGACGTTAACTCCTTTGGGAATCTGTTTCGTATCAAATTCAGTAATAAATGCAGAGACGAGTTCCTCCAATGCTGCATTCTTCACCATAACAACATCTTCCTTAGCTAGCATAATGATACAATCGCGCTCGATTCTTCCGATCATACCAAAATCACTAATGAAATCATATTGTCTGATAAATACCTGAAAAAAATATTTTTAAAGGTAATGTGTCCATGTAAGTACAGCTGAGTATACACTCTGTCAAAATATGCTGACAAGACGCTGACGAAGAAACCTCAAGTAACGCACAATGGAGTGTCGTGTTCATGGCCTTTCTCTTTTATCATTACATGATGCATTGCGGCATGGTATGATGCATCACGGCATGGTATGATGCATGGGCCTACTTTTTAAGAGTGATGTTATGAATCTCTTTTGACCAAATGATATAAACAAATCAAAGAACGCGGGAAAACAAGGGGCAAAAAGGCATAAGTCTATACCCTAGGTACTGCCATAATTCAACCAACAGAATAAAGAGCATTGACATTGTTCTAAAATGGTTTTATCTATTCTTGGTTGGTCGTCAGACGTAGTGACATACAGGAGAAGCACTTAAAAAATTACCTCGAGAGCTTCACCGATGTTAAAGATATCTTTCATATCAATGATAATAGCAGGGCGTGTGACTTTTCCAGCAACCCTTGTAAGAATAAGGTAAACATCTCCAGATTTGACTGCTTGAGAAAAGGCTACACCAGCTTTGGCTACGATTTGGAATGTATTGGATGTCGACATCTCTCCATTGATTGTTGCACCATTGAAGGTAACCCCTGAAATGTTGACAGAAACAAATTCAGGGATAATAAGTACTTTGTGGTCATGTAACATAACGTGTTCTCACCCTCCTAATCTAAGGAAGGAACTAGTCGATCTCAGTCACATTCTGAAATTCATTCGAACATATCCACTGCCAGTATTCATCGCCTTGATATCCAGGAGCAATGGTATCGAGTTTTCACAAAACTTTAAAATCAACAGTGTAAAATTTTATCGCCCAACTTTTCTAGTTGCTCGAAGGAAACTTTACATGATTGGCCATGATTCCAAATAGAGCAACAAGGATAGATTTTGTAAAAAAAATAGCAATAGTTGCTTTAATTGACATCTCAATTCAAAGCGAATAGCTGCTAGGGGCGAAGGAAACTCCCTCAACTAGTAAATCAAAATAAAAGCAGCTGCTAAAGTTGCTTTGAAACCGATAAGGCAAATTCTCGCCTTGTGCGAGAGAAAGGTGATTTTTAAGAGAAGTTTCTTACAAACTGGTTTCCTGCAATCAATAAAATACATGCATGCTTACCTTCGAGGGGAGTGCTGTCGAAACCAATATCATTGAAATTCATTTGTGACATAGTGATGCCAAACAATCCCATCAAGTCACCCATCAAAACTGATGCTATCTTCCATGTGAACGGTATGGTCTCTTCATCCTTCGGTTTGTCAATTGTCATCTCTAGTGTATGGGTAGAAACTCCAACGGATCCTGAAGAATTCGAACATAATGAATTTAGCTAAAGGAATAGAAAATCGTTGGTAAATTCTTGAATTTAATCAGTGGGGGGAGGGGTGCTCAAAAGAGAGTGGAGCTTATTCATAACTTTGACTTAGAGAGAGGGGCTTATTAGAGAAAGGGGTTTGATAGAGAGGGGGGCTAAATAGGGCTTATTTTATGGTAGGTCATAGAATTTTCCACCAACAGGAAATGCTAATATCTGATTGGCTAGATTCTGACCGCATGTGACTTGCGCAGATAGTGACAAGGGCAGATTTTGCAGTACAATAGCATCAGTTGCTTTGGTTCACACCTCAGTTCAAAGCGATTAGCGAATGCAGACAAAAGAAATTCTCCCAAGCAGTAATTCAAACAAACACGGCCGCAAAAGTTGCCCCGAAACCAGCAGTGCAAACTCTCACTTGGTGCGGGCGAAGGGAGGTTTCTAAGAGAAGTTACGTGATTAAAACGTAAGAAGAAGGGTAAATCTAAAGTTCTATCCCGCGGATTTTGATTACGTGGTTCAGAAGCCGAGCAGAGAGCATTACAATTCTTGCATATTTATCGCTCAAATGTCAACAGTTACTCCTCAGCTCCTGAGTCAAATAGACAAAATCCGCCAGACAGAACTATGGATTTACCCTCCTCATAAGGATATGACTTCTCTTAAAAAGGTCCCTTCGCCCGCACTAAGCAAGAGTTTGCCGTACTGGTTTCTGGGTAACTTCGCGGCTATGTTTGTTTTGAATTACTGGTTGAGAGAATTTCCTTTGTCTGCAATCGCTAATCGCTTTGAATGGAGGTGTGAACCAAAGCAACTGATGCTATTGTATTACAAAATCTGCCCTTGTTACGAAGAACGGCATTCATCTTTGCGATTTGGTGAAAAAGAACAAATAAATAGGCCATTTCTGAAAGAGAGGTACAAGGATCGGCTATGCTTGGTCGAAAAATCTGTTTAAAAACTGGTCAAGTGTCCCCTTCCCCGACGGGGACACCATTTTATACGAAAGAAAAACAATACGTAGGATAGGGTTCGAATTTTTGCAAACTTTTATTGCCTAATTCCTTCAACTGAATAGATCGAAGGAAACTTTGGGTCGTTCGCCATAATTCTTCAACAAGAATTTTTGGTATCATGATTATCTTCAGAGTTACAGCATTTTCAAAACTTCTATTTGCTTTTTAGATTATGACGTCATCAACTTGTTAAATCGCAAACCATAAATTAAATGCTACTGACTTTTACTTGGTACCATCTCATAAATCGTCAAAAACTGATTATTTCTTGTGTACATTTCATTCCAAAGTTTAGCAAAGATTCCAGCCCTATGCTGTAATAAACGATGCACATACCAACAGCTTTTATCTTCCAGTTCTTGATACTTGTCAAAGGCTGACCTGCGGTGAAACCCAATGTCAACGCTGCATCTCCAAGCAGAATTTTCCTTTCAACGAAAGCCCATGTATCTTTTGCTTTCGCTTCAATCGTGACCTCTTTGGTGGCGCTCACAATTTCCAGGCTTTCGAATTCAAAGCTCTCTGGATTGATGAAGTTGTCTGTCGACGCAAGAACATCAACGGACGGGAACAGAGCGTCAAAAATAATCTTGACGGAAGGTTTCGTGCATCCGCCGGCATCTTTCGCCGTCAAAGTGGCTTTGTCCGATGCGAATTTGGCATCGATGCTACAACTGCCAGCGATATCGTAAGTTTTTGTGCCACTCGTCTGAGATGTAAGGTCGTTGTATGTGCTTGGTAAATTGTCGCGTTTTGCTGTAAAATGACAATAGCTGTCAGAAATATTGAATACCATTAAATTCCGAAATAAAATAAATCTGCATCCAACCAGAAAGAGTTTCGCATATCGCGAGTTTGGTAAATCAAGGAAATACACAAAGAAGGGTCTACAGAGACCAGAAACTTAGTTCATCCAGAGCTGGTTCGCTATGCCGGGTGAATCAAACAGAGTTAACACTTTTGGCGGGCTGTGGGGCAGAAAGTATGAAAGTATATGGCTGAAATAAAAGGAAACGTTCACTTTATCAGAGGAATATTGATATTCCATTAAAAAACAAGTTAATAGAAATTATTATGATATAAAACCATACTACATTCCAAATCGTCTTCCCTTTAGGCCCATCAGTCAACCCAGTCTCCAATGCAAATCCCAAGAAAAGAAACAGATATCTAGATAAACTGGTCGACTGATGGGCCTAATATTTTGATGATGGAGGGAGTGAAAAGACAAAGAAGAAAATCATGGCGAAGAGAAAGATAATTTGGAATGTAACAAGGTCGTACACGATATGTAAACTGAACCACCATCACGGATATAAACAGGAAATTAAACCTTAAAAACAAAACTGTCCATAAAAAAACGTTTCAATATTAAAATCTTCTTCAGTCCAAGAACTGAACCGAAGAAGAGTTTCATATCGAAACATATCTTCATAAACAGTTTGTTTTAGGTCGTACGTAATAATTATTTCTGTCAAGTGTACAGCCATACGCTGCTACCTTTGAAAAAAAATAGACCTTTTAGCTATTCTGAAAAAGAATCTCAATCGAACGATACTTTGCTACATTTTGTAGAATTTTCGAATGTGCACAATAGTGATAGAATTTCTAACGCCACTTGATCGAACCTCGCGTATAAAAATGTATGAAAATAACACTCGATCCAGGCTCTTTTGCTGAATAGCTAAAAGGACTATTACCGAAGCTGGATGCAAAGTATTTATCGTGAAATGGTTCACATGATCACGGATTGGAAAACAATAGGCTATTTTTATCATTTAGCCTGCCGGGTCAGCTTATTTATGTCGATTCCCTTTAAGGCCTATGAGGTGCCCTGTTTTTCGGTCGAAAAATACAACCTACAAAAAGAACAACCAGCCAGTTATTTTGTTTACGGCAGTTGGATGCGGGTAGTACGGTAAAATAAGTCAACCAATAATTTGTTTACGATCGCTATCTATCCAGCCACGACTTGTTTACGGCGTACTCAGTGTCAACAAAATGGTACTTTCGGGTGCTTAAAGAGACGATCAAGAGGCTAAGTGTAAATACTGCCTCATGTTTTAGCAAAATTCCCTTAAAGCGACGACTAAGAGGCTAAAAGTAAACATGTTTTTCTAGCAAAAATCTACAAAATTGCCTTTGCAATACATCAAATCCGTTAAGCGTTCTCGATTTGGAAAATTATCGAAATTTCTCCCTATCTTTCACATAGAATTTCAAATCAAGATTTAGGTTTAGCACCAAACTTTAGTCTACAGGTTTTCACCAAAAATTGTGTCCAATACGAGTGGTTGCTTTGAAGGAGCCATAGATTCAATTATCTCGGTTTTTACAAAGTTGCACAAGTCAGGTGCAGCTTAGAGTTTGAGATCTACTTAAAGTCGGTCTGACAAGTGGTTGCAGATTCGTGGCAAAGGAAAGGCAAAATATTTGGGTTGCTTCAAAGACAGCACTTACATTGTTCTCCAGCGATGTAAAAATTAAGTAAATTGTTAAAGACAGAGTTCCAGCGTCATATCTAATTTTTTCTGCATCTTAAAAAGGATGACCGTTTCCGAAAACAGCACTTTAAAGGGAGTACAAAGACCAGCATGCTTTGCACAAAGTCAGCGACTTGCTCTCCACAGCTTCCCGAATAACTGACTGTACGAAATTCACAAAAACAAAAACAAATGAACGCAAAGGCTGCTGGTCTTTGTTCTCCCTTTAAACGCTTTGAAAATGCAGAGAAATTTGAATATGACAATAGTACACTTTCTTTTAAACGCTATTTGATTGTGATATTGCTGGAGAACAATAGAAGTGCTGTTTTTGAGGCAACCACTTATTTTGCCTTTTCTCCGGCATAAATCAGCAACCATTTGTCAGATTGACTCATACAAGGTCTCAAACCCTAAGTTGAAGCCTGACAATTGCAAATACGTGAAAACAGTGACAATAAAAGCTACAGCTCCTCCGCGGTTACCACATAAATGAGATACAATCTTTTTGGGAAACTCTGCATAAACGGACGTCCCCTTGAAAACCAGCCTTTGCTGTACAGTGACCCTCCCTAAGGCCTAGTTTAAATAACGTATTTTTGCCGTGTCGAATAGAACTGTATTAAAACGGCCGAATCTACCATGTTTAAAAATCTGATTTCAACACTGTCTTTTGCCATGTCGGATTGCAAATGAAATAATCAAAACAGCAATTTGTTCAAAAATGGGCAAGCAGAGTGGCTGATCATACGTGGAAAATGCGAACCATGGCCTATGATTGATTAATTAAACGCGACAAAATGACGGTGTTTAAATCAAATCGTGTTTCTGCCCTTTATCACGACAGAGCTAGTGAGCTCTTCCCATTTAACAATTTAAAACGATTGGTGATTCAAACATCACTTTCATGCCGAATTTAATTGACAGATGGAAATTTTTAGCAGCATGTATTAAATTCGAAACGACAAAAATATGAAGTTAAAAGGGAATCGACATGGTTAAGGCTGGCCCGGGCCAGGTAAAAAATATAATCTATCGTACTCGACAACTTAGACGCATCCGGTTTCATTGTCTGGCTACTGAAACAATGGATTTGTGGGCGTTTCTCTAGCCTATTTATAGCGGCTACGAGATATAGCTATATCTATTCCCTCTAAACTGAAAATACTGAAAGGTTTAAGCAGACAACTTACTTCCAAGAGTTCGTCTCAAATCTTCATGGCTTTCATGAAGCCAAAATGGAGTAAGACCCAGCAGATCATGAAATCCATCAGATGGAATAAGACTATCTTCATCAAAAGCGTCAAATGCAAATGCCACACTGCAGTACATTAGCAGCAGCAACGTAAGGCATGCTCTTGCCATTCTCGTCAAAAGTCTGCAAAGGAAAGACACTGACATAAATAATTTTCAAATTAGTATCGGTCGAGGGGTGTGTGGTACTTCATTATCCGATCATATGAGGATGTGCGCCAGTTTTGCGTGGTTTTTGCCACGAAAATTCTTGGAATGTGAATGTACTTTTGAGGAGACATTCTGGGATTCGGGTCTAACTTTTGCTAGAAATTCTGGGAATGCTCAGTTTTGTCAGAGGATTACACCACAACGCCACAACACCTTGGGAACGAAAATTCCACATTCCATTCTGGTCCATGTTTTACTTCCTATTGAAATTACAATTTCTCGTTCTGACACTGACATTGTAGACTTCAATGTCACATAAATTATGGACCAGAATGGAAAATGGAATATTCGATTCCCAAACCAACCCCTTGCAGAGATTTTTCTAACTGTTGGGTCTTAAAGAAATGTGATTCTACCAAACAAAATTTTCTCATCTAAGTTAGCCTTTGACTGATAGATTGACATTTTAGTTTTGAATATAAGCCTCATACTTTTTATAGTAAATACTTCAAGACATCTACTTTTATACTGCATATTTTAGATGACTTGTAAATATTTCATCCACTAGTTTTCTTATGTAGTATTTGCATTTTAAAGTTCTAACGTTGGAATTAATTAGCTGATTACTCTTAGCTTTGTTTATTGTAACCCAATTATAAAAAAATTGATAATGATTATAAAATACTACTATTCATTCCATTGTCCGCCTAACGAACAAGGGCAGATTTTGTAATACAATAGCATCAGTCGCTTTGGTTCACACCTCAATTCAAAGCGATTAGCGAATGCAGACAAAAGAAATTCTCTCAAGCAGAAATTGAAAACAAACGAAGCCGCAAAATTGTCCTGAAACCAGTACAGCGAACTCTCGTTTGGTGCGGGCGAGGGGAGGTTTTTAAGAGATGTAATGTGCTCATAATGAAAGAAGAAGGGTAAATCTAAAGTTCTGTCTTGGGCATTTTGTTTATTTGATTCGGGAGCTGAGCAGTGACTGCGTATATCTGAGCAATAAATGTGCTAAAATTGTAATGCCCTCTGCTCGGTTTTTGAGTCAAATAAACAAAATGCCCCAGACAGAACTTTAGATTTACCCTTCTTCTTTCATTATGAGCACATTACATCTCTTAAAAACCTCCCTTCGCCCGCACCAAACGAGAGTTCGCCGTATTGGTTTCAGGGCAACTTTGCGTCTTCGTTTGTTTTGAATTTCTGCTTGAGAGAATTTCTTTTGTCTGCATTCGCTAATCGCTTTGAATTGAGGTGTGAACCAAAGTGACTGATGCTATTGTATTACAAAATTTGCCCTTGTTCGCCCAACGTGTAAACTTTTTCAACTCGCCCGTTATAACAATGAAAATAAAAGAAACACTTACTTTCGACTAATAATTATGAACGAAGATCATCAAATTTTCAATTCTCTTGAAAAAATCCTGAGTTGCTTTGATGAAAAAATCCACCAACTAAATTTCTGTCGTGAAGTTATCTATGTTCATTGATCATGAAATTGTTTGGTAAACTTCTTTGATTTGTATATTAAAGTCGTGATCAAATTGCTGGTCACTTAAAATGGCGGGGGGGGGAGCATATCGGGTGGGGGGAAGAATATCGGGTGGGGGGAGAATATCAGGTGGTAGACCGGACCAAAAAGAAATTCAAATGTTTGATGTTTGAAAATTTGTTATGAGGGGAACACTCACTTCGTTTTTTCTTAGGCCCCGTTCACACTACTCCGTTTTTGTACAAAAACGGAGAGAAAAACCCCCGTTTTGTGAAAGTGTTCACACTGATCCGCCAAAAACGCCACAAAAACGGAGGTTTTCGAAAACGCTGTCAAAAGTGGATATCCAAAAAAACGGAGGTTTTTGAAGACGCATTTGATCAATGTGAACGCACAAAAACGGAGGTTTTTGAAAACGCTCCAGTATGCAACAATGAGCTTCACAAAAACGGAGCAATGTGAACGCACAAAAACGGAGGTTTTTCTTACCGTTTTTGTACGAAAACGGAGCAGTGTGAACGGTAGCTTCGATGCAACAAAAACGGATACTAACAAAAACGGAGTAGTGTGAACGGGGCCTTATTTAATATTATTCATAGAAAAATTAACCATTCAACAAATTAAAATATATAACATCTATTTACAACGATAAAATTTAGGAATAAAATCTACAGCCCTATAAACTTAACCATTGCTGTTCTTCCTGGGAATTTCGTTTGAGAGTCTAGCATTTTAAATGTGTTTTAAGTTGTTTTTTTAAAACGAGCTTGTGTTGGTAGCTCAAGAATTTCGGCAGGTGTATCATTTCATAACTTGAGAGGTGCGAAATGATTACTTTTTTGCTGATTAAGTTCTACATCTAGGGATCTGGGGATATTTACAGTGCTTCAAATTGTTCGTAGAGTGAAAAGATCTCAGTCTGTGTTTATCCCATAGATTTCAGGGTATAGTCTGCTCATAATCTTGTAGATCATGACATTCGGATAGTAAAAGAAAAGATCTTCTATGTTTAACAAGGAAGCCGACAAGACTTATGACGATGAGTCTCTTGTTTCCCTGTGCTCTTTGACCTGATGATGGCGCTTCGGTCAACAGAGACTCATAATATTACTCTGAAAAACTGGCCCTATCTTGGCCCAAACTCCACGATTCCTAGATATCCAATCAGATTGCGAGATTTGCCAATTACTATTGTTACGATGTAAATGTGATAGAATTTTCGATTCGATTAAAGAATTGAAAACATCCCCACGGCAATAAGATTCGAAGCCGTGATTCGTATCGTCCTACGTATCGTCCCAACTGTCAGACTGGGGCTAGCAGGAGAAGTGTAAATAGGAGTAAACTGTAATTGTAAACTGACCCGCTGCACTTTGCTTCGGATCCAAAGTTGTACCGCTACAGTGTAAACCGTGTCTCATTCTCATAAACGCGACCCGCTGAACATAACAAAATATTTCTCAAGTCGCCAAACCTGTTACGAAGTCACTTGGTGCTCGTAAACGTCGCATGCGAGCGGCAGTAAGATTTTCGTCTAACGAACACGATCAAAAGTGGTTTCAATAAAACATGCGCGTTGTTTACACAGGAAGTCACAAATAAAGCTAGTGCTGGTTGTCGTGCGAGTTAACCTCATAAGCGAGGGATAAATCACTTCAAAATAGCGCACGAGATTTGTGGGGTTTTACTTTCTATTCCATATTCTATTTTTGTTTCTAAGGCACGCCAGACCCATCAGTTGGTAAGAAATGCTTTTCAGAAGGCAGTGGCAAATAATAACGAATTAGAAGGAAAACAAGTAGCTAGGAAATTAACATAAAATACAAAAAGAAAGTGGCAAAGGGGGTGTGTCTGTAACGTCAAATTCACCCCTTTTGGGATCCGGGAATGACCAAAAATCCATTTCGTATCGCGGAGCAAGTCTCTGGAATAGCCTTTATCGGGATAAAAAAGAGGCTCCATTAATCAATGCCTTTAAATCCAATTCAAAACAAAAAGAACATCGATGTATGGAAATCTGTAAATTCCTATACAGATATTTTGTTTTGTTCCCTTGCTTTTTATTGTAAATTTCTATAGATACTGTTAATTTTGTAAGTAGTTCTTTGCAGGGCTAATTGTAAAACAGTATTTAAACTGAATTTGTAACCTGGGTAAGTAATTTCAAAATGAAATGAAATTCCATAGTTTTGGTCCACGAAAAGATGCACCTTTTTGTCCATAGCTTGTAACCCGTAAAGATCTGTTTCAGTATTTACCAGTTTTGTAATGTTTCGATATGAATTTTTGACGAACAATTTGGAGAGGTATTCTGGCGCAAGACTATTTAGCGACTTGTGCATGGTTGTGGCAGTTTCGCTTGTAATAATATCCCTCATAGTTGGCCAGTTTAGAATGGGTATTAATGGCGTAGTAGGCGAACAAAAACTGCCTCTTGTAACAATTCTAGCTGCTCGATTCTGCAAATTTTGAAGGATTTGCAGTCTAGTCTGTAGTCTAGTCAGTTTAAAAATCTTTCACATGTTTTAAAGATTTTTTAAATCCTTTTCTGGGAAGATTTCTAAAGATATCTAAGACTTGTAGGGTCTGTTTATAGGAGGAAAGACACTTCACCCTCCAGACCCGGCGCTGAAAAGCGAGGTAGATTTCAACCACTGTTTACATGAGATTCTGCACCTCACTTGTCAGCCGAGGCGAAATGGAGTGAAGTCTCGATTCCATGAAATGCGAGCAAATTAACCAATAAGAAGGAATGGTTAAGCCAATTCACTTCACCATACTGGTGGTGGTGTTTCGTTTGTATGCAAAAACTTTCACCTCGCGTAGTAGGTGAGATTCCGCTTCTGTTGAGGTGAGATCTCACTATAAACTATACCGGTTGCGTTAGTAATACAAACGCGAAATGAAACACAAAGAATTCTATGGGACGGTAGAGTCTCGCCTATCAGCCTCCGGTCTAGCAACTGAGGGTGCTTTCCTTCATATAAACAGGCCCTTAAAAGCAATGAGCTAACAGAGGTAACAGAGGGGCTTACTGGCAAGCGTCGGGTGTTCAGCATTTGATAGTGAAGGTTCAGCAAGCCAAAATGGAGCAACATGAAATACATTGGACAACTGATCTGCAGATAACTCACAGCAACACGAGGGAAAGCTGGAGATCAACAGTAATGACAAGATATTATGTTCCATGATACCAATGCTACCTATAAAAGATAAAACGCTATTCAGAGAAATGAAGATGAATGCGAAGTTACAGCATCTAGCGCCTAGCGCAGGGATCGCATAAGTAGAGAAGTTCTGACTAGGCATTCATCGTAAACGTAATAGAAGATAAATATGGTACAATTTGCTTCAAAAGCTTACCTCTTCTTTACTTTAAGATCTCTTCATCGATGAAAGCCAATCGTAGCCAGAAAAGAATCTGCTAAAAATCTAGTAACTCAAAGTAAATATTAACAAGAACGAGAAATCACTCACGGTCGTTCACTCTATCAAAAAAGCAATACTTTACCGCTTTTGTGAGGTAAAGGACTCTTGAACATGTTTTCAGCAAAAGCCTCAGGCCCGATACCTCCTACAAAGATACGTCTTACTACCCCAAGTCTTCCTAACGAAAATAAGGACCTGCAGGCTGTATTTTCTGAATTATGCACCTTCTAATTAAGGATCTGTTTCAGCTCGATAAACTAATATCATTATTATCAATTTCTTTATCGTTGGATTCAAATAAAATGTAGCTAAAAGTAATGAACTAATTAATTCCAACGTAATTCAAATATGTTCGTATCACAAGAGCAATAAAAATAATATTTGATTGACATTAAAAAATTTGGACATTCTCCCTTGCTGTTTTTACACTTACAATTAGATACAAAGTTGACAATAACATTACCAAAACAAATAAAACAATTTATAAGTCTCTTGGTGATGAATCCACGATGGGGGGGGGCTCTTGGCTAAATTTCGGGTAAGGGTGTGCCACCCACAGTTTCCAAAAGGTACCGTTGGCTAGATCAATTTTTGTGAAAATGACACCCTTGGCTAGACTAAATTCTACATTAAAAGTGCCATGATTTGGCATTTTCTAGACAAAACTTGCCAAATCTTTGCATTCTCTGGACCAAAAAAAAATTTGAAAAAATTTGGGTTTCTTTACAGAAATTACCGAAGTTTGATATTTCTTTGACCTAAATTTCCAAAAAGCATACCCTTGCCCAGACTAAATGGGGTAAAATTGGCAAAAAGTATACCCTTGGCTGGACTAGAAAGCTTGAAAAAGTATACCCTTGAGGGCGGCACATCCCCAGGTACCTTTACTATGGAAGAACCCCCCCCCCCCCCCCGTGGATGAATCCTTCAATGATCCTTGGTTAAAAATTTGCATAAAAGGAACCTTGAAATAAGAACCTTCAAGAATCTTTATACCCTGAAATAGATATAAGTTCCTTTGAAATAACCTAACTCAGCCTGGCGCTCAAAAAAGTAGGTTCTTATACGCAGGGATTTACTGTATGAGGAAGCGCTTTCAGCATTCGTTGGTGGAGTCATAACTTCTTTCAATTTTAAAGACACGGCAAAAATAACACTATCATTCAATATTCGTCGAATCAAACTATGCTTTGTGTTATTTTCAGCAATGACGAAATAGCAGCAATATTTTGATGCCAACGCGACTAAGTTCAATCGTTTCTGTTCGATTTTTTCCAATAGAGATTCCAGCTATAAACTCTTGTAGCTACCTTTGCCTGCCGTCGTGAACATTTCAAAACGAGGCTTTTGAAGCCATTCCAATGTTTAGACATTACTCAAGTACCTCCCGAGTAATATGATACAAGAAACAAGTTGAAATAAAGTAACAATATATTAAGGATTTTCTTTATCGGAAGAACTAGTTTCTTAACGTATATTTTCCCCAGTGCTGGAGTTTAATAACTTTTTGGCGATCTGAGAATTAAGTTTCTTATAAGAAGTTCCTTACAAAAAGATATGTGCAGTCCATTTCACGGTTGAATGAGAAGACGCTGTTTGCATTACCTTGCATCTTGGAATCTAGGGCTTTCAAAGTCGAAATCGAATCGAGTTCAAAGCTCCAAAGCTCCCAAGCGATCCCAAGATGGAACGAGAACAGTGTCTTCGCATTCAACTGCGGAGTTATCTATTCGTCAAAAATACCGTTAACTTCAGTCTGACTTAGCTTTGAAATTCATATTTACATATACTTACACATTTCGAAATCTCATTTACATACAAAGTTATGAACATGCTTTTATAGTTGTCCTCTTCTAATCAATTTTGACTGAGTCGACAATGAGTCTTCCATGAAGTGAATCTGAAAGAGACGTACAATAATGACATTGCTGTGTAAAGAAGGGGCGAAGTGTGACACCCCCCCCCCTCCACTAACATTCTCCGCATTGAGCGAAAATTCGAGAAAAATTTGTCGACAATTTAAGGGACAATTTGGGTCTATGCCTGGAACGTCTAGATATAAAACTTCGTTATCTATTGCTCAAACATTCAGTTTGTACGCTTTTTGTCAACATTAGAAAACAAACTGAAACTTTCTGATAAGCGACAAGCAAAAATTTGGGCATTTTGAGGACAAGAAATTGGGAATTTTTGGAGAAAAAATATTCACATTCCCCTTCCCAAACCATCAAATCTCTGCACAGTAAATTTCGCCCCCTTTAAGATGCAAAGACTACTTTCATTGAACATTTCAGAAGACACATTTGCTGGCGCTTCTCAATCTGGTATGACAACTTACAAACTTACAAAAGGATCATAGTTAGCAGTGACTCTTTAAAGGGTCTTTTTCATCTATCATGCTTTGCATGTGCCTTCTCTTGGTTTGCCTTTATTGTCGTCAATTTTCATTGCCAGAAAAAATGGTACGAAGTTGCAATGGCGACAACATAGGCCAACCAAGATACGACAGATGCAAGGGATGATGGATGAAACAGATCCTTTAAAATGACGACAACAAAGAGACCACAAAAGGATGTATTCGCAAAGCATGCCGGCCGCAAAGGTCTCATTAACGTCCAGCAAATAAAAGGAATACTGACCTGTCAAATAAAGAGATAAATCGTTTCTGAAACCTCAACGAAAGGTCACTCATTTCATCTTCAAGAATCTTCCCCAAACTGCTTGTTTGATGATGCAATTTCTCCAAGCTGAAAATCTGGTAATTGCTGAAAAGAGGAAAGGTATATATAGCTTATCATATCAAATAAAACGATTTTCTTTACTTTTGTTTTCTCTAGTTTCCTGTTTTGAAATTGTGTGTTTTAATTAACCTGTGAACAGGCCATGTTTGGGAGCTGCGGAGGAGGAAAAAGAGAAAAAAGGGCCTACAGACATGGGCTGCATTTTTCGGATTCCATATACCTGATTTGAGGTTTATAGCTTCCCTTGCCATTTTGCCTTGAAAGTGATATTCTGAAGTTCCAAAATAAAATAAAACATAAAATTGATCAATAAAACCATTTTCATCACTTGTGACATTGACTTTTGGTAGAAATAACAACAACCTTTTGTTCTTCAGATAAGATATGTGGCATTCAAAAGGTAGCCTATTCCTACAGGCTCTCCTTCCTTTTCATATCACTTTGAAGCCTTGAAACCTGTCCCAAGACTGATGCCTTTTCGTCCCTTGTTTCCCTGCGTTCCTTGGTCAAGAGGGACTAATAACATTACTCTGAAATAGTGAGCCCACTTTAGGCCCGCTTAGGGTGGTTCCGTATTCACCAATCAAATCGCTAGAATTCAGTTTTTAACCAATCAGGGGTCGCTATTCAGAATGTTGTTGTTGTTGCTCTTAAAGAACGGTTGAAGAAGCCTGGAGTTTCGATGGATCTATTTTGCTTCTACAGAGGAAGATTACTGTCTGAAAGGTAGGCATTTTGCGTTTTGTACGTCAAGACAACATCATTCTTTGTACTAAAAGTTTCCCTTTCAATGTTCGAGCTCTTTAAACCAGATTTTTAAGCGATTTTGTTGAGTGTACGAGAACTCCCACCTGTTTAGGCCATTTTGAAAAAGTGGGCCCATTATATAAGCGTAATATTATGAGTCCCTATTGCCTAAGTTATATCAGCAAATCAAAGAACGCAGGGAAACAAGGGACGAAAAGGCATAAGTCTAACCTGTCCCCATGTTGAAGCATTGAAGCCTGTCCTCAGGCTAGTTTTAAATGTGTAAATCCCATCTGGAGTGGGAACAAGGTGATTGCGTGTCTTTTGTCGCTGTGGATGGGACACGGATGGGACTAGTAGAGTATTGCATATATTCTACTGGTCCCAGTTTAGACCCTACTGGTCCCAGTTTAGACCCTACTTGATAAAAGAAAATAAATGACAAAGAAAATAATAACAGGCGCTATAAAAACTTCTTTAAACTCACTGCAACCCTCTGGGAAGAAAGATAATTTTTCTAAACCCATAGAATTACTCAAAGCCAGCATTAAGCCATTCGGTTCTCATGAAGCAATTTCGAAAATCACCAAAGGCTGTAGAAACTTGTCAAATACTGCGCTATCAGCATGCTCTCAAAAGGGCAAAGAAATTTGATGCAACTGGCAAGCTTTCACAACAAAACTAACATAACAAGAATTTTAGTAGACCGAAACGGATAAGATTTTTGCCAACTACTTTCACGTCATGTGAACTTAGAAGTTTTAACATTATTCCATTACTTGCATTTCACAAGTCTCATGAAACAAATTATGTTAAAGAAGTCAAAGATATTATATCAAGAGACTTATCAAGTGATTTGAATTGGGTGTGAATAAACCTTGGCCTGTCGGATGTATTCTTTGAAGCAAAAATCTTCAAAATATGATACCTTTCATCGACAGTGATTTGTGAGAGCAATTTTTCTGACTCTTGATTCCAAACATCGTCTTCCCTCAAAACTGCAGCATTCTCTTCTGTCGGTGGACCAAATATGACGTCATTCGTGAATCTGAAAGAAACAGATGAATTTGAAAATTCTATATAAACTGCTACTTTCAAATTACACATCTCACAGGATAAAGTATGCTTTGGATGTGGTTTCTTGGCAGAACGCCGGATGACGAAAAAAAGTGGACCGAAAAAACCTGTGTGCGATAAAATGACTTACTTGGTATACCCTAGCCTCACTACATAAGGACCTTAAAGTTACGTTCATCTCATTGAGTTGAATTGATTGTTGTTGCTATCGCTTTACTGAGGGCCTTATTCCATAGAGCTGTAAAAACGGCAAAAACTTCAATCGGCGATGAGATTCTGTCGCCCCGCCGTCTACCCATCAGCATGTGGCTTAGAGCATCTTTCAGGCTGTGCGGTTTGAAATCTTTCTTATGTGAAGGCGCGCGAAGATACAGAAATACAAGGGAGTATATTCGAGCAATTTGGGGATTTTGGGCCTATACCCATGTTCAGTTGCACATATCAGCTTGAAGACGAAACAGAGCAAAAAACAAGACTAGAAAACAAGACACGAGGATCAAAACAAAGTAAATAAATAATGCGTGTCCTGACACCCTTGATTACATATGGATATAAATATGTTTCCAAACGTCTAAACATCTTAACTGTCTATACAATATACAGGAGACCATCTATCTTTTTAGAGTTCGATTTTTCATTAAGACCGACGGATGATGACATCGAGAGAAAATTGGTATCAAAAATGTTTAATTTCCAAAAACATAAAATTTGAAATGTTGTTATTTGAAATTGTTTTGAAATTTGAAATTGAAAAACGAGAAATGTTGTAATATTGACTTACTTGACGATATCATCCCGCGACAACCCTTGAACGATGCACATGTTGACGAACACTAAAACCATTAATTCAGCAAGTTTTGAAGATGTCTTTACAATAGCACCATCATTACAGTTTCCAGGGCATGCTATCTGACAGTAACTAGCATCTTCTAGTGCTTGCGATATCTGCAATGGAAATTCTAAAATTCAATATAAAAGTTTACAACAACTTATATGCCATTTTTACATAGGGAAAGGGTCCGGGGAAAGCAACAAGTTTGTGGTAAATGGCAAACATAATTCTCATAAATGGCTGCCACACGGCTTTCACGAATGCTAACTTGAACTATTCAAATCTATTGGTTTCAAATTCACGATGTACATGGGACATACGAAACCTCTACGTGTACATTTTAGGCAATTTATTTCCTCGTCTCTGCGAGGAGAGTCCTTACGATTTGGTCAACGTTTTAGGCCCTTTTCAATCATTTTGCAACCATGCAATTTTCATAGAGTTGAAATTAACTACACTTCTAGTTCTGGTAAGACAGCAAGAAAAATAGCAAAAACACTTCGATCTTTCAACTTTTGACTGGAATTTGAATCATTTAGATCTGTGATGTACTCTTGTTGCTGCCATTTTTCAAAAGTGGAAACTTTTTTCTGGCTCACCCAGTATCAAAAGCTAAAATTGGAATAAAACGCAAAGAGATATTATCCAATTTACCTTTTGTTTATAATTCCAGTCGGAGTTAGAAGTCTGTTGTTTGTTTGCAAATATCTAACGTATTTGTCAAGGAAAGATCATTTCTTCAGTGGTCAAGATTACTTTTAATACAACTTTAAGGGATCTCGACAATCTTCATGACGTTTATGTCCAGAGTACTTTAACGGTAATAATCATGGGTAGTTAGACACAGCAGTTATGTTTCAGTGTATCTGCTGCTGCGGAGGAAAATCTAAATGTTCCTGTGGAGGAGGTATCGCAGTTATTCAGGTATGGGTGTGTTTGATTGGTAATTCCAAACCTACCAAATTCTGAAAACGGTAGACTTCGCAGAGATGGAAACACAGTTCCCAATCAAACACAAGATTCTTCAAAACAGCAGCTTTCAGATTCATCCTGGCAAAAACGAGGTTTCCAGTTGAAAAACACGAGGAAGAGTCCGGTGCTTGGCAACAAAGACTGGACTGACTCAATTACCATAGCACCAAAACCACAAAACTCGCCTCGTTTTTAGAGTTTCGCAAATGAAAACAAGATTCTCTCCTAAGTCGGCCAAACCTTCCGCCTGTTGGAGCAGAAGGTTCCGTAGGCCTTCCAAACCTGCCAAACCTGCCGTTTTCGGAATTTGGTAGTCAATCAAACGCAAATTCCGAGTCTTCCACAACTACCGCTTTCAGAATTGGGACCGATCAAAACACCCTAAGAATCTTTTGGGTCACCAACATATTTCTCTTATGTGTGAAAATTTGAACAAAATATCCTTCAGGTAAGAGACTAGGTCCAAACATATCTGTCATGGAAATTGCAAGAATTTGGAGAGTCCCCCCTCCTCGCAAGGAATATAACCATGGTAAACAAATGTAGTTTAGAGGAGTCAAACATGATACCAATGACCTTGCAAGTCGAATCAGTAGTATATTTTTAGAAAGGATACAAATTCTGGTTTGATGACGTCATCGTATCTTAACATCTCGCATAATCTTGATCTTGGAATTGCTTGGGGAATAAATTTTAAAAGAAGAACCTGAGTGAGTCAAAAATGCACCTCATCTTTAAGGCAGTCTGTCAAGAATCTGGCTGGGTGATAAGGACAATATAACGAACAGGTGAATTGGACAGCTACTGATCCTGGGGATCCTGGCCGTCTGTGATCCATGGAATCAAGAAACGACGGAATGAAATGACGAAACAATGAAATCAAATCGACGGAATCATGTAAGAATGTAATATGTCCATTTGGTAAGCAAGTAGAAAATAATAGGTTTCTAAGTTATCCCAACCCTGACTTGACATCTGATGTAAGACAGAAGCTAGTACGGTATCCGTTAGTTTTGAATCGTTCATAATTTGTTGCAAGTAGGTAGGTTAACTTGCTTGTTTTTATATATTGGCCATGGGGTATTCATGCAATTCGACAACTGGTTAATAAATTTTAGGGTCATAGATGATGTGAAGTGTTCGAAAAATCTCGTTGTTTCGTCTTGGCAAAATGAGGGAGGATTCTGGAGGAAGTTTTGACCTTTTCTCGAATAAATACAGTACATACCAGCCATAAATGAATATAACAGACATCTGACCTTCCCTGCAATATCCTGTCACGAAAATGCAATCATTTAACATGACATAGTGCCGTGAATAACAAACAAAATTTACATGGATTATGAACATCTCACTAACAAATTTTGTGATAGATCTCGTTCCTTTGAGACTGGGAGAATTGTGTTAAAAGTAGCAAAATTATTCTTCAACCAAGCTTCTTTTGTAAAAAAGATCAAGCAATGCTAAATGCTAAAAGAAGAAAATATTAAATTTTTGTCAATTTTGATCTTAAATTTCGGAGCTACGTTCCATTATATGAGAATTAGAGAATGTGAATTAGACTGCGTTCACACGATGCCGGCACATTTTGAAAACGGTGAAAAATTCGACAGATAGGCCTCCTGTTCACACGAAAACGGCACATTTTTTGCCGGCAGATTTTGAAAACGGTAGATTTTGAAAACGGAACCGTAACCGGCATAAATTTGAAACAGCATCGTTTAAACACTCAACAAAGATGAAAACAGAACATTTTTCGACACTTTTGGATCGAGACAGGTCTATTCTTAGGGTGTAGGTACTATTCTTTGGCATCAAATCCTGCAACGAGTTTTTATCGTCAAATGTCCTACCGTTTTCAAATTGTGCCGGCATCGTGTGAACGCTAGCTCAAATTTTGCAGCCGTCACATTTTTCACCGTTTTCAAAATCTGCCGGCATCGTGTGAACGCAGTCTTAGAGTAAACAGTTTCAGAGACAAAGCGTCAGACTGTTTTTTCTTCGGAATATTCATTTTCAGATCCACATTTCTAAATGTCCAAAGAAAATTTCTTGAATCTTGATGGAATTCAACTTGCTTTACGGTTGTCTCCAACAAAACATCTTTTATCGTCTGTTTCCCTTATAGTATCTTTGAAAAGAGCTTAAAAGTGCCAAAGGAGTGTATCAAAAAACGGGTAGGTATTTTCCGTCTTTGCAATCACCAGACACGTAGCAATAATAGTCCAGTCTCTCAATGATAGACCTTTGGGTTATCCATGCAAAGGGTATTGATTAAGAAGTATTTTTATGCATTTTTTTACGAAAGATTCAATTGAATTGGAAGCCTTTATCACTGTCGTGCACACTGTTGTGATTTGACATTGGCAAAACTTCCATGACGAAAGTGATAAATGCTAAAAATAATGGAATGCAAGCATACCTCAACAACACTTTCAAATTGCGATGGCAGACAGCAGATAAATGCGATATCAGTTGACTTTACAAGCTATGGTAGAAGAAAATGTTCAAATCAATTTTACCTAAACTTTATTCTATATGCTGGTCCAAAGATGATGCTGTTTGATTTTAGAAAGCATTTTCAACACATTCAATTGCTTGTTCAAAACTGTGTACTTTTCAGTTATGCAGTAGAAAGAAGCGTGAAAGGTATGCTTGTCGAAATTCTGAAATTCCAGTGCAGTGCCTCCATAACAACAACGGCTCCTTTTTCATTAAGCGGCGGAGCCAGCACTCGAAAAGTGAGGGAAAAATGTGTGACATGACCACGCCCTTCAGACTCTCAGAAAATTCAGGCGACACCCTATTTGTGAAATTTTGGGGGGATCATTTAAAAATAATATTCATTAGTTCGTTTACTTACATCATAAAAGCGCTTGATCTGGCTTACCCCTCCTGAAAGACCAATTTCATTGCGTTTTCGTGCGAATCTCAGGAACCACCTCTAGTAAAAGTGGGAAACCCCCATTCCCCCCTCCCTCCGTGGCTCTGACACTGGTTTCACTTGCAGGTTCAGATGGCTGAGTGCTTGTATCATATCACTATACTGGACAAGACCACGCAGAAACCAAAATCGATCATGTGAGGTTTGTAACAACGCACAACTACAAATGCACAGCACCTCTGGTTGTTGTTACTCAAAGACATTTTAACCTGAAATCTAACGTGAGAAAGACTTAGGCCTAGTTCCTCAGCTTCTGTCGTTGAAAGATCAATTTTGTTCTGAAATGAGAGTCAAATAAATATAATGATTTAAATCTGACTTGGCTCTCTTAGTATGGAGGTTTCAGAATTGTTCTATGAAACAGTGTATAAACAGATCATTAGAAAGATCATGAACGTTGATCGATCATGTCTTTCTCAGAGAACAAAAGCAAAGTGAAAAGATCATATCAGGTAATATCTTTACTGACATTTCCGACCACTTTGCCAATTTCCTTGTCGTATTTGATCTTGATTTTAGGAAGAGATCCATCGAGAGGCGAAAAACTCGCATTTTCGGACCGAAAAATACATCAAAATTCTTAGATAATTTACAACAAGTTGACTGGGATCCATTATATCAGGAAACCGATGTAAACAGATGTGCGACGGCTTTCTATAACATAGTCAAAAAAGTTTATAACGAAGCCTTCCCACTCAAACCAATATCAACGAAAAGAATTAAGGACAAACCATGGGTGACTTCCTCTTTAAAAAGATGCATTTCTAAAAAACATAATCTTTTTAGTCATTATATGAAGAACAGAACAATTGAAAATAAGAAAAAAATATTCATGTTATCGAAACATTCTACTTTCTTGCATTCGCTCGTCAAAGAATACCTATTTCAAGGAACTATTCAACAAAAAGTCTACCAGGATAACAAAAATGTGGTCCGTGCTTGGAAGTTTCTTGAATCCAAAACGATGCAAAAATAATAATGGAATCAAGAGTATCTACTATGAGGGATCAGTATTCGAAGATGATGCTGGTATCGCTGAAGCCTTGAACAAACACTTCTGTAACATTGGTCAGAAAACTGCAGGCAAAATTAAACCTCCAAATACCAGTTTTATTGACTACCTAAAAAATCCGATAGAGAATACCTTTTTCCTTACTCGCGTATATGAAAAGGAGATTGAAACAGAAATCCAAAGCCTAAAGGTTAGAAAGACTCCCGGTCATGATGAAATAAAGCCCTCCATTATAAAGTTATCGTGTAGCCACCTAGCAAAACCTCTCACACACCTCTATAACGTTTCTTTCTCAACTGGACAAATGCCAGACGTGTGGAAGGTGGCTAAAGTTATTCCTATTTTCAAGTCTGGTGACAAACATATAAGCGACAACTACAGACCAATTTCGTTGCTCTCTTGTTTTGAAAAAATCTTGGAAAGACTACTTGCTAAGAGAATCACCTCTTTCCTCAAGAAGCACAAAATTCTCTACAAGCTACAATTCGGCTTCCGAGAGGGACACTCAACGACACATGCCCTATTAGAGCTTCTTGAAAAAATCTATGCAAATCTAGACACCAATAACTCTTGCATAGGCATCTTCCTGGACCTATCTAAGGCCTTTGATACAATAGACCATTCAATTCTGCTCCACAAGCTCCAACACTACGGGTTCAGAGGTAAAATACTGGACTGGTTCTCTAGCTATCTAACAAACAGAATGCAATATACTTCTTTAAACGGGAAAAATTCCTCCCTCGGTCACATTTGTAAAGGAGTACCACAAGGATCTGTTCTAGGTCCAATCCTCTTTACTTTATATGTGAATGATATGCCAAGCGCAACTTCCTTAGAACCAAGGCTGTTCGCAGATGATACGAACTTATTCAATTTTGGAAATAATCTTACTGCAATGATTAACAACACAAACATAGAGCTAGAAAAGCTTGACAGTTGGCTCAGAGCTAATAAGTTGATGGTCAACACTAGTAAGACAAATTACTGCCTGTTCCATCCATCAAAAACAAAATCAGTTGATGATTCTTACATTGTAAAAATGGGTGACGAATTAAAGCAGTCTGACGACATTAAATATCTAGGCATTAAGCTAGACAATAAACTTACTTGGGAGAATCATGTGCACAAAGTTAAAAGCGAAATAATCAAATATACTAGCATGTTTTCGAAACTGAGGCATTATGTACCAAAACCGTGTCTAATGTCGCTATACGACTCATTAGTTCTCTCAAAGATATCATACGCCTTTGAAGCCTTTGGCATAGCGTCGCAAAATAAGCTGAAAGATCTACAAGTCTTGCAAAACAGGATCCTTAGGATACTTCAATTTAAAGATCGTAAATATTCAACAAATGCAATTCACAAGGAATGCAACATCCTGAAACTTATTGATTTGTATGAATTTAAGATCTTAAAATTCATGCACAATGTGCATTACAATAAAGGGAAACTACCCTCAGTCTTCAAAGGATACTTTGAAAAAAATGAAGGTAGTCATACATATCCAACGCGCCAAAGTAAAGACTATAAAATTTTTCGAGTAAACAAAACATGGGGAGATAAAATGATACGAAATAAAGGTGCACGTTTGTGGAATGAACTTCCCTCTCCAATTAAAGATATCTCAAACCCTTATACCTTCGCTAAGAAATTAAAAGAAGTCCTCATTGACAAATATTAACCAAAAAGAGTGCAAATCCATTACTAATAATCATATAACCAATTTCCTTACTCATAAATCTAGATATCCTCATATTCCCATCATATGATAGTATACATTTTCATTTCATTTAATTCTATCACTTTTTACTACATTTTTTTTTTTTTTTTATTTAGCGGCCCAAGCTAGATAAGCAACGCTTTACTTGGGTCGCGTAGAATGCAAGTACTTTTTCATAGATTTATCGTACATTGTAACAACTTGTATTTTACGAATAAAATTGAATTGAATTGAAAAAAAAAGAAAGAAACGTGAAATTACCTTTTTATTGTCAAAGAAACAATTGATTCCCATCTCTTTGAATTCAGTCAATGTATCAGGCCTTCTTGTCGAAATTAGAATTTCTTCTGGTCGTATATCAGCTGCAAATATATATGAAAAAGATATTCAAAATTGTTCTTAAAGGTGATCTGAAGCGAAAATTTTACTGATGCAATTGAACGGCACATTCGAATGATACGGAATCCTGTTTAAATTTCTTTGATATATCTCATTGCGTTTTCAACTTATGCACTGATATTAAGTTTCAGTTGATAACGTCATTTTGTTTGCAAATTACTAGAATGATATATTGAAATAAAGCTGTATCTGACCTTTGAAAGGTTACAGCTGTAGGAGACATTTAAGTTGAGATGAATAAATGAAATGGAATCTGTCTCAAAGACTGAAATGATGTTTAGAAAGGAATGTCATTTTAAGAAAGTTCTTTGAGTCAATTTCCTTTTCAAAACACAGTCAGCCTTATACACTTTCTTTATTTTTCGCATACAAAATGACATCATCGGCCAATCATACAAAATAGAGGATATCTCGAAAATGAAACAAGTTATCAAAAAGTTTTAAATGGCATTCTTTGTCATTCAACAGTGCTATTTATTTGCATCCATTAAAATTTTCACTTCAGATCACCTTTAAATCATGACCTTAGAACTTCAAACTTTGGTTTCTCGACAGAACAAAGCCTTGACAGAGCAAAGTAAAAGATTTGCAAAACAAACTTACAGTACTGCTGGAGACTCAAGACCAATTGTTTCCCCATTGCACCGCAACCAATGAGACCAATCTTCAATGGTCTACGTTGTGGAGCTTCTTTCCATCCTTTGATCAAAGTTGTCTGCAATGATAACAAGATAACAAGTTTAAATCAAAACAGATAACGGGTCTCCCAAAAAATATGTACAGATTTGTTTAGGTCCAACCATGTGAAGTTAGCTTTAATCAACTGCCATTCCTTGATAGTTAACTTGAACATAGACACCTGATTTGTTGGCATTGGTACTTTACAAGCAGAAATATAGACTTTGAAAGCTCAAAGTTGTATCTGTCGCCAACCCAGACCTTTGGCATTTTGGCCTGAGCAAATTCCTAAAAGCACATTGAAATAAAAAAAACAGAATAATGGGTGACTTCTAGCAAGCAGAATGCAATATGATCAAATATTTTCAAATTTTATGAAGGTTATCATTGATCTATTCAAAGTGCTTCAAGAACTTGTTTAGGCAAAAAATCCACAACTCTGGTTGGAGGTGGATGCAAATGTGAGATTTCAAGATTAACATATAATTCATAACCATTAAAGTATTGACAAAATGCTATTTAAAAAGCACCACATGAAATATTCACTTTTTTCACTTTACTGTGTTCTTTTTCATAAATGAGCTTCTTTCCTTCATTAACAATTGCCACAAGATAGCACCTATTAAGAAGATAAAGATGAAATTAATTTCTATGATATTGAATTCTTTGCTAATGTCAGACCCCTACCTGGGAAACCTTTTCAAATGTACTCCCTACTGGTATTTTTCTGACAAAATAGTGGCTTATCCATAAAAATTGGCTATAAAAATTTCTACGCCCCTAGAATATTTGACAACTGGGTTGCCCTATCAAAATCAATCATCAAGTGGCATAGCTCTGAACTCTTTCAAAGCCATGTTGACCAATTATAAGTTAACACTGTTTATTCATCAAGTCTCAAATTCAAATTGCAGCAAAATGAACATTCTCAGGAGGTTTTCTAATAGATTTCAAATGACTTGGAATTTGATCCTGGGGCTGCACATGACCAAGTTTGGTTGGGGATGAACCATTGAGGCTTGAAAAACATGCCCATTCCTTATACCAATTTTTGGAAAAGTATACCCAGCCTGATACATATTTCACAGAAAGATATTGAAAATTGGTACTGATCCTTATACCAAAATTGGGAAAATCAATACTACCACTTCCTATGCCAATATCTAGAAAATGGGCACAATTTCAGTCATGATCCATTTTCTTGTTTTCCTTCTATGTCTACTTCTCCTCCAAAGGTGCCATTTTCACCCCGATGTGTGGCAGATTCACATGACCTTGAGAGCCCTGGAGCAAACATGCCACTCAGTTTCTCTAAATTCAGCATTTCCTACAGCCCCTGTTAAGTTATCTGCTACTTAGTTACGGTGGAAGCAACTACTTGAACTTAGAAGACATATTTCATAAACAAGAGAGAACTTACACTTGACCAATAATACAGGTCCTTACTGCATGACTTCTTTTTCTAACATACAGAATATCTCTGTGGTAAAAACAAATGAAAGTGAGAGTAAATTTAAAGGGGCTGTAAAAAGAAGAAAACAAAGATAAGGAGCAAACATCAGCATTATCTAGTCTGCAGGATATGGCACTTTTCAATGAGATCTCCATTATGCAAGGAGAAATTGTTTTTGCTCTCTATTTTCTATTTTGAATAGAATATTGACTGGCAAGCAAGTGCCATATACTCTCCACACCTGAGCTATACTAACCCAAGGTCTGGGTGCATTCTGAGGCCCCACCACAAGAGAAATCTGGCGGAGAGCTATCTCCTGATTTTCTCACACCAAAGTTTTTGGTGGAGCAACTTCCTTCATTGCAGTCTGGTGGGCAATTGGTGTGGCACAAGTGACCCTCAATTCCGTACATATAATAAAATGGAGGCAATAATATGGTGAAGGCCCAGGGGGGGGGGTACTCTATAACTTTCAATACGAGGGGGTCCATGCCAATATTTGGGGTCTAAAATTTTACGTTAAATCAATATTTGGGGTCTGTGAATTACAACATGGACAAAAATTCAATATTTGGGGTCCACAAATCTGAAAGAAGGAACAATCATGGAATTTTATGCGGGTCTCCACAATATTAGACTCAATATTTGGGGTCCCCAAAACATTAGGCATAATATTTAGGGGTCAGCAAAGAAATAGTGGCATGGACAATTGTCATTGTGTATTGAAAGTTAGGGAGTACCCCCCTGGGGGTGAAGGAGACGTTGTGGTTTTCAGCGCCAAGCGCTTGAGTCTGCAACCGCTTGTCATGATGCTCAAAGGTGCTGGTGGGATTTGAACCCTGTCCGCCTGACTTTTCTGGCTGCAAAGTCAGTCGATTACAACATGGTGCCACAATATTCTGCACTCTTTCTTTCTATGTTCTCTTTTCAGACTTATCACCTAAGTCTGTTATCTCCCTGTG
Source organism: Aurelia sp. 3 sensu Dawson et al. (2005) (assembly GCA_964020215.1). Lineage (NCBI taxonomy): Eukaryota > Metazoa > Cnidaria > Scyphozoa > Semaeostomeae > Ulmaridae > Aurelia > Aurelia sp. 3 sensu Dawson et al. (2005). The sequence goes on along the minus strand of OZ026593.1, from coordinate 15,149,913 downwards.
TTTCTTGACTGTTCTTTGTCACTTCGGTCAACACCACCAAATTTACACTAGCTTGGAATCCTACTGTGCCCAGATCCTTGATGGGAGCATCCAGCAGAGAGAAAAATCAGAATGTGCTATCGGCCCAAGGTGAAAATTTCAACATCCAACCATACAGACAAGGATGTGCACCAGTTTGGGGGTACCTTTTAGCCTAAATATTTTGGGGGTGGGATCTATTTCGATTGAGAATCCTGTATGGAAAGTTAAAATCCTGTGCAATGCACTTGTGCCCTAGAAACAATAGGAAACAATAAATAGAAAACAATAGAGGTCAGGGGCTCTGTGCACATGTGCTGTGCTCTTTCCATACTGGTTGAGGATGTCCTGGGATTGGAGCCTAATTGTCATTGAAAATTCTGGTAGGCCTAAGTGTTCATTTTTCATGATTAATAGGATAAATTTTCACTTCATTGCTTTTTGCATTGAAAACAAGTTGAAAACTTAATTGTTAGAATTAAAGGCTAATCACAAATATTGTGATTTTGTTTCAAAATATTCCTCTATTCAGACCTTTCACGGATTGTACTGTGAGTGTATCAGCAATGTACCTTGTACCTATTGATTGTATTAAATTAATATCCTTTGATTTAAACGAGAAAAATCTCTAAATATTGATCAGGATCACTCAAATATCGCCTTACAGCCTACGTCTGTGTAGAATACCTTTCATCTTCACTCACTCCAGCTTCAAATGACAGTGATTTCAAATTTTCAGTGATGTCTTCCCCAAACACATAAGCCATCTTCTTCTGTTCCCCTTGATCTTTGATTTGAATAAGATCAGTTATTGTTGTTGTCGTTGTTGTCATGGCAGAAATGGCGCCAAAACTCAAACTGAGACTATCTCCTTCCAAGTGCCAGCTCCTTCTCACGAGAACAACTCTTCTGCAAAATGACTTGTGATTGCTAAACTCCAAAGCACGGCTTTATGTTGGCAAAAATCGTTTCAAAGAAGTTTGAGAAGTTTCGCTGGTTTTTTTCCAGGCGTCAACAAATCACTTTCCTGGCGCCCAGTACCCTACCCTAGGTACCAGAGCCTCGAAAAAAGATAAAAGAAGAAAGAACTGGTACCCAGGGTACCAGTATCCTCAAACGAACGCGGTCGAGTTGACAGGCTGGCTGGAGCCACTTTTATGTGCTAAGAATCTGTGTAACGCCATAGTGACTAGTAACACACATTTCGACACAGCAAATTGCAACAAAGCTAAGATAGCAGCTACAATTTACTACTTCGGGTGGCATCAAACAATTTCTGATATCCAATCTCTTCAAATTAAAATAATTTGCTTTCAAAAGGAAAATAAATAAATCTTATAGCAACGGCAAAATTATAAAACTACATTACATTCATAACACTAAATATAATTATCTTTTTGCAACAGCACAAAAATACTAAGACTGCGTTAACACGATGCAAACACATTTTGAAAACAGTGAAAATTGTGACGGATAGGCCTCCCGTACGGCGCATTGTTTGCGGGCAGATTTTCAAAACGTATCTCTAAACGGCACATTTTGAGAATGGCATCCTGGGAACACTTCAAAATGATGAAAACAGAACAAAATTTTTGAGGCTTTTGGAACGAGACTGATCGATTTTTAGGATGTATGTACCTTTCTCTGCCATCAAAATTTTGGAAAGAGTCGTTTACCATCAAATTTCCTACCTTTTCAAATTGTGCCGGTATCGTGTGAACGCTAGCTCAAATTTTGCTACCATAACATTTTCCACCGTTTTCAAAATGTACCGGCATCGTGTGAACGTAGTCTAAAGCATGAAAGTTCTTTGATGGGTAATCAGTAAACATGCCACTCTGCTTTGAAACAAAACTTGGATCAGCCCTTGCCACTATGGTTGTTTTGATTTTAAACAAAAATCCACAACTTTGTCCAAAATGTTCCTTGATTTTGGAAGCAGAAGCATTTATGATGGATCGCTCACCAAACTGCAGAGCATTTCACATGGACACAAATTTAGCATTTCGAAAATTATCTTAAGCTATTTGAAAAGCAGTTTTGGTGAGTACCTACAAAACAAAGACCCCTATAAAAATTGGAACGCCTTTGAACGATTTGAAGGCTATTGAAAAATTTCCTGGATTATATCTAAGTCGAAGAGCACCCTTATTATCTTTTTTATGTATTGTGATGACCAGTTTGCTTGGTAGTACAAGCCCTTCCAGTAGAAAACTTTAAAGGGTAATACAGAGTCTCGTAGCGGAATTCCTGAAAGGCCCAATTCACATTCAGCACCTTAATTTCAGTCAAGTCGCAAATTTTCATAAGCGTAGTGTCGGCCATTTTAACTTTTATGAGGATAACAAATTTGAAAATTTATAAGGGATTTGACCGTGAATAATGACTGAGGGTGTAAAGTTTCACCCTGAACGATTTTGATGGTCAATTCACCTTACAAGGTCTCAAATTTATTATCACCATAAAATCGAAATCGCAAACTCTTGGTATATGAAAATTTGCAATTAGACTAAAATTGGGGTGCTGAATCCAAATCTGAGGTCAGAAATTTCATATCAAGAAATTTTCAAAAATTTGCAAAACGAGGCCGTTAGTTGACAAGGTGTATCCACCACGCAGTCCTAAAGCCTATTACCTCCAGTCACTCTTCAGTTTGACATTATCAGTGTTCATTACTGGCAACTTGTATCTATTATGTCTCTGAGCTTTGTTGTAGAATTTGCAAGTCTTCATGTGCTCTGCGATTGTTGGTTCATCTGTGAAATGCCATGATGAAACGTGGGAAAATGATGGAGTAAACAACCAACGCTGTAAGAAAAAGATCGAATTATAATCATTAGGGTAGTTACTTGAGCACCTTGAGCACAGGCTCAAACATAGACTAGACTAATTGCTTGAGCAATGATGACGATGAGTCCCTTCAATCCCTGCGGTAAACCTTGCCCAACAGGGACTCACAATGAATCGCGAATCTCGAATCTCGTCCGAATGTTATAAGTTGCCCAGCCGAATCGAAAGTTCCATCATACTTGCCATCACCATAATAATTCACAAAGCTCGCAATCTGATTGTTACTCTAAGAAGCTCAGAATTTTGGCCTAAATGGGGTCAGGATTTTCACAGTAATATCATGAGTCTCTGCTGACCGACGCGCCATCATCAAGTCAAAGGGAACAGGCCGTAAGTCTAGACTCCAACTCTTTAAAATGCCGGTGTAAAATTCTATGACCTCTTTCTTTGAACTGTAAAGATTTCAAAGAAAATTTGGCTACTGTGCCATAAATCTACTGTTGGAGTTTCCTAAAATCTTCAATATTTTCAAAAGTAAAGGGTTTTTCTCCTTTCTTAAGAATTCAAGGAAGTTTGGAAAAACTTGCACTTATCGCCATTTCTAAATATTTTGAGCAAAATTTCCACGAAAACTATTGATTATGAAAGTGTACGATATAGTATCAAGCACAGGGCGCCCACTCTTTTGGTGTACGCGCTTCAGAAATTTAATGAGGCACATCCTCTCTGAGATAAAATATGAAACATACCTTTCTGCGCACTCTCCACAAAATGCTTCCATCAGCATAGCTACCTCGTTCCCATACAGGCAACACGATCCCTCTCCTTTGCAACAAACCTTGACAAACTTCGCGAATATCCTTGCAGGTTTTCGAGAACTGATTCATACTAAAGCTGTCCAGATAAATAGCGATTCTTTCAATCAACTCCAGCGGTAGATCCAAAATACTAAACTCTTCAGTGGGGTTCATTTTCGATTCTTTGACTGGTTTGACTCCAAAGTTATCAATATCATGATCAAACACGAGGCAACCCTCCTTGCTTACGGGTCTTAGCCTATGTCTAACAAAGGAGCATCCGTATTGAAATAGGGGGCAACGATGCTGTATCCAAGAATTTAGGCCACCGTGAATATCATCATGGACATTTTTAAAATGTGAGCAATATTGATCTCGCCTTAGATTTACTTCGCAAGGGAAGTTATACATAGGGTAGTTCTTTTGAAACTTAGGGATTGTCTCGATGATGACATTCAGGCCAAGCTCCTTGAAGAGATACGCATTGTCGATATGTTCTGACAGTCGCGCTGGGAATCGCGGAGGTACAGGCGGCACTCCAACGAGAGGATTAGGTATCAACATTGCTTCTCTCTCTGTGTAATACCGTTCCTGTTTGACGTCTACTGTAAATGTTAGTACCTCTGTGCTTTTATCTGAGCCATCCCTAGTAGGACTCTCCAGCTTTTCTACTTCCGCTACGTCATTAAGTTCTTCCTCTGTTTGGAACGCGTCAACGCTTTCCGCCTTTCGAACAGGTGTTCCAACATCAATTTTCCTGGCATTCAGATCTTGGTGTTCCCCTGAACCTGATTCTTCTCTATCAAAAAAAGCATGGTTCTTAAGAGCTGCAAGTTCTTTCTGCTTTTCTTCTTCTATACTACGACTTGATCTTACTTGAATGATCAACTTTCCTTTTCCTGTTGTGGACCAATCAATTGGCTTCTTACCTGAATCCGAAGAAACTGATTTCATCAAATCATCCCTTTTCTCACAAGCCGATCCAAGGTCTTCGCAATCATTTCGAATCGACTTTGAATCACTTACATCATTAGCAGATGATGAATTCTTTTCCCAGTTCGAACCAATGATGTTGACATCGTTGACATTAAAGTCCGACCCCGTAGCCTTCGAATCATGATTACCTATCATTGAATCATCATCCTTTGCTACAGAAGCATGATCTTGATCTCTTGTCACTGAATCACATCCTTGCGAAACAGACCCACTCTCTCTGATTACTGATTTACCGATCAATGATTCAAGCTGATCAATCCTACCACGATCGATTTTCTTTATCCCTGCTCTTCTTGAAGCTTTCCAATTTCCAATCGCCATCTTCCTCTGCTTCTCCCTTTTCAACCGTCTCTGATCACTGATCGCTAATTCAATATCAAGCTGTCCACTGACCTTAGGTGGATTTATTTCAATAAACGGTATCCAGTGTTCACGAACCTGTCAAAAAAATTAAGCCAATAAAGCAGTATGTATGCAACATGTGCAATGAAACTCTCGTATCACTTCAGTATCCATTGTTCAAAATGGATACTCCACTTCGTACGATGTACCGCTTGAGCCAGAAAAAAGTTTTCACTTTTGAAAATTCATCGCGTCAAGAGCACTTCACAGAACTGAATAGTTTAAATTCTAGTGAATAGTAGCGTGTGTTCCAGACCACATTTCTTTTTACGTGGTCTGGAACACAGGATAGCGAATAGCAGAAAGGTTGAAGTATTTTTGTGGATTTCTCTCGCTGTCGTACGAGCACTAGAATTGCCAGTAATTTCAACAGACTCTGGTTCAACCTTACTAAAATTCAATTGTTGATAAATGACTGAATAAGGGCCTAACACATTGCTCAAATCATAAAGGACTCCTCGCATAGAGCAATTAATTAAAATGAAATTTTTCATGGGTAAAGATATCCTCTGCACCCTTATTGCCATAGGATGGAAAATCTTTTGTTTTTTGTTTGAAAATTTGTCTTATAACTCTTGAGAGAGGTGAAATGCGCATTGCATATTGTTCCATGTGAGGAGAGTCTTTTGGATTGATCAACGTTTAGGCTCTTTTTTGGTCATTTTGCAGCCATGAAATTTAATAAAGCTGAATTTACAAGTGACTCTAATGATGGTAATACAGCGAGAAAAATCACAAAAACACTTCAATTTTTCGGCTTTTAACTAGAATTTGAATCATTTAAATCTGTAAGGTACTCTTGGTGATATAAATTTTCAAAAGTGGGAAACTCTTTTCTCGCTCAACCGGTACAGCTCAAGTATGAACCAAACAAGTTGATTTCACTCCAACTAATGAATAGCAATATGCTTTGTCTTCTTCCTTGGTGTTTTTCGATCAAAAGGCAAGATCTACTCCAACATCCCCCACACCCCATGTCCCTTTCATCATAACAAAAGTTTTTCATCAATTTTGATTATAGTTTTCTTGTAGAGTTAACTGTATATACTGTAGCAGACTAGTTCATTTAGATCAATGTAAAATAAATGTACAACACCAATGGGGATTTAGGAGCCTATATGAGGCTTGAAGGACACTTTGCATCCTTTCAAATGGCTTGAAACCTACATTGGCAACATATTCAAAGGTCTATTTAAATGAGTTTGTTAGCAAAAATTCTGAGCTCATGTTACCAAGTTCATTCATTCAAGGTTCTTTCCAGATATTTTGCACACAAGTGTAATTAAACCTTCAAAAATAAAAGCTAAATGCTACCAAAGAAAAGAATACAATGCATACCTGTTTGATTCTATCTTCTTGAGAACAATAGATACTTGTGAGTGTGTACCTTTCCTAAAATAGAAACAATGTTAATATAGCTGCATTCATACGCATATGGAATCTAGAGGGCTACCTAAAACAATCCATTGCTTACAACATTTTGCCTGACTTAAGGGAGCTCTATTTGCTAGCCCAGCTGGCTTGTATACTTATGGCAACAAACAGTCAAAGGTGAAAAAGTTCTTATTTTTGACAAAATTTGTTTGTGGGTTTTACACTGTATGTGTACCAGGAACCAAGTTTATGCTTCTAAAACTCAAAAAATGCCAAAGCCCCAGTGATGGTCTAGGCTATAAAGTAGGAGTAGCTCTTGCAAAGGATCACTTCTTATGACTGAAAGGAACTTCTAAAACCTAAAAATGGCTGAGAAAGGGGAACATGGAGGTGAAAGTATGCAAAATTTAGAAAACCTAAGAAGGAAATACACCAGGGTGAATCTCTGTGCTGCCCTGCACCAAATATTTTGGAGCACAACAATTTTGTGGGCCAGTGTGCATCAAAGAATATTGATATCTATTGTTTAATACAATGTGACACTGAATTGCACATTGTTTTAAGGCCTCTCTCTGCACCAAAATGTGCACCAAAAACCAGATGAGTTGTTTCTCTGCGCCGAAGATCTTCTGGAAATAGGCACTAAGATTCAGTGCTTCTAGATGTTATGTTTTTCACTGCCAAATACCAAAGTTTAGATTCTAACAGTTCTTACCCTGGAATATAAAGGAAACCGATTCCATTCCATACCACACTGAATAACATTTGCTGGACAGACATTCAAATGCTTTGGCTGTTCCTTCTTTGTTACTCTAACAGGGCAACCATAATTAACATTTGGGCAAAACCCTGGTGCCAAAGTACATATTGTCTCATGATCGTCAATTTTGCAACTATGCAAATGAATGCCACAGTAAAGGCATCTGACCATTGTGCAGTTTTCTTGCTCCTTGCATAGTGACAAATAACATTGCTGGCAGTGTAAATGGAGTATGTCAGAATAATCATAGGAGTCCTCTTCAGTAGGCATACTGCTGGAATTATGCCTAGAATGCAACTTGGTTAAGATCTCATGAGTGATGGGAATTTTTTGTCTTCTTTCTGCAAAGCATAGCAACTTGCAAACACTCTGGAGAATTCCTACAATGCTCCTTGCAAATGTGCTTTGAGAATTTGACTGACCAAATACTTCCTCTGCTAGGCTACTAGATTCTAGCTTAGCTATAGCCTTGCAAACTTCCAACAGTACACATTTGTTTATGTTCTCTAAAATTTACAAATCAGATCACCTGTTGCAATATGGCATTTAAAAGCAAGCAATAAAAGCGACAACAAATCTTGACACTTTTTCAAAATGTTATGAACAACTTGTAGCCACTCAATGTGATGCTTCTAAATCTGCTTCCTGTTCTTGGGAATTCCAATCAGTAAGTGATTCCTACTAAACCACTCTATTTCAGCACTCCAACATTTCACACAAGGACTACTTGCATTTGTTTGTTGTCAGATCCGCTTCTTCTTGGGCAGCAGCTGTGTTGTCAAATTTGTTCAGCAGAGAGCATCCCGGTCATAGGGGTTGATATTTCGACATATATTCTTATGTTCAATTTTGTAATCAATAGTAGTCTTGATATTATGTAAATTAAAAACAAAGCAACCAAAAGTTTCACTTGATGGGCGACAATCCAGAACTACCCTCTAGACAGATATGAGATTGGCCTAAAAATTGGCGGCCTAAATCACGCTCTGCAACAGCTGCTACTTCAATCAGCCTTTGTTGTGCGAGGAATCCTTTCAAACCAGCCACAATTCAAGTTCTGACTTGGTCAATTTTTCACTGAATTATTGAGAAGACTGGTTTCTTGATCGATGAAGCTGTCTTTGCAGTTTGCGTTGATTTCTTGTGCTTCCTCTGCCGGCTATGGGCGACACTGTCAGCAGCAGTCAGCAGGAAATTATCTCGAGCAGCAACAACAACCTTCAAATGACTTGGAAAATGTTTGCGCAAACACAAGGCAGCTCAGGCAGCAGCGTTTCAAGAAACCCGTTTTAGACGTTTACGTTCCAAAAAAATTTAATTTTAGAAACTGTGAATGCTTTCGGAGTTTGAAATTTTTGCTTAATATACTGGGTGAGCCAGAAAAAAGTTCCCACTTTTGAAAATTCATAGCATGGAGAGTACTTCGCAGAATTGAATGATTCAAGTTCTGGAGTACCCAGGGTAGTTCTGGAGAAAAGCCAAAAGACTGACCTATTTTTGTGATTTTTCTCGCTGTCTCGAGCACTACAAACATAGGTAAAATTCAACTTTAGCAAAATCTTAAGGTTGCAAAATGACTGAAAAATGGCTTAAACATCGACCAAATCATAAAGGACTCCTCGTACACAGATCAATTAAGAAAATGCTATTGTTCATGGGTGGGAGATATCCACTGCACATCTATTGCCGTGGGACTAAAATTCTTTAGCATTTGTTTGATCCATGGTTTGATAATTGATGTTGTAAAGCTCTTGAGAGAGGTGAGAAACTCACTGGATTTTGTTTTGTGAAGGGAGAGTCCTTACAATTTGATCAATGTTTCAGGTTTTACAACCATGAAATTTTTATCAAGTTAAATTTACCGATACTTCTAGTGCTGGTAAAACATCAACAAAAATCCGCAAAATACTTCGATCTTCGGCTTTTAACTGAAATTTGTATCATTCAAATTTATGCAGTACTCATGGTGCTACAAATTTTTAAATGTGGGAACTTTTTTGGCTCACCCGGTAAAGATTTTAGGTTTTCTGTTTTCACGAAGGTCTGCCAGTGAAAAGAAAGATTATGTACCATGAGCCCAGACAATTTTGTACAAGACGAGGCCAATTATTCCTCACAGAGTGCGGCATATGACGAGCTTAGAACGTCCCTCCAAAGATTGGCAAACGTAGAGTCACCCTCTACTAATTTGCCATTCATCCACCTTATGGGGAGTAACAGGGAGCCAGTGATATCTGCTTTCTTATCCAAATTTCTAAAAGAACAACATAATACGAAATGAAAAAAGTTCCTTTTGCTGCTATCATGCTCTTGCTGCCCTTAGACATTAGTAAATTTGCATATATCCGCTATATTTACAATAGCACCTATTGCTATTGCCGCTTACTGAAAAAAGTTACTACAGCTTAGGTTAAAAGCTACTACCGCTCAAGGTTTAGGGTTTTGCAACGTTTCGCAACGGCTTACCAAGTCCCCCCTGGGGGCTTTTCACAATTCAATTCACATGTTCGAGAGTTTGAGAACAGTAAGAAACTTTTGAAAGAAGCTCAGTTCAAAGCTATTGCGGAAAGTCTTTGACTAAAGAGCCATTATATTATTTCTGAGCCTAATAAGAACTTTAACTCTTTGGTAAATGCTGTCTTATGTGTCTCGCAACAGTGGGGAAACTGACAGTAATTCTAATACTGAAAATATGAAAAACAAATCATGGCACATTTAGTAGAAAACAGTGCAAATCTCTGCTTAAAATAAACTTAGCATTTTTTGAGTTGTTGTACTGTCTGGGGTCCTTCGTGCGAACAAAGCGACAAGAAGTCAACGGCAGTTTGGAGGCTCAGATAAATTAAATTCGATCTACATAAATTTGATAGCAATAATTTAACGTGCAGTTAACATGATGTGATATCTAAATTTAACTGTTTACAAAATGTTTATATATCACCTGAGACTACATTAGACTTTACCTAACAAATCAACAAAACTTTATTCGGGAGGTACTGTTTTCTTTCAGTCTTTTTACACACGGAACAATCTTAAAACCAAATTCAGTCATTATGAAGATAAAATTCACATAATCATTAAACAGCATTGATGTTACTAACGCTGAAACCATCGCTACCTACAGTGGAACCTCCATTAACGGACACCTCCATACAACGGACACCTCCAAACAACGGACAAATATTTTCGTACCAAAATACACTATGGCAAAAGGTGACACCTCCATACAGCGGACATCTCTCTACAACGGACGATAAAATTGGTCCTATAGGTGTCCGTTATATGGAGGTTCCACTGTATATACTTGACATGAGGAAGCTTGATGACAAAGGAAGAGGTAGAAAATCTCAAAGGAATAGACAAATGTATTTAAAAGAGCGTCTCGCCAGTGGGTGGACTAAAGCGGACATAACTGCCCCGATTGTCTGCAGGTAGCATTAATTCACAAGCATAAACGGCGTAAAAAGGCTGGGTACAATACCATTATTTCAGGATATAACTCCTGAAGTAAAGAATGAAATCTTGGTTGGGCTTGCGGACATTTGTCATGGCAAATTTTGGTGGGAAATAATCAATAGTTTTTCCAGAGCAGTCTTCAACACTGGGTAACTTTCTGAGCTTTTTGAGCCATTTGAAATGAATCTCTGACTGAACCCCATAGTTAAATGAAGATCTAAGACACATTTTCGTGTTGAATCTAGTATCGTTGAGTACAGCGTGAATTTTTTGAGACAGAAGAGTTAGCTCTCCTAACATCACAGAGTGAATTGCAATCTGAAGAATGGATTTCACGCATCTGAGCAAAATAACGAGACGGTGCAAAACATTATGGTTAGCTGCGTTGAAAGTGTAAAACCTATTCTACAGAATGGCAAATTGCTTTGTATTGAGATGGTGGAGAGCTCAATGTCTTATTTTACTAAGATTACCCTTGATTCCAACAGAGTGAAAGGAGCACAGATTTCTTTCCTGAACTCATTTGCCAAATCGAAATTTCAAATAACAAAAGATTCTTTGTCATCATGATGTTGGTGGCAGTGAAACATGCAACTGTAAACGTTTTATACAATAAGATAACCTACTCATTTAATTAATCTTTACACTTCTAATTTGAAGGCAGGAATGCTTTCTTCACATTTGCGAAGTTTCCTCCAACAACTTTGAATGCCCAGACAAGACAAATAACCAGCACCATATAATTCACGATCAATGGAACAATGTATAATCCCTTTGAGTTCAAAATGGTCTAAAAGAGAAATATGCAAGTTATCAGAGCTACATTAAACATTAAACATTCTCCAAATTATTCAAAATTTCTCTCTCTCTCTCTACCAACCCTCTTCGTCCTTTCGTCCACGATCAAGTCTTCCGCAAAGTTGTGAGTTTTAGCCACCCTTTCTCCCCTAAATCATGAATATTCACAAACATTCTCCAATACTTCTTGGCAAACCTGGAAGAATATTTATCTCTGGAGATATTTTCTCCATATATCCTCATTCATCTATGCCAACATTGCCATTTTAAAAGCCACAAAATAAAAGCCAAGATTCAACGTATATTGAAATCAAAGCCTACCACAATCTCATCCCCAGAGTAAGTTCATTGCTCTACCAGAGTGGGTTCGTTGTTCATTCGGCTTCGTAATCAGCGTATGACGTAAGAACACCCTGGGAACGAGGTTGAGCCTACCAAGGCCCGAGGCATCCCGGTAAACGACATGTTACTCCCTTACATGAAATCGTTTCTCTTGTTTCCATCTACTTTGCTTGGCCAGATCTAGTAACAACCTTTCACACTTACAACAAAATAAGATACAACTAAAATTCTTGCAGCACGATGTAAACACATGTCACACAATACTCAGTAGTGAATAACGGTTTGAGTTGCACTCTATTTTTAAGGACTTTCGGTGAAAAAGTGTCTTGAGCTTCCCAGTAATCAATTTCATTTCACTTCAAACGCAAAAGTATGCAGATGAAGTAAGTTACCAACAACCAAGTTTCAGAACAAAACGACACAGATCCGTTAGGAACAAAAATGTCACCAATTTTTGTTATAATCAAAAAAATACCCATTTCTAGCGGAACAGTTACAATATGAGACCTATATTTAGGGATTTTTGAGGTTCAAAATCCATCCTGTATGCAGCATGGTTCCTGTTGCTCTATAAATGGAAGTTACTCTCGGGGATTCAGGTTGTCACTTACCAATAATGCAACAAGCATATGCGATAGTAAAACGAAAGTCAGACGAAACCAGCATCTTTTCTCCAAACCATCATAGAAAAGAATACCCCAACATGTGTGTAGTAATATGAAGCAATTTGTAAGCAGTGCTAGAAATGAAGCGGTAATGACAAAATTATCATTAAAGCGCAAGAAATCCCTGGGGTAAGAACCAAAAGATCTGAGCCTGGCCTAAGGAAGGTTCTTAATATTTGGGCACAAGACTTAAAAACAGGCAGGTTCTAAAGCATGCATGGGCATGAAGCGTTTGCAATGGGGATCTTCAAAGGGAGTAGTGGTGGTAGCAACTGTTGTAGGACCAAAAACATGTATACACGAGAGTATCGTTATTGTTAGAGAGGAAAAACAAGGAAATTTTGCTCATCACTAGCCTTTGAAGGTGTTTGGAAGTGGCCTTCTGCAGAAAATACCCAGCGTTGATGGGAAGGAATTGCTGACTAAAGCAGGATGAATTACTGAACCTAACTGAATATATTGGTAATACAACAAGACAGTTTTCAATATAATTGCTTAAATATTCTGGGAGCCATGCCCTTGCAAACGGGGGTTCCTTTTAACTCATCCATTCAAGATCTTATGATCAATGGCTTAATTACCTACTGTACTGTATACTACAAGTCTGCAAATCAAAGTCTCATTGAAAATTACCTGACAATTGGTACTACCTAATTCTATCCCTATTTTACTGTTAGTGATCTTTTTTGCCAAACTTTACATCATTAAACTTATTGAATTTCCCTAGACTTGCCAAGAAAATGCATTAAAATTGAAGTTGTACTGTACCTGTTACAACTAGAAAATCTTTATAGTCCCCATAAAGTCCAATAGTGCCAGGTCCAGTAATGTCAGCTAAAACATTCACCATGGCAAACAGTCCACTCATCATTCCAAAACCAAGACCTGAAACTGTAAAAAATATAAACATGTAATGAATAAAATGAATGAGATAAAGAATTTACCATCAAGGAAATAAAGGCTTGAGGTACAAAAAAAATCATGATAACAGGGCTCAAAAATTTCTGTCCCTCTTGGAAGCAAGCTAAGCAATTTTGTTTCTTCTTCAACATTTTCTTCTTCTTTCCCAATACACAACCCTATTCCTTTCTCTACTTCTTTCCACCCCTTTCTTTATTTCTTTCTCTTATTTTTCCTTACATTTCTTTTTCCTGTTTTCTTTCCTTCCTTCCTGGCAAATTTGAGCATTTCAGCTACCTTCCTAGTAGCGCCGCTACCACGCTACTTCGTTTTTTTTTTAGCCCGACATGAGAAAAATACATATGTGCAGTCCTGATGCTAGAACATAATTACATTAGGTTCAGGATTTGTTTTGAAATTGTCCAGAATAAGCATTGTTACAAAACGTACTTGCTTTCACCAGAGTATCCACAATTTTGTCAGAAGAACTCTTTTCCAAGTCTCTTCTGAAAGCATTAGAAGGACAATGACACTCCTACCTGATTAAGACCTTTCATAAAGGATCATGATAAACGCAGACACAATGAAATCATTATAAAGATCCAAATGGTTCCTAAACTTACCATAGTGAAATCTTAGTTTCCTCAAAGGTGACTGATTTCCAGTAATGGATATGAGACCTTCCTCAGCCTTTCTGCAGGAGAACAAAGAAATTAGCAATCTACTCTGGAAAATTTTCAATTCAAAGATTGCTCAAATAATAAATGCACACAATAATCAACATACTCTTTGGTATTAAAAGACTTGGGAGCTCTCTGATCAAATAATAATCAGCTGCTTAAAGGGTCGGTTTTATCCAGCATGCCTTGCACGCATTGTCTTTTGGTTGACCTTTGTTTGTCACAATTTTCATGGGCCATGAAAATGGTGAAAACAAATCAACCAAGAGACAACAAATGCACGGCAGGCTGGATGAAACAGACCCTTTAAAATTCCATTTTGGTATCATTTTGTCTCACTTAGTTGATTTCTTCACTAATTTTTTGCACGTACAGAACTTGGAAACATAGAATCTGCATTCAAGGCAGAGCCATTGAAAAGTGGTGTGCACTTTATGACAAAATTCCTTCAAGATCTAGCCAGATTGGAAGTTTTGTATGCTACATATTTGTCACACTGCCACAGAATTGACCACAAGTCTCTAATAAGCACTAAATACTACATTGGATGACATCAAATTGTTCATCTTTCCTCAGACAACCTGTAAAACTGACCAAACTTACTTGAGAATTTTCCAAAATGCAAGTCTGAATAACTCCTGGAACAGCACTGAAAATGTGACACCAAAAACCAAGTAGCTTTTCAATGGCACTACCGCAATCCATAACACCGATGAAACAAAGAGTGCCAAGAGCCAGAAGAATGCACTGCAAGAGAAGTTTTTCAATTATCAACTGCAAACTTAACCATCACTGATGCTTTTCAAATGGACAACAACATGGGAAAAATCAATATGTATATATCAAATGAAAGTCAAATCTTGAAGATACGAAATACAAAGTTGGGAGCAATGCATTTGGCAATAATTCTTTTCCTTTTTGCATGTTTTCATAGAAATTTTTTACAAACTGCTTTGCCTGCCAGGTTGGAATCTTTGTGCTATGGAACAAATATTTTTAGGGCACAGTCAAAATCTCTAGTGTGCAAATCTCTTAACCAGTCAGTCCATCTCAGTGATTAGAGGTGGAAATTGATAAGAATTTCAGATATTGATGTATAAGTCAAATTGATATCACCACCTAGGCCATTCATTGGTGCTTGATTTTTTCCATAATTCCCCACCCTTTCCCGGCAGTAAAGCTTATTCTGCATGATCAAATGCCCTGGTCTTGCAGTACTGCAGATTTGGTGATACAAAAGGCCAAATTGGTTAAAATATTTTGATTTGATTCTTTGTTGTAAATGAAACTGCATGTAGAAGATATTCCACATGCATGACATAAATAGCAGTCTGGTACCAGTTTTGTTTAGTGATGTTGTTGGGTGCACACAAAAATAGTTAAGTTTAATCAGTTCTTTCAGCACGTTTTTAATTCAGCATCTTCTTGATGAACTGGATCATTACTTAATCCGGCATTCTCAGTACCTATCCTTTTACTGGGTCGGCTCACTTTAATAAACAGAAGTCGGGAAATAGTCTTTCAATCGGGTATTATTTCTCAATTCTCGACTTCCGTTTAGTTTAAGTAGGCCCAAAGTCATGAAGCAAGCAAACTTTCGATTTTGAAGATTTCAGATGGCTAGGGTATCGGCGGCATTTGTCGGACGGTTTAGGTTTTCGCATTTACGACTCCGAAACCAAAACGAAGAACGAGAAGTTAAGGTATTCAGGTGTGGTGTTGCTCTTTCATCGGCATATTACCCGATTTTCCTGAAAATATCTCTCCTCGTTAGTTATATGCATCAGTTTTTACCCGCGATTATCGTGGCGTCATTTATCGCCCTGTGACGGCATTTGTCGGACATGTATCTTAAACATGAATTTGACCCTTTTGATGGAGACAAAATCTTCCAGCCACCATCATTATCAATGAAATGTTTATCTTGAGTTATCTTGAGTTATTCTAACTGCAAGGTAATTCTTCTCTGCGCTTGAAATTCCCCTTTGCTAGACGTGTTTACCTTAGGCCCATGGCAGAAATTCCTGCTATGAATAAATTAACCATGCACCGGTTGGAAATGAAAAGTGAATTATCATATTTTATTTGGCAACTAAATATCATCGATTCTCATTCAATAAATTCAATAAGGCAGTGAACATCATTACCATGCATAAAAGTAACTAATTCTGTGAGAATGACGATGGATTATTTCATTGGTGTCCGACAAATGCCGCCAACGTTTTTTGAAACCTCTGCCTTCAAGACCCCTCCGTCAATGCGATTGTCACTTCCGATCGAGTTCATCGTTAGTTTATGTAATTTATTACAAGTTAAACAATGCATAACAATCACTGGTCCAGTCTTCGCGCTCAAGCTGACCTCCCGAGAGATCCCGATTTCGAGGCATGTTGTTGTTCATGTGAGTGTTCGTCGCCATTTTGAAGGTTCGCACGAAGGGTTTCTGGCCTTCGTGGGCATGTTGGCCCGGTCTAAAGTTTGTCATTTAAATTCTATTTGTACAAAACGGTCAGAGTATATCATGATGAGGGTGGTGAGTGCGATTCATGCTTATTTTGCGAGTGCTTGCATCTGTTTAGCGGAAGTGATTCCGAAAGTGTCCGACAAATGCCGCCGTCCGACAAATGCCGCCGATACCCTACTTACCTTGTTATGATAACAATTACTTGCTGTGCATCTGGAGCAACAGTCAAAACAAAAAGTGCAAGAGCAGGTCCAAAGCCAAGGAATGAACAGCCAATAAACATCAACGCCGTCATTTTCACAGTGAATCTTTATTCCGCCGCCATTACGGAATTTCTCAAAGGATAAAAATTTCATCCAATTCAATTTCACTAACCTCATTCTCATTTACATCAATGGTTACGAGGCAGACTCATGACGTAAGTCCCTCTTAGACTCATTCCAAAATTCTCTTGTTTCGCTCCCCCTGCAGACTTGTCGCTACAACAGACTTGAGTCTGTTGTAGCGACAAGTCTGCAGGGGTAGCGAAACAAGAGAATTTTGGAATGAGTCTAGTCACGAGGCTCGAAAGGGAACCTTTGAAGAAAGTTTTAAAAGTTTCGGAATAAGTTTCGTGACCTACTTGTTGTACCAGAGGGCAGTTACGAAATTGCTTGAGAAAGCGAGTACAGTAAAAACCCTGAAAAAACAATATACCTTTTGAGATAGCCTTGCTATGTTTTTATTGATGTGGTGCTTTTCTAGACTTATGACGATGAGTCTCTTGTTTCCCTGTGCTCTTCGACTTGATGATGGCGCTTCGGTCAAGAGAGACTCATAGTATTACCATGAAAAACATGGCCCTATTTAGGCCCAAACTGAGTGATTTCTTCAGCACCAATCAGATTGCAAGATTTGTGAATTACTATTGTTAACGTGTAAATGTGATAGAATTTTCGATTCGATTGAAGAACTGAAAACACTCCCATGGGATAGAGATTCGAAGCCGTGATTCTTTTCTAATTCCATTGATAATTGAAGAAAATAGGGCCAAGTTTTTTACTGTTTCATGATGAGTCCCTCTTGAGCAAGGTTTACCGCAGGGATACAAGGGACTCATCGTCATCAGTCTAGTGCTTTTCCTGCATTCAGGGTGAGGTTCTTATCGCTTTTTATTGATTCACGCGGTAGATAACCCAGTTTGAGACATTCAAGTTCAAGTGTAGTATTTTTTGACCCGTAATAACTAAAATCAAAATAAACACAGACATTCTATCGCTTAAAAATGTTTAACGGAAATGAAATCAAGAAAGAAACAGTTAGCTTCAAGAAATAATGCAAGAAAGAAATGTGATACGAATTTAACAGACACATCGTTCTTCAAAAAGGTACAAACACAAGTCAAGGTAAAACAAAGTCTTTGGTCAGGCCTGCATAATATTCACAATCTGCGACTGCGTCTTCAATTTGTCAATTCTTCAACTTGACTGCACTCTCGGTATTTTGCAGATCTAATCTTGCACTGCTTCAAGACTCTTCTTCATAGACTGTTGACTTCGCTGCTAAGTCAAGTCAATCGTAATCATGACAGTGTGAGAGATTAGCCAGCAAAAAATTTCGCTCCGCGTTTATGTGTTATAAGCCAAAAATCCTGCATTGATCCAGTCTCATAGTTATTACGCTTGTTCATAGTTCTCGGCGCCCATTCTCATCGGATCTTGTGAAGGGTAATGTATTCCTTGTCCTTGTCTCAAGTTTGGTGGTGGCCCTCTTGGAGGCATGGGCGGTCTCGGTGGATAATGATGAGGGGGTCTATTAGGTGGGCCTCTAGGAGGCATGCCCATAGGAGGTGGGAAGAATCTAGGAGGAAGATTATGTGAAGCACCCCTTGGTGGTGGGGGTGGGATTCTCGGAGGCGGGATTCGCGGAGGAGGGAACGGCATAGGCAACATTGGGAGTCTCGGCGGTGGGGGCATTGAGGGTAAGGCTGGTGGCTGAGGGGGGAAGCTTCCATGACTTGTGTGAGTCGTATTCGTAGTGCTCTCTGCGGCAGAACTGCTTACGGTGGATTCAGACGCATCTTGATCTTGTGAATCTTTGGTTAAGTCTTCAGGGGGTGGTGGTAAGGCTGCAATAAAAGAAAAACATGACGATTACACGTGGCTATCATTTCTTTCAGCTCTTTTTAGATAGCTTTTCATCAGTAAATTCATCACGTAGTATCTGGAAAAGACCAAGGAAATCCTAGCCATATTGATACTAAGACGATGCCGATGCCGGCACATGTTCAAAACGGGGAAAAATGTGACGGTAACGAAATTTGAACCACCGTTCACACGATGCCGGAGCAATTTGAAAACAGTAAGAAATTTTACAGTAAAAAAGTCGTTGTAAGACTTTGATGCCAAAGAAATGTACCTACACCCTAAGAGTCAATCAGTTTCGTTTCAAAAGCGTAGAAAATTTTGTGTTTTCATCATTGACCCAACTTTTAAAAAAATGGAAAGATTTGAGTCCTATGCTGATTTCAAAATACAAACATACCTCCTGGTAGTCCTGGAACGGGGGTCAACTTCGGGCCACCATCTTTTCCAGTTTTCGGTTTATCAGCTTGTGATTTTCCCCACAGAATTTTCAACCTCCTTCCTTTGATTATCAATTTATTGTAAGATCTTTCGGCAGCAGTTTCGGCGGCTGGCCGAGTCGTAAATGTTACGAATCCACAATTCTGACGGGCAACCATTGTAACTGATCGAATCTCGCCAAATTGATAGAAGTGATCTCTGTAAAAATAATCGTTGTGAAAATATATTTCGCAAACCTGCCAAATAGAGATCTTAGGGAAAACAAAAAATTGACGATGTAGCGATGAAGTTGAGATTGTGACAATTATACCAAAATAATGTAAAGAATATATGAAACCTCCTCACAAAATCAAATCGGACAAGAATGAGCGATTTGTGGAAAATACGGAGAACAAGAACCGTAAATATAATCTGAAAAGACATCAATGTCCCTTGGCAGTAAAATAATTGACTAAGCTCTCCCTAGGGTATAATAAACTTAAATTTCAATGTCAAATAAATTATGGAACGTGAAATTCTCGATTCCCATACAAACCACTTAAAGGCATTTTACATGCCATACTTTTCATTCCA
Organism: Aurelia sp. 3 sensu Dawson et al. (2005); assembly: GCA_964020215.1. NCBI lineage: Eukaryota > Metazoa > Cnidaria > Scyphozoa > Semaeostomeae > Ulmaridae > Aurelia > Aurelia sp. 3 sensu Dawson et al. (2005). Next base: position 15,130,334 of record OZ026593.1, on the reverse strand, counting down.
CAGCTCGCCAAACAGATCAACTTTCTTGATTCACTAAGTAAATTACATGTATCTGATCTAAAGAAATCCTGAAAGCTCCTAATGTATTTTAGCTTTGATTGAGACTAGGGGTGTGTTTGATTGGTACCAATTTTGAAAACGGATGACTTGGAAGACTCGGAATTTGTCTTTGATTGACTCCCCAATTCCAAAAACGACAGGTATGGCAGGTTTGGCAGGTATACTGAACCTTCTGCTCCAAAAGTGAGAAGGTTTGACAGACTTTGGGGAGATTCTCGCTTTCATTTGCAAAACTTTGAGAACGAGGCAATTTTACTCACGTTGCTACAATAGTCGGTAACTTTACTCTTTGTTGCCAAGCACCAGACTCGTTTTCATGTTTTTAACTAGAAACCTCGTCTTCGCCAAGATAAATCTGAAGCCTGCTGCTTTGAAGAACCTTGTGTTTGGTTGGTGTCCAAAGGTAGTATACAGATTTGGCTATGGTTGGCCACTGTGTTTCCGTCTATGCGAAGTCTACCGTTTTCAGAATTTGGTAGGCTTGGAATCACCAATCAAACACATCCTAAATTCATATCGCTGGATCCAGCCAAATCTGTATACTACCTTTGGACACCCGGTAGACTAACCTCAGGTCTTGATCTGTGACCCTTCCATCCAATCCTCCAACGTACAAAGTCATGACTGTTCTATCTGATGGTGGGTCTAGCTTTGGCATGCTTGCAGCACGTTTCAGAAGCTTGTCAGCTACGGGATCACTTGAGCCATAAAATCTATCTTTTATATTTTGATTTGCTAACGGATCGTTAGGGTCTGTCGGCATCTCATGCCTGTAACGAAAAAAGATGAATTATTTTTTATCAAGATTCAATGTATTTGGGGAAGGGGGAAGATGACCTTTCATCTACTCAAATATTCCGAGTACAAGACTCTCCAAAAAATTTTTTTTTGGAAGTCTTGCTACTCAAGGTACTTATCAAATATCTGAAAAACTTTATGAAAACTTCATGAAGAATTTATTTTGAAGAACTAAAAGAACATGCCGTACTATGCAAGCTAAATTATGCAGGCCAAGCCAAAAACAACGGCTAATGAAGATAAAACTGACAGTTCAAAAATCATTTGTCAAGTTCTGACTTCTTAAAAAGTATTTACAGATCGTGGAATTCACAACTTCCTGGCTCAGAAGCGTTCCAGTGCTGGCTCAGATTTCTAGTTTCCTATTCAAAATGATACGTCCATATCATAGGATGGTCATACGAAGAAAAGTATCTTGGACAGGCGCTTGAAAACCTTCCCAGCACACCGGCCCAGGCCAATAGGAGGTAGAGATCTAACAGATGAATTTTCAGTCGTGAGATAGAATCTGTGCTATTTTGAAAAAGTGGTTTTATCACAAGTAAAGACTGCTCAACCGATATTTTGAATAAGCTGTTCTTACGGAGCTCTGTGCAAGGCTATGTGTTTACATAACTTCTTGTTAACTGTGTCCCTGTACAAAATCAACGGAAATAGCCAAAGAATTTCTTGTAACAGGAAGTTATCAAATTTTTCAATAAATCATAACACAGCACACTGGAAGGAGTTCAGAGTCCAAAGAAATCTTTGCGTCAGTCCGGAAAATGAATGACTTGGTTACTGTCGTTAAGGACTTCAACCTCACTACACGTTTTTTTTATAAGAAACTTGGATCAGGCCATAGCACTAAAAGTTTCTTAATTTAACATGAAATTTTGTCCATTTTAGTACTAAAAGTTTCTTAATTGGTTTCTAATTTTTTGAATGTATGAATTGTCAATGTGGTCGCTAACACTGCTGCAGAAATGTTTCTTGATATTTAAAATATCATATAGGAATAAACAGTGTTCTGTTATGTTGAAAACACAAATGGTTAGATAATATTGCCCAATAATAAAGGTTCAACGATCTATTTGCTATAAAATTCATGCTTTTAACTTTGAAAAGTTTCTTAGTACTTCTCACACATAGTACTAGAGCTTCTTAAAATTTTGGCCATCTTAGTACTAGTTTCTTATAAACCAGTTTCTTATAAAAAAAGCGTGTATCTCGGTGATCTTTGCCAGCATAGGGCTCAAATCTTTCAAATCTTTAAAAAGGTGGGTATAAAATTCTATTACATTTTTCCTTAATTGAATTGCTTGAAAAAAACTGATTCTACTTTACTGCAAATATCCCGTGGTCATTTTTTGACATCTGGATTTTTTTCACAATGGTGGCATATAGTTAATTTCTTAAAGCAGTCATGAATAAGTTTTGAAAACCTACTATCATCGCAATTCCAAACAGTAATGAGGAAACATGATACAATCTTCAACAAACGAAGGTCTACAATATGCTGGCAAGTGGACTTACTACAAGCCTCTCTCTCTTTTAAATTCGAAATAGTCCGGAAAATGCGAAAACTGAAAAATAAAGAAAAAAAGAAAAGGAAAAGGGGAGAGGGAGAGAGACTGTTGTAGGCCGCCATTTTACAACTTCCTCGAGTCAGTTCAACATTTTTGGTCTGCCCTCCCCCGTCTCTCCAAAGAGCCTTCGATTTTCCAAGGCTGTCATTGGTTAGCTTCAGACTTCAAAGGAGTTGCCGGCGGACAATATTTCGTCCGTCAGATGGAAACAAACATATGCAGCCTCGCTTTGGTGGACAAGTATTACAAGTCTCTCTCTCCCTCTCCCCTTTTCCTTTTCTTTTTTTCTTTATTTTTCAGTTTTCGCATTTTCCGGACTATTTCGAATTTAAAAGAGAGAGAGGCTTGTAGCAAGTCCAGGTGGCAAGCAGAAATCTGAAGCTTTTCTGGTTTAGGATCTAGAAATTTGATAACATCACGGCCTCAAATATGATGAAGGCCGCTATTTTGAAACTGATCAAGATTTCATAAAATCCCACTGCAGATTTACAGCAAACTACCCTGAGTTCCTTTCAAGCACTTAAAATCAAAGAAAAGTGTAAAAGAATTTTACACTCACTATTTCGAAAGATTTGAGCCGTATGTTACACTTTGCCAGACACAGCTACTAAAAAGCCATCTAATTTGCAAACAAAGACCTTCAAGTTCCTTTCCGGCACAAAAATCGTTGCCTGAGGTAGTCCAATGTAAATCTTGACATAAAACCTCGGTGTAAATTTATCAATCTTATCTGCATCTTTACGCTTCTGTCAGACATTAGTCTACTTCTAATCTTACACTCTTATGTTAACTCTATAAAATTGAACTTTGAGTGAAATAATATATTTCATACTTTCAACATTCATGCTTTAAAATACTGTTACAAACCCCCCTTCTTGTGGCGCAATGTTTTAATCCTTTAACTTTGCAGCCACAATAGTCAGGCAGACATGGCTTGATCCCGGGTACAGCTCCACCACTTAAGCGTCATTACAAGGGATTGCAGATCCGATTAGATCTTTCTCCTTTTCTCTGATCCAACGATTTGGCACTAAGGCCCCGTTCACACGAGAACGGAACGGAACGGAACGGACCAGAACGGAACGGAACGGAACGGAACGGAACTTTTTAAGGGGTGTTCACACGGCAATGGATCGATTTGAAGTGTTAATATCTTCCTCCCTAGAGATATAAATTTTCTAAGCTCGCCATTAAGTTTTTCCATTTTCATGCGTAAACAATCCTATTGTTTGGAGTCTTAGAATTACCTCATGTATAAATTGCATGAAAAAAGTCCGCAAAGTGGAACGGAACGCTTCAAAAAAGTGTTCACACGAGGGCTAAATCGTTTCGTTCCGTTTCGTTCCATTTTACGGCTCACTTTTCAGAGCCGTCCACTTTTCGGAACGGAACGGAACGTTTCTAGTCGTTCTCGTGTGAACACCTGCAAAAATTCCTTTGTTTTCTGGAACAGTTCCACATCGTTCCGTTCCGTTCCGTTCTCGTGTGAACGGGGCCTAAAAGCCGCAACTTGAACCAATGTTTTATATACAAATAAAACGTTAAGGCCAGGCAACACCTACTTCATATGGTGCCATTCATAGAAGGAAAAGACACAGGGTCATGATCAGTTTATTGAGCCAGTTTTATCAAACTATACAGTTACTGTAAAAAGTGAAATAAAAACTTTTCCTCACTAATGTCTTACGTCAGTAGCAGAATTAGTATAGCTACTTTTTGTAAATGATACTTATCATATAAATTATACTTTAAACTTCCTACTTCCTAAAAGAGAATGCAAACAACTGCTATAGAGGACAACCTTCTCCGTTCCTTCGAGGCAATACTGCGTAGAGTGGGGTAAACCCGATAAAACGTTGCAGAAAGGCAAGACCCTCAAGTCACAGTATTGGATAAATATATACATAAATTTCGTTAAATTGAGAATATAGCCTAGAGCTCTAGTAATGTTTAGTAATACAAGCTCTAGGCTATATTCTCAATTTAACGAAATTTATGTATTTACTGGTTATTATAGCCGCACGTACAAACAAACACTTTATGTTGGATAAATATATGTCTGGCCCTTCAGATCTACCTTCCTTCAAAAACTAGTGGCAGAGACATACGTGTTATTATGTGGAAGCGTGTCTTCTCTCGAGTGACATCCTTTAACGGTTTTTAAGTTTCTCTCGTTATATCATGTCGAGCTTACTATCTATATAGCAAAAGTCAAAACAAAAGCGAATGTTCCTCCCACTTCGACGGGGGTTAACAAGCCAAAGCTCAAATGAATACCACATTCCACAACCATTACTACGTTAAATAATACTATAATGAATAATGAAATAACAAAAATATTGTCATGTAAAAATGCCATATCCAACATATATAGTGTCGGAAAACGTCAATATCGTATTTGATGGACAGTACGTTAGGTCCAAAGAGGTGTCGCTCACACGGCAACTGCTGAATTTTAGTTTGGTGATCTCATTTGCATGGACCAGCAGTTTTTAAGACAAGAGAGCGTGGGGTTTGTGGAGTTGCTTAATTCTTTGTTCAGATGACCACTTATTAAATAAATGTAGGAGGATAAAAGTGCCTCAGCCATGCCGAACAAATTACATTTGAATCATTTGTCTGCTGGAGAAAAGCATGGTACAAAGACGAGCCACATACTGTAAGTTAAGTCGCCGCCAATAACACGGCAAACATTGTGAAAAAATCGAAAGATATTACCTGAAAGGGCACTCTTCACCTCGTTTGCATTCACCTTTGACCCAAAATGAGCAGATATGTGGACGATTTCGTTTGTAATAAGGAGTTGTTCTTGCAAGCTTCATTAGAAGATCACTTGCAGCTTGTGATTTTCCAACTGCACCCCCAGCGACTGTTCCATCCGTATTTGCTAACTATGGACAAAATACAGTTATTACTTTATGGAAAGAACAATTTCGGGGGAAGAAACTTACGTGCTTTTCGCATTCTTCGCTGAAATTCGCAAAAGTACATGCCGCAAAATTTCCTAAAATGTGAAGATAGAATCAAATATTTATACAGTCAAATATTCGTATTCCTGTTCTTTTCAAGATGTATAGAAATTCAGTATGATCTCCTTCAACAACAACCCTTTCGAACCACAGGGTGTCTCAAAAAATTTGTTCGACGTTTGATCAAATATTGAAAAATAAAGACAACATGAACAGGCTTGTGGAAAGATAACCCTGTTCCTAATATTATGAAATAATTTTAGAGACGAGAATCAAGCAAATCGGTTGAAAGTTCACTGAGTTACGAGCTCTCGAAGATAAAAAATATGCGATAGCTGAAACCAGAGAGCTGAAACCGAATTACTTGTATTGCAAAAAGCTCGAAGACGGAGTTAAGAGAAGTTTATCCAATGTCATACCTCTCGTTGATATCAGAGCAAACCAAATACGACTTCTAAAGTAAATTATTTCTTGCGATCATTCTCAAAATTCCTTAACATTGCATAGGTCCAAAAGCAGTGGTTCAAAACATAATCGGCGAGAGATTGAATCTGTTCCTCAAAGCATCCATATGCTTAACAGTTAGGTAGTCGAATACCGGTTTGAATCCTACTTGGTTCGCCTTGAAACAATTGAGGAATAACAGAAACGACGGCCTATGGGACTTTTACCAAAAATGCCATTTCGAGGCCTCTGGTTTCAGCTTTCGCACAAACTTGAACTTCAAAACCTTGTAACCCCATGAGTTTTTATCGGATTTGCAAGATTCTTGTGTCAAAAATTAATTTAAAATCTCTGGACAAGGGTGACTTGAACAAAGGTCTATTCAGCGTATCGTTATTTTTTAGTATTTAATCAAACGTCGAACAATTTTTTTGAGACACCCTGTATAATACTAATAAGAATAAGTATGGGAGATTGGAAAAAGCATTACAAAGAGACATTGCAAAATTTAACGAGAAACCTAATTCGCGAAAGTTTATATATACCCGTGAAATTCCCACTTTGGCCGATATGAGAAACTTTTTAAAAAAAATTGCGTTTCTTGACTCGGGGAAGCTTCTTCCTTTAAAGGTACACTGTCGTGGCTTTGATTGGTTAATCGTGGTGTTCAAATCACCAACAAAAGACATGGCCTCTGAACAATTACCAAACCTAGGGTCATACTTTGTTTCGAGAATAAAGGCTGTAAGATCGTTATCGTCTTCATGAATTTCTCTGTACAGTGAAATTACTGAAGGTTGCCAAATTCTATTCTTTCTTATTGTCTTATTCACCCAATCAGTGCCACGACAGTGTGCCTTTAAAGTATATAGAGTTGTATTTAAAGTAGGACACATGAAAAGATCAATCGAAAGGAAAAGATTTAGAAACATAAAAGAATCTAAAGTGGATTATTCACTATTGGTGCAAGGTCGCTCACTCGATCTTGTATAATCTTTTGGTGTTGCTTTTTGTTTAAAAACTGTCTTTGTGGTGTTGTTTAAAAACTGTCAATTTTGATGATTTCAATATAGTCCTTTGTGTTTATGAACAGTAATAGTTTTCTCTTCGTCCATGCAAGTTCAATATTTGTGAAATTTTTTAACCACGCTTTTCGATAGATTTGAGCTGTTTCAAAGCCAGCAATTTTAAAGGAATCGTTCATAGCTCTGAAATAGGCCCCTAAAAAATCAACGAAATTCGCCAAGTGCTACTTCATGTGTTTTTATATCTGAGCACCTCAGAATTCCGATTTCATTCATCTGGACACTCCACTCCACTTACTTCTCTATCAATATTCTGTGTGTAATATTCTTTGTTGACATCTGACTTTGGCATCTCGTCTTTTATTGCCAATGCAGTATCTCTAACTTGTACTGGCAAACCTTGAATCAAGTACGAGAATAATGAATAATAGTTAAAAATAATGGTTTAGAGACCTGATTCTTTCGGCTGAACCAATTATATACCATAACAGCTCTATTTAGACCCCTCTCTACTAAGGCCGCCTCTCTACCAAGCCCCTCCCATCCAAGCCAAAATTCTAAATAAGCTCCCCTTTTCTGTCAAAATCCAAAAGTTACAAATATTTTCCATTTATTTGGCTAAACAAGTTGCATGTTGGGTTTGATATGGATTTTGGGTAAAACTGTGTCGAATCTATGTGTTGGACCCGTCAAATTGTATGTTTAATCTACAAAATATGGTGTAAATGAACTAAAAAGCCATCACATATATCCTTGCCATTCTATTTCAGCACAATGCTAATGATTTTGCCAAGGAAGTGCTGAGGTATCTTATTAAGCATAAAACTGCCCCAAATCACACTGTTAATTTGCAAAGATGCAAGCCTACAAATTCAGTAGTGCTTTTCCACAGCTACCTTACTAACAGGAAGCCGAGGTAAAATTAATGCTACGTAAAGCAGCTGGCAGTATACTGTCTCTGGTGTCCCCCAAGATTCAATTATTGGACCACTACTGTTCAATAATATTCAAATGATTTTGTATAGCTATACAAAGCTCTGAAGTCTCCTAAATTGATCATTATCATAAATTGCTTGAATCTCTCTGCTCAATAACAGATTACATACCATATTCAAGGTCCAACAGGCAAGTTTGACAAACATTCTTAATTTTTGCACATGTCTGACATATCTCTGATTTCTTGTATCTCATTCTTGCTCCTGGACACCATCTGAAAACAGTGAATGGCCGCTGGCATATCTGGTAAAAAACAAAATCAATAAAGCTTTATGTGCTTGTATCATAAAGGTATATACAAGTGGAAGCATTGAGCATGTAAACATCACTAGAGGTCTTCAAGCTCTCACCAAAGATCCTCGAGATTTGTTTTGGCAAAAATCAATGTTATTGTTTACTATGCTTGTACTAAAGGCAATTCAGTCTTGTAATACATTATACTGTAAAATGACATCCACCCTTTACAGTTATTAAGCAAATCTTTAGTTTCCATCCCTTCCTTCCCCCTTTCTGAATGGCTTCTCTGAGACTGAATGGTGTTCAACATTAATTACAATTCAAAAAGAAAATTTCCTACAGACCATCTATGCTACAAAAGCTAATTAGATGAAAGAAAAATGGATGTATACCTTGCACTCTTTACCATATTTTTCTTTCAGCTGAATGAAGGAAGTAGACGCAAATAAGCCATGGTAGATGGGGGGAAAGTGGGATACAGCTGCAATTGATGGCACATAACGAATGTATCTAAATCTATGGACATAATCAGTAAACCCAGAATGGGCACCATGCTGACAAAGGCTGTTTCAACTAAACACAAGAGTTGGCAAATATATGTCATGGCCATACCCCAGCCATGTTGCAAGTTAGAAAACTAGGGGCTTGAAAGGGACAGTCACCAAAACTGAAAGAGTGACTCAGGTGGACAGTGGAAAGATTCTAAGCAGCAAAGTACAGGGACAATATAACACCTAGCGAGAACAAAAACAAGTATCAATGAAAACAAAAGTAAGCTACAGTAGGCTTTTGTAGTTTGTTAAAGGCTCTTATTCAACCAGCATGCTTTGCTGACGCCATATCTTGGTTGGCCTTTGTTGTCGCCATTTTCATGGGCCATGAAAATAGCAATGATAAAAGCCAACCACGAGGCGACACGTGCAAGGTATGCTGGTTGAATAAGAACCTTTAAATTAACACTCCCAACATCAAGGGGGTCTGTAAATGGCTGCAGTGAGAGGGAATATAGTAATAAACAATTGTATGTGTTATATGTTGTTGTTGTTGCATGTGAGTGGACTTTAAGCCAACAATTGTTGTTGTAGTTGTAAAGAATAAAACATATTGTGACTGTTATGTAAGCCTACAGTCATGAGGTGACTTGTAGTGTTGCATCCACAATTACAAAATGAGTAGTTATTACTTGCATACTTGACAGTATGGAAACTGAGTCTTCCCCAAAGTTTACTTCCTACTGAAGGCCTTACATCTTTTCTTGAAATATATATTTAATCCTTAATCAACCTTCAAGTATTCAATGAAAGATTCTGAATCAAGCATTATTTCCACACATTTTAACATGCAAAGTTTGGCCAAGTGGTGTTAAAGATTTTTTCACTAATGTGTACTTTCAAAAATTCTACAAAATGTAGCAAAACATCATTTGGTTCTGACTCTTTTCAGAATAGCTAATAGACTTATTGAGCCACTCAAATTGAGTGTCCATTGTTAATTTGAAGAGGTGGCCTATTCCAAACTCTTTGACAGGCAGCTGCAGTAAAAGTCTTGGGCATTAAGTGAGACAAGATGTCTTGGGTAGGACAGCCGCGTCGGGCTTAATGTGTTCAAGGCTGGCCGATAATGCGGTTTCACTAATAAGTGTCATGTATTGTAATTGAAGATAACTGAAATAAGATTAAAGTTTTCATGAGTTTTCAAAACTTCCAGTGATGAAATTTTTAGCCATAGAAATACTGAGTTAAAAAAATTGGCCATTGACTATTGCTACCTGAATTTTGCTATTTTTTCCAAGATTACTCACCATTCTAATATATGGATTATCCCCAAGACATGTTTGACATAAAATTGGAAATTCCTAAAAATAAAAATTTCTTTTTATATAGATATATCATTGAATCAATATCATCGTCAACAACAGATCATACTTTAGACTTATGATGATGAGTCTCTTGTTTCCCTGTGCTCTTTGACTTGATGATGGCGCTTCGGTCAATAGAGACTCATAGTATTACTATGAAAAACCTGGCCCTATTTAGGCCCAAACTGAGCAATTTCCTCAGTACCAATCAGATTGCGAGATTTGTGAATTACTATTGTTAACGTGTAAATTTCTTATTCGATTGAAGAACTGAAAACACTCCCATGGGATAGAGATTCAAAGCCATGATTCTTTTCTAATTCCATTGATGATTGAAGAAAATAGGGCCAAGTTTTTTACTGTTTCATGATGAGTCCCTCTTGAGCAAGGTTTACCGCAGGGATACAAGGGACTCATCGTCATCAGTCTAATCATACTTTAAATATCACTGGAAAGCAGTACCAACATGCACCATTAATTAAGGACGAAACAGCCATTATTCTTCACCCAGTGAACAGTCTTGTGCATTTTTACATAGTATTTCTCTATTTCAAAATAGAGAGTGCTTTCAGGTATTTTGGGCTTAAATATTCACCAGCACACAGACAACAGAAACTGCTTGTTCCTAAATACACGACAGTGTTCCATAATGCCCAACTCAATCTGGGCTTGATTTTTGTCTCAGTGATTAATAAACCATGTTTCAAAATGTACTGATGCCAGTTTGCATTCTTTGTAGTGCATGGAAAGATCTTCCCAGCACAACTTTGAGTGCCTCCTGCTACACACAACCATAACTCTGCAAAAGGACCATTTGGTTAGGCCCGTTTTATAAGTCGTGCCGCGCCGTGCCGCACCGCGCCGAACCATGTGAATTTCGATCAATTTTGCCTGGTTCGGCACGGCGCGACTCTTATAAAACCAACCTGACACTTGGTTCGACTAAGTCGAACCATGCGCCAAAGGCCTCTCGACTGGGTCGACCCGGTGCGACTTATAAAACCAATTTCAGTTGCGCCGTGCCACATCATACTCACACGTGCATGAAAGAACTATAATTATTTCAATAATGTCAATAGCATATGAAATTAAAAAGAAAATTTTCTTAAGTCATTATTGTGCGGAATCGTCATTATGGTTCGGCACAGCACAGCACGGCAAAAGTTTTGTTCTTATAAAACAGAAGAGTCGCTCCAAGTCGAACCTCAGTCGAACTCAAATTTCTATGGTTCGGCGCGGCGCGGCGCGGCACGACTTATGAAACGGGCCTTATTCAGTTTACAAAACCCCCTAACCGTCAGATGCACCAGAACTAACTTTAGAATGCTTCTCGGTATCAAATTCAATGAATGCAAACTAGTACTAATGAAACGTTAGAAAATGCTTAGTCCTAATTGCTTGTACCAAGTGTGGCCAAATTCATCTTGAATTAAACTGCTCTAGAGTAGTTTCTGGTATTATAGAACACTTAACAGAGAAAATTAAATTGCCAGCTTAATTCAAGACAAATTTGGCAAAACTTGGCAGTTGCTGGTCATCTAAGAGGGTATAATTCAATTCTGAATCATTTTTCTGTAGGAGAACTATTTGCACCAGCAAGCCTAAGTTTTTGCAGTTTGTTGCCTTCAAATTTCGATCAAGAGGCAAAGTAAAACTTATCAAAGCCATTCAACATGCTTTGCAATACAAAAGTTTAATACAGATCAGAGTGATCAGTGGAAATTTTCAAACAGATGTCCATAGGGTCCGCGATATTCAGTTTCTCCTGAGTGGAACTGAATAACGTGGACCTTGATATCGCGGACCAAAATAGCGAGGTCTAGGTCCACGTTATTCACCTGGCCATCCCATAATACCCAAAATCACTCTAGGCCTAGGGTATCCGCTGCTATTTGCCTGACAGCATAGGTTCATAGTTCTAAGGGGCCGAAACTTTCCAGTGAAATCAAAAATTCTAAATCAAAAGCCACATTTTGTAAAGCTTTTTCAAAATATCTACGAGAAAAATACTAACTCCTTAAATGTCAACAAAATGTCGTGCTTAAGCAGCAAACAAATACTTGTTTCTACCATTCTTTTTCATTAATTCTTCCCTCGTATTCCTATTTTTTCGCTCTGTATTAATGATGTTTTGTATATATTTCAGAAACAAAAATACTTTTTAAGAATATATGATGCATAAATGAGTTTCCATGATATGTAAGCCATTCCTTTGAGTAAGGGGTACTTGGCTCGTCAGCCCTTTAGGGTTTCTCAAGGGAATAACTCCGGTTCTTGCCTTGAGTATCCAAGTATCCTGAACAACTGTATTTTTATTAAAATTTTTTTATTGCAAACATGATTGTAGTAGTAGTTCAAATGAAATTGAAACTATGAAACTTGAAACTTCCAAATTGAAAACAACATTATCATGTTTCTTTTCTGAGCTGTCAGCAAGTCTTTGCATGTTCTTGATATTTCTTTAGCTCTTCCTTTCCACAAAGTTGTTTGGTCCTAAATTATTGTATGGTGGTATGGACAGTTGATCATCAATTTGATGTGCAAATGTTAAAATTTGTTTGCAATTCTTTTACGTTTTATTAGGTTGACTTTTGACAATTAATTTGTGTAGTTTTCATTGGCATCACTTGGCTTTGCTTGCATGTCTGGCAAATTATATACTATGGGCCCATTTATAGCATCATGAAGCAATGTATGTAGACACACTCACTTTGAATGGACGTGGGAGCACTGTTTGTTAATGAGAGATTTACAGTTTTTAGCAATTGCAAGACAACAAGAGTTTGTTTCTTCAAAAAGTCGATCTGATGTTCTAAATTGAGCAAGAGATGGAGAACATAAAAACGAAATGCAAGTTTGCTTTGCGGTTAAAGGGCTTTGTGTAACTGGTTTCATATACAGATCGTCCGGCAAATACCGCCGTCCGGAGCTTACCACCGATACCCTGTAGGCCTTTACTACTATTTTTCAAATTCCGAATTTGAAAAATAGTAGTAAAGGCCTACAGGGTATCGGTAATTCGTGTTAATTAGCAGTTTTATATGTATCATTTTCATTGTTTTCAATCAGTTATTCACCAGAATAAAAAGCAAGAATACTTTCAACGACACATCCTATCGACATTCATTTCATAATGCGATGCATAACTCACCGATTCCTCCCAGTTTTGCCTGTTATATGTGTTAGCACTTTTCGACACCGCCATGTTTCTTACAATCTTTCAGGAAAGAATAAATTGAATTGCATTAATTGTATTCGAGGCTCTTGCGAAAACGAGATTATTGGTAACTTTGGTCTTTGTGCACAGGCATCCGGACACCTGTAACTGGCAGAGGCCCTGAAGTTGAAAATAACATTGCTTTAATGTCCGTCTCATCCCGTATTGAATTTTATGCATTGAGATATGAAAATATAATGCCATTGGCAATTTCGGGCTAATTTAGACGGGGTGGAGGCATTTCCATAACTTCAAGGAAAATTTCACACCAAACCATACCATGTAACTCAAAATTTACCAAACCCTGCTGGTTATTGGAAAGGTTGGCGTTCAGTAAGAGGATAAAAGGTCTCATTGGACTATTACATCATTTTAACTGTTTGTTGTATGTTTTTTGGCATCACAGATTCTGCAATGAATTCTCACATCAATACAATAGATATTTTTCGACATCTGATGCTTCAGAAGACGTCCTACACCTATTCATTCGATGCTACTCAACTGATGAACTATTCAAACAACTTAACTGTTCCTTGAAGTAGATGTTTTTTGGCATCACAGATTCTGTGATGAATCCTCACATCTTTAGAGTGGATGATTTCTTGCATCCGGAATCCTCTGTTGAATTCTCACATCTATGAAATAGATTTCTTCCACATCTGAAAAGTTTTTATGACCTTCCTCGTCTATTCAATCAATATCAGTTGATCAATGGACTATTCCGTCATCTGTTCCTTGTGACAGATGTTTTCGGCATCCCAGATTCTCAGAGATGGCGCCAGGGAAGAAATGCTGGGGGGGCAAAGCTCTCAGAGTGCCGACGGCGAGCGAAGCGAGCAAAATTTTTACGGGCCACACCTTTCAGATTGGCTTAAAATGCGACTACACTCTCTATAAGCATAACAAGCAAGTTACGAGAGTGCCGACAGTGCACAAAAATTTTCAAAAATTCAAGTGCCGACGGGGGGGCTCAGCGAATTTTTGGGGGGCTCCTGCCCCCCCCCCCCAAGCACCCCCGGTCGCCCCATCCCTGCAGATTCTCGGATAAATCGTCACATTAAAAGACTGGATGTCTTCTTGTATTTGCAATTTCAATTTGAATTCTCAGATGAATAAAATTGATTTTTCCTTATCTGCAGTAATTGATGATTTCCTACACCTGCAGGGCACTAAGGGCACAAGGACACTTAACGGGTTGAGTGGCCGAGTGGCTTATGCAGTCTTCGTCAGGTGACTGAAGTTAAGCTCGGTCGAGTGAGGTCAAACTCCGGATGGGTGACCTCGGGGCCTGACGTCAACGGGGGTCAACGGACGTTAAACTAGGGATCCCATGCCTGGATGCGGCATGCACAGTGGGGCTAAATTAGCTTTCAATAGCTAGAAATCCTGACAAGCCCACTCAAAACAAATTGAAAACAAACAAACTTCGATATGATGTCTCTGTTTGGGCAATGATTTCGTTGTTTTTGGGTCATAAAAATGATAAGATAGTCGTTGCAGCAGAGAACCGAGGCGGTACACGCAAAGCTCAGAAAAATATTGTGACGGTTTTAATAGCTGAATTTTGAGGCGGTTTAACGATTTTTCTTAAATTTTTTGACGGGTTTGCGGTTTTCTGTGACCCCCTACGAATGAAATAACAAGCAAAGAGGCATGATGCATCTGCAGAGTTTCAACAGTTGAGTTACAACTGCCAGAAAGAAATATGATTTATGCGCACTCGAACATCTCTTAGTTTCACCTAATAAATTTTTTGAAGGGCATTTTTCTTATTCGAAAAAGCGTGAGAGATTTTTTCAGAACAAAAACATTTGTACTGACTTTATGGAGGGTTTATGGATTTTTCTTGAAAACTCAAGGAACTGCATTTCTCTAAAAAATTTGCTGTTGGTCGGCTTTGGGTCCTCACATGGAGCATTTTCTTACTCTTTCGCTTTAGTACCCAACGAATTCCACAAAAGTGGGAAGTTTGCCTTGTCTACTGCATTAGAAACCCCCGTCTAAATTTGTAGTTTGACACCCAAAATAATACGGAGATGCTGTGGCAACAGATAAATATTGTGTTAGGACTTTGTCGCTGAAAGGAGATCTGTTGCTGTCCAAGGGTCAGCGACCCCACAGCGGCTCTTGGTTGACACTCCTCCTCCTTTCCTGGCAGGCCTTAGCATGTGAGTGGCTAGCATAGACCAGAATTTCCTGTTTAAACTGGTTTGACGGGGACGTGTCAGACCAAGCCCAGTCAAACCAGTTTGACAAGTCTAGGAAACAATAAAGAGAACAATAGATCCAAGCCAGCCTAGCCCAAACCAGTTTTGCCAATGTCTGGGCTAGACGAGCGGCAAAATGAACACTCGTGAGAGGAAACTAACTTCATGAATGCCGGCCTAACCTTGTTATTTCGGCGTGAATAGAATAGAGGATCACTTGATCTTTTAATTTCTTTATTCCTTTGATATTTGCACTTCGCAAGATAAGAATTTTTCAGTTATTGCATGCTCTGGTTATCACCACAGTTATCGTGTGGACTGTTAACCAAATCTCAAAGGTCAGGGTCAACATTATGGGCTCAATTATGTAACTTTTATGCTAAATTATTACAAAGTCAAGGAATATTTGATAAATCAGGCCTTTGTGCTCCAGTCCCCAGGCCGAATAGGAATGAGGTTTGGAGCCTGGGAACTGCTAGAGGTTTTGACCTTTTCGGTACCGGAGGAACCTGGGACACAAGCCATTTATCCAGACAAAAAAGTTCGCTGCAAAAAGTTAGGATGAAGTTTCCTGGCTCTCTTGTTTTTGCAAATTTCAGCTGGCATCAAGTTTGAGAGAGATTGGATTTTATCAACCTACTGCTTTTAGCTAAAACATCTTACTGACGAAGTCAAACATTCTAACCATGGACCAGGACAACTTGAACCTCGTCCCCAAGGCATTTGTCATACTTGGATGATAAAAGGCCCAGGGACGAGGTTAGGTTACATCAGTGGGCTGCACGAACTTGAAATTATTGTTCCTCTGTTATCATTTAGATACCATGTATGGATAGAATAATTTAAGGGCAGAAATTTCTCGTTCAATTTCTAGGGACTATGAATATGTGTCAACTTATAAATAGATTTTAGAATTTGATTTGGATGGAGAGAAGAAAGCTGCACAAGAAGTATTGGAAGGGACTATTGTAAAGGTGTCGATCTGTCGAAAAACGTGTGGTAATTTTGGCTCTGGTACCCAGGAAGTACCCAGGGCACCTTTCTTTGTAGTAAAAGTTAGAGATACACTCCTCCACATCAAGAAAACAAGACATCACATCATTCTCTCTGCGACTCCCACTGTGAGAAATGAATGTTCTGTCAGATAATGTGCAGCAGGTCACCTTCGATATTGACAACTCTATTGGACGTGCAACAAATACTTGACAATTCAAACAATGTGTTCTCTTCGTGTCTGGAAAACTTGGAGAAAAGAGGTCTGCAGCCAGTCATCCTTTTGAAAATCAAACAAAAATGGATGAAGCGGACCATGCACATCCTGACGAGCATTTTCTTTTTACATCAGAATCAGTTGGAGAAGGACATCCAGGTAGTATTACAGAACAACTGGTTCTAGTGCTTGGAGTAAATGGAGACAGAGTTACGCGGAACTAGAGATGAAGTAGACAGACAAGGGCAACTTACGCAGGCTAGGCCAATCATTTTGACAGTTCAGGAGTTTCCAGCGAATGTCATTTTTATTGATGATGAAAATAGTCATTGATAAAAATAGCTGTGCACAGACAATAGGCCATGATACGTCCTGCACCATATTCATGATTTATGTAACTGAGCTACTTAAATAACTGGAATTTCGATAGGCCATAATTTGACTGCAAGTGGTATGAGCAGCTGTTATATGAGTACATTCCCTTGAAAAGCAGCCAGTGCATGATTCCATGCAACGGAGTTCCAGATAGTAGGCTTTTGATCAAGAGTGCCCAAAAAGGCCACTAAACAAATAAACAGGAACAGTTACACCAAGCAGAACAAGTGGGAAGCTTTTTATTATTCAGCAATTCCTCGGGCCTACGAGAAGAACCGAAAAGGGAGTGCAACTAATAGGAAGCTTGTACCCACCACCTCCTGGTGCTGAGCAAGCGTTTTTGTTATCTTTTTTGCGCACTCTCTGCTTGGTGACCATGAATGACCCTTCAGTCGAAGAACCGACCACCGATTGTGATTAATGCTCTGACAGCTTGCCACGTTGCACATTGCAAAACAGAGTTGATTTTTGTTGCCATTATCCTTTTCAAAACAAGAAGAAAGCGGCAAAACTATTAACTTCCTAATTCCTATTCAAACTTAAACACAAACACTCTGATTGAAACAAACAGCCATTGTTGTAAAAACAAAGGTAGTGTTTGTTCCCAGTAACTTATGTGCATAAATTAGCTTAATGAGGTAAATGACGGAGCAGTGCAACCGGTTGTGTGATTCGAAGTCATGTGTGCATTTGAAATTTAAAACCAAGAGTACGAAATTGATAGGTTGTTAAGATAAACCCCCTGAAAACATTGTGAACGCACGCGCAAAAATGGTTTTGTGATTTACATCAGTACTGCGCGTGCGTTATGGATGCTTCTGGGGGCTAAGATAGACTTAAAGTGTCTTGGTATTTAGAACAACATTTGAAGAGAATCCCACTGGCTTCAAACACATCACTCGCCTCTGCACTGCAAAGACTTCATCTACCAACGGGTTTTTGTCGCTTTCCTTCAACAACCATGGAGAACGGCATCAGCGAGAATCACGGCAAAACATTTCTCTTCACATCTGAATCCGTTGGTGAGGGTCATCCAGGTAAGTATTGATTTTAGCTAGTATTCGTGCGCCCGAAGTTGGAGGGCCTAATTAAGCCCCCCACAAAGCCCCGGATTGTGTTCAATCACAATTGATATTTGGTAGTCATAGTGGTACTACTTTTGTGCAAGAGACATTCCAAGCAGAAGGCTTTGTCTTTCGTGGTATTACATTGTATAGGCATTTGTTTCACGGATTTATCTGAGGTCGTCACTTCTCAACTTCTTGTACCCTACTCATTTGCCCTCTTACAGTCTATGATTCGTTCCCCTCGCCCATCATGACACCTCATACCGCTTGCCTTTCAATGCAATATAACCCATTGATTTCAGGTTGACAGCCTTCAACTAAGCCTACTGTCTATTTTGAAGTCGTTGAAAATTTAGGGCAATTTTGAAACGATCACATGATTTTTCTTGACTGGTAATGCTGACGAAATTTACACCTTGATTTCCAAACAAACGATGAACGAGCTCGAAATTAGACCAGCACGTGGAGACTGGTTCTGGTTAGCGTGTATGAGATAACAACGCCAATGGAACGAAATGGTACGATTCCTTGTTACATGTGATTTCTGTGTCTGATCCGGTGTTGCGAAATTCGAGGTTTTGATCGGTTTTGAACTACTAAATGATTCCTCGTTCTGCAGGGTAGAAGGTAATTTATCTGTGCAAGTGGAGGCTAGGGGATCCTCCCACGCCCAACTTTGCTCGTTGCTTGAAAAATTGGGAACTCTATCGACTGCTCTCAAAATTTTTCGATCCGTGATGAGGTTTATGAATGAACCTGAGCCTTTCTTTGCAACACAACACCCCTTCCCTGAAACTCTACACATATATGTTCAAAAGACTATGCTCTACAAAACTACAAACAATTTGATCTGCGAGCGTCCTTGCCCTTCTTCTTTTCAACATGACTTTTGAAATGTTTATTATCCTCTGTTTCAGATAAACTATGTGATCAAGTATCAGATGCCGTTCTGGATGCACATTTGGCTCAAGACCCGAACGCGAAAGTTGCCTGTGGTGAGTCTTCCTTGCGTGATTTGTTAGCCCACTGGTGACAAAAGCGGTGCCCAGTTGACAGTTGAGTGAAATAGGAGTACATGCATCTCAATTACAGATTAACACCCCTGCAGAGGAGTTGGGCTTAAATTTCGCAATATCTCAAATTAAATATTGACCAGGGGGTTGCTCTGTGTCTGGCTTCAACATGAGTCAGAAATTGTCCAAACTTAGGGCTTTCTTTGCATTAACACATTCTTTTAAAATTAGACTTGATGTTTATATTCCAAAGAGTCCCCAGGCGAGCACACCCACTGTTAAGAAGAATGGCGTGCAGGAAAAAGCAGATCCTACGATCCTGAGACCCCTATGGCTTCTAGGACCTTAAAGTACTTGGTTTTGAAGGACCCTTTCATATGGTTTTTCACAAGAGTTACAAGGTTCCAAAGACACTTGATTTATGGGAAGTTCCAAAGAGTTTCCCCCTTATAATCCTTAAAGATGGGTATGAAAACCATCTGAAATTTGGTAAACATGGGTCATCCCCAAAAAAGTTGGATGTCCCTATCATCCAAAGTCTAAAGTTACTCCTGGAATTGTAACATTATCCAAATACTGCATGATAAAAGATGTGTCTTCCAACCACCTTGTTCAGAATGCAAAACTTGTTTTTACGCAGAGTCTGTTGCAAAGACTGGTATGGTGATGGTTGTTGGAGAAGTGACATCAAATGCAACGGTTGATTATCAAAAAGTTATTCGGGATACAATAAAGAAAATTGGATATGATGACTCTTCTAAAGGTAAATCCAGACAGCCACCATATAATTCTTGGGTATTCATACAGTCAGTTCAGTTTCATATTCTAAAGATTCATCAATTTGCGATTTATTCACCTCACCTCAATGCTTTTACCATTTCCTCAACATTCATTCATTCAATAAATGGGTAGTAAAGGATTTGTTGTGACCATTGTCATAGCCCATGAAAATGACAGCAATTTAATATGTCATACCTCTCGTTGATATCAGAGCAAAACAAATAGGACTTCTAAAGTAATTCAAGCCTTGTGACAATTGTAAAAATCCATATATCCAAAAACAGTGGTTCAAAACACAATCAGTGAGAGACTGAATCTGTTTCCTCAAAGCATCCATATCCTTGAAAGTAAGGTTATCGAGAACCTGTTCAAATCCCATTTGGTTGGCCCTGAAACAACCGAGAAATGGCAGAAACAATGGTCTATGAGATTTTTATCAGAAATGCCATTTTGAGGCCTCTTGTTTCAGTTTTCACACTAACTTGAACTAGTGCCATGTTGTATTCGCAAATCAATCAACAAAACCAAAACAAGGCTAGTAACAAATGAGGTTACCATAATGATAATATTGCTTATAGTAGCAATAACAATAATTATGATTATAAAGGTAAGAATCACATCTAACAAGGCTTGGAACTCTACGAATTTCTAGCGGATTTGCAAGGTTCTTGTGTTGAAAATTGATTTAAAATCTCAGGGAAAGGGTCACTTGACCAAGTGTCCTTTCAGCATATTGTTATTTTCTAGAAGTTAATCAAATGTCGAAAAATTTTTTTGAAACACCCTGTATGATGTCATAATGCTGTCATTATTTATACTTGGCTTCTGTATGTTTTTTAGGTTTTTGCGTTTCTCTGTTTATCCTTGAGTTTGCCCATTCAAGCCTCATAAGATAATACCTCTGCTATATTAGCTTCCTTGCAATTCAGGATTTGACTACAAGACATGCAATGTTTTGGTTGGTATTGAGAAGCAGAGCCAGGAAATTGCAGAGGCTGTTCATGTGAACCACAAAGAAGAAGATATCGGAGCTGGAGATCAAGGGCTCATGTTTGGGTATGCAACTGATGAAACAGAAGAGCTTATGCCTCTTACTGCTGTCTTAGCTCATGGACTGAATCGCAAACTTGCTGAAAATCGTAGAAATGGTACTATGGCCTGGGTTAGACCAGACGGTAAAAGTCAAGTCACAGTAGAATATAAAATGGATGGAGGAGCTTGTGTACCATTACGAGTGCATACAGTTGTCATTTCTACTCAGTCTGATCCTGAAATTTCACTAGAAGATATCAAAAAAGAACTTATGGAGAAAGTTGTTAAGGTAATTGTTAAGCCACAGGCCAATGGCTGAAATATCGGATGCCAAAGGTTGACAAAGCTTCTCCATTTTTTAACCTAATTACTGTAAGTTTGCATATTAATTTTGATATGGTTAGGGACAAAAACTCTCTTTTGGCTTTGTGTATTTGACTGGCAAAATTGTTAGTTGATTCTGCTAAATATGGGATAACAGAACTTACTGTAAAAGCTATCTTTAATACATATACAGTCATAGTTATGTTTTACTTTATGAATAGGCCTCCCTCTGTCTATCAATCCCAATCCCAACTCTCTTTAACCCCCTTTAGAGTCTCTGAGATTGGCTAAACCCCTTAGAGCTGTATAGAGCATTTACAATAATTTAACAGGAGAATATTGCTCCGGGGGGGGGGGGGTACATGACTTGCGGATGGACGGGGGTCTGCCACCCGGCTTTCAGAAAGGCACCCCCTTCTAATTACCGAAAGTTGCCGTCATATCCACTTTTATGACGATTTCTGGTGGAAAACCACCCATTTTTTGCTATTTTTCGCCAATTTCTGGATAACCCACCCTTGTTTATGGAAAATCTGCCGAAAAAGGAACCCTTGTTTAGAGAATTTGGGGCCCAAAAACCCACCCATATGGGCGGCACATACCCGTACTCTCAACATGTTATGTACCCCCCCTCCCCCGGGATATTGCTACAGAGAGGCAGGGCTCAGCATTTTTTTATGGACAAAATGGTTGGTATTTTAACACATTGTCAAAATTTTAATCCTGTCCCTTTCATCCTTTGTGGCTTTTACTTTTTGACTGTAGCTTGATGTTTTGAGGTGTTTCTCTACCAAGCCCCAAATTTTTTCTTCAAGGTTGTCATCCCTGCCAAATATCTGGATGAAAAGACAATTTACCATTTGCAGCCCTCAGGAAGTTTCCATGAAGGAGGCCCACAGGTAGTTATGTGGTTACTACTTCTATTACTTTTCTCCATCCATGGCTTGTATCTACCAGGTTAGTCAAAAAAAAGATTGAATAGCTACTTCAGGGGCAGAAACTTTGGCAGGTAGAAAGTTTTGCTAGAAGAAAAAATCATGAAATTGAGGGCATAAACTTTCGCAAATGACGTTTTCCCATAAATGCAGCAACAAAAACATTTGCAATCAAGAAAAAGTGCCTTTTCGCATGATTTCTAATGGGTGTCTCAAAGAATTACCCGCATTTAACTAAACAAGAAACAAAGCAATAAAATATTGAGCCTTTTGAGTTCATAGGCATATTTGCTGATCTTTAACTTAAATGCACATACCTTGCATTTCAAAATTGTTCATCAAAAACCAAAGATATGGGCTCACAAAGTCAAATTTTGATGTACACTTGAAACCAGAGGTTCTGTAAAAGGGTCTATAGCCCTGATTTCATATATCACAGGCATATTGCAAAAGAACAAACTTTCGCGTGTCAAGAATTTTTTTGATTTCACAAGCAAAGACTTTCACAAATTTGAATTTAGATTATGCCTTGGTAGAAACTTTCGTGAAAAATGCTAGAAAATGCGAAAATTGCGAAACTTTCTGCCCGTGAAAGTTTCTGCCCCTAAAGTAACATTTTCACTTAGTTTTAGACTTTTTCCTGGCTAAAATCTGTCACTCCATTCAGATTTGTATAAGGGATCTTGTGAAAAAAGTCCCTCTGAGAAACCTTAAAAACTATGCTAAAAGTAGGTGCAACTTTCCCTGGTATCTTTCCCTTACACTGATGACCTAAGAATACATTTGCACGTGCCATCCTCTTTGGGGGATGAAAAAGTCTTCCCCATTGTATGAATTCTGGTTTTCGTTAATTCGTAATTTGTCGCTGATCATTGTTGCAGAGCATCACAGATCATCGCTGATGCTATAAGACAAAGATTGACCATGAATTATGATTTAGTGAAACCAGGCTTGAACAACCTTTCAGGTGGACAGGGACATCGAGAGCCAGCTCGGGCCCTGGAGTGATCTATCGGAACGGGGCCTAGGCCTAGGGGGTGTGGGGGCGCAGCCCCCAAGAAAATATTTTATGACCACGCCCTTTAATCTCCTGGAAAATGAGGGAAACGTCCCTTTTATGACTAATTATTCTAAAAAATTGCTTAACCATTCCGTGTAAAGGCTATACAAAAATTGTCTTTATGAGTCAAGGACACCGTTTTATGCTAGTAAAGCCTTGTTCACACCAGGTCGTTGCAGTCGCTGGAGCTGCTAGAGGGAATGAGACCAACAACTCAAAGGCCAAAAAGATTGAATGTGAAAAGAAACTCAACGACCCTACGACAACAACGACTGATTCATATCAATAAGACAGTTTGGTTTCTGATATGAAAACTATCATCAAAGTTGACGGTTCTTGCAAATACCCTTTCAAAGCAGATAAATTACCATAAAAATGCACTGCAGTGATATATAGCAATAACACAATTTTGTGGCACAAAATATTTACGGGCCCCTGGGCCTTTTACCCCCTTCTTGACGGTCCTTCAGGTGGACTCCATACCCCTAAGATGACAAAATACATTAACACATTCAAATGTCATAACTGATAGGAACAAACTAGGGAAATCTTGCTTGTTGTTTTCGCTTGTTTTGAAGATTTTTGAATGGGGCTCTCTGCAGAAAATTTCCCATTTCAACCAGAAGTGAGGGCCAATGAAAGACAGGTAAATTACTGAACCTCATAGGAATAAAACAAGGCAGTTTTCAATATCATTGCTTTGATGTTCAGGGAGCAGAATTTTTCAAAAAAGTATAATTAAGTAATGGATGTACTGTAAATTGTAAGATATAATATTCTTGACATAGCATTTTTAGACTTTCTGAGATCTTCCATTCCATTGACAAGGGAACTGAAACTTGTGAGAATTTGCGTTTTATTTGCCTAAATCTGAGATCCTTACTAAATGAAAATGTAACCTGCTGAGCGGTAGGTGTTCACTGAAAATTTACCTTTCCTAAATCCTAGTACACAAAGATGTCATCTTCCTCTCTCTGTATATTTTCAAAAAACTTTGTTTCCATAATGGTCCCTCCAGAGGTGTCTTTGAAAGAAAAGTATTCACAAAGGAACCAAAAAACATTTTTATTCTGTCTCAAAAGTTGAAAGAAATGCTGAGTTTTCAAGATTGTTGATAGACCGTTCAGTTACAGCTTTTAGGAAGTTCTGTTAGAGCTTTTAGGATTGATTCTTTAGACCAGATTGATTTCATTTTCACCAATTTTCAGCTGTTTCTTGTAGACTGCTAACTGTTCTGACGAAACATGTTTTCTGTCATTTTCAAATTGCTGGTGCATTTTATAAACACAGCCTAAATACTCCAGATTCGCTTTTAGGGAGATGCAGGACTTACTGGTAGGAAAATCATTGTTGATACCTATGGTGGATGGGGTGCCCATGGTGGAGGAGCATTCTCTGGAAAGGATTTCTCAAAGGCAAGTGTGACAGTGCTGACGCTGTTTTTGCTATTTAGTTCATAATAGGGTATATCTATGACAAAAATGAATAATGCACTAAAGACTAATCCAAAGGTCCAATTCAGCCAGTTTTCAAACTCATTTTGTCAAAATGTCATACCTCATTCAAATATTTCTTTATTGTTCATTCTTTGGTTTAATCAACCAAAAAGAGTGAATCATGAAGTAATACTTTGCAATGAGGTATGACATTTTGACAAAATGAGTTTTGAAAACTGGTTGAATCGGACCTGTGGATTAGTCTTTCTGTATCATTCATTTTTGTCATAGATCTAACTACGGTTTGGTTTTCTTTACTGTATTGCAACGCTTTTGATTAAAACAAACTAGAGAATTGCAGCAAACAAACTGCTGTTATTAAAGGTGCATCTGAAAGCCTGATCTATCCTGCTGTTATTAAACATGCACCGACTTAGGATGGCATATTAAAGGCCTTGAATCCATGTTTAGATCCTCAAACAATAGAGTATTGTGTTACGAGCTATTTTTGGCTGTGAATCCCTCTATTCAATTCATTACCTTTAATCCCTACCGTTACGCAAAAGAAGAAGCCCTGGCAATAGACCTTTTAGCTATTCTAGGAAAGAATCTGAATCGAACGATGTTAGTATGCATTTTGAAGAATCTTCGAATGTGCACAATACTGATAGAAGCTATAACGCCACTCGTTCGAACCTCGTGTATAAAATTGTATGAAAATAACGCTCGATCCAGGCTTTTTTGTAGAATAGCTAAAAGGTCTATTGTTGATGCATCATTCGTCATCATGACGGGGGAAGCCTCCTCCGCTGTAGAAGAATCAAATAGCAGTGCAGCGTGAGGCGAAGAAGAAATAGCAACTTGAATAGTAACAAGGATTGATAATTTCCATCACAATGGCCTATTTCTATCTGAGCGCTGCTCAGTCGAGTTTTCCGAACTGAATGTATGAAAAATATGGCTCAACTCGAACTCTTTTGTTTTAAAATAGTTGCGAGATGAAGATCCACGGGGTGAGTAGACTTATGACGATGAGCCTCGTGTTTCCCTGTGCCCTTTGACTTGATGATGGCGCTTCAGTCAAGAGAGACTCATAATCAACCTCGTTCCCAGGGTGTTCTTACGTCATACGCTGATCACGAAGCCGAATGAACACCCTGGCAGACTTCGATGAAATGCGCCCAGAATCTGGGTGCATTTGGAAGCCATTATGGATTTCACGGTTGCTAGGCAATGCAAATCAACGGAAAATGGCCGTTGCTCTGGCGCTAATTCTGCAGAAAATAAATTGAGAAATTGAAAACAAACACTTTGAGAACCTTATTTCAACCTAGCCTTTCTTTATAGGTGGATCGCTCTGCAGCGTATGCTGCCCGTTGGATTGCAAAGTCTATTGTGCATGCTGGTCTTGCAAGACGGTGTCTTATTCAAATTTCATATGCCATTGGAATTGCCGAGCCGTTGTCTATTACTGTGTTCGATTATGGAACCTCGAAACATACCCAGAGTGAATTGCTAAAAATCGTCAAGAAAAACTTTGATTTGAGGCCTGGTGTCATCGTCAGGTATGTTTTGATTTTGTCATTTTTTAAAAGCAAGGATGTTAGGACACGGATGTTTTGATTGATTATTTATTTACCTTGTTTTGATCCTTGTGTCTTGTTTTGTTATCTTGTTTTCTGTTCTGTTTCGTCTTCAACTGATGTGCACAACTGAGCGTGCTTAGGCCCAACCGCGCTCAAGTTGTTGGAATAGGGCTCCCTTGTATTTCTGTGTCTTAGTGCGCCTTCACACAAGAAAAGTGTCAAAACCACAACGCCATAGAACATTTCTTGTGCGAAGGCGCACTAAGACACAGAAATAAAAATGGAAACTTTTTTAAACTTATTCAAATTTATATGGAAGAAGTGGTGACTTAATAGAAGGGAGGGCTTATTTAAAAATTTTGGTTAAGAAGGGAATATCTCATAAAAATTGGGGGATTGATAGAGAGGTTTCTTAATATAAAGGGTTCTTAATAGGGGGCTTTATAGAGAGAATTCAACACGGTTTTTATCGCAAATCGTATCGAAATTAAGATAGAAACTTGTCTAAACTTATTCAAAATTACATGTATTGGAAGTGGTGACTTGATAGAGAGGAGAGCGTATTTTAAATTTTTGTTAAAGACCCTGTGCTAACCAGCAGCCTTTGTGCGAATAAACAACATTGTACAAGGTGACACCTACAAGGAATGTAGGTTGGAATGACTCCTTTGAAATTTAAGAAATTGAAATATCTTATTTGGACTCTACGGCTTTGTCTAAGTTAACAGGCTATTCATTTAACAACTTGTTGCAGTGATTTGTTTCATAAGCTTGTTCTCATGCGTGCAGTTAACAGGAAGCAAAGCATTGAAAACAATTCAGCATGTGGCGAAATAGCAAGTCTCGTAGGGATTCCTATTAGCCTACAAGATGTCGCGATTCCTTTGTTTTCTGGGGGACTGGAAATTATTCATAAAGATCTGTGGGATTTTTAGGGTCCCTGAAAATGCATCGTGGGATAGTTGACAACCACAAAGGCCCATGGTTAGCACAGGGTCTTTAAGAAGGGAGTACCTTATTAGGGAGTTGGTAAATAGAGCTTTTACGTTAATATTGAACCAGACTCTCAGGTGCTCAAAAGTTTATTGTTGACATCACATCACAGACTCTTTGTGAAACAAATCCTTTTGGAATTTCATTCAGAATCCATTAAGACAGGCAAATTTGAGGAGTTAATGCTGTAAAGTCAGGATAAGCCATTTATAACCTGGCTTAAGAAGATTGAAACTGAAACTGAGCAGATGTTATGATTATTCTCTTTGATACAATTGGTCAATGCTGGTTTTTGAAGGCGTCCATGCTTTTTATATGTAAGCTTCAAAGCGCCAAAGCCTCTCTAAAATGGTGAGCAGCTGTGCAGTAATCTTATACTCTCCTCCGCGATTACGGACTACGGAACCTGGCCCGCCCGACGCAAAACTGTTCTAATTACGACATTTTCCGTGACCCCATGATTAGATGTTCGAACTAAATTGCGTTACGCGATACTTCTTTGATGGGAGATTGGATACGAACCATTGACCACGTGCATACCACCCCGAACAAGCTGCCTGGGCTATCCAACAAATAGCTTTTGTCAGGTTTAAACATTTAAACTTATCTATTAACAGAGAGCTTGGCTTGAGGAAACCAATCTACAGAGACACATGTATCTATGGTCACTTCAAACCTGGATTCACGTGGGAAGAGCCAAAGAAACTGGAATTGTAATCATCAATGGGGAAGAAAGAAAGAAGCACTGAATATGATAAACGAATGGTCAGAGAACCAAAATGTTTGTACTAATCGAAATGATGTTGTTTACAAGATATATCCAAGTTTGCACAGCAAATAACAAGGCATATTTTTAGATATTGCGTTTTTAGTATTCTTGCAACTTTTCTGTATTGGCTACCCTAAATAAGCATAGGCAAAAAGTCTAACCTTGTCCCCAAATCCTTTGTGACAATTTTCCCAGGGAACGAGGTTGCAACAAATCAGGAGGACGAGGAGTTGTATTGGAACAAATCATAATGACAGGAAAGATCAAGGCAAGAAAGCGAGAGGAAGACAGAGGCAAATGATGCTACCATCATCCGTGGCAAAAGATTATGGGCGATGTTACTCCTGAAGATTACTGAAAAGGTGGTGTCGAGGGAGGGGGGCATTTGACCAAGATGTGCTGTATATCAACAGTGATATTTGTCAAACGCCCCTCTATTGACTGAAGTCTGTTTCAAGTTAGGCGTCATATAAGATTTGCGGTAACGCAAAATTGCGTATGCAAAATTGTTCCATTGTTTTTATTCGCGGGCATTTTCACATAACATCTAATTTGAGGCAGATTTCAGATATAAGTAATTTCTCTCTAATGCAAAATTGAAGTGCAAATGCTCTCTGGGCTGTTAGAACGAAAGTAAACATGCAACTCGTGCCCGCGCCTTTGCGGCTAACTTAGTTAAGTCTGCCAGGACCGAAGCCAGCGGCAAAGTTAGAAAACAGTCTGGTTCGCCAGTTCTGTGAACGATAAGCATGACCGGAAATGGCACAAGAATCCCCAAAGGCTCTTGGGCAACCATCATGCATTGCAGCCCCACTAGTGCAGTTTGCCTATTTCATGCTCCACGAAAATGATTTAATGTCAGCCAGCAGCACATCGTTGCAGCCCCGATGTGACCATTACTTCAAAATAGATTAAATACTTGGAATCCGCGAAAAGCAATCCGCAATGCCAGTCGCCTAAGAGTTTTAAAAACAACTGAATGTCAGGCGAGCAAACACTTTACGGTTGGTCGGTAAATAGTGACTCTTGTGCTAACTTAGTTAAGTCTGTCAGGACCGAAGTCATATTTTGCACCGTTTCATTTCAATTTCAATATTATTGTTGAACATGACAGCGTCACCATGAATACAAACGTGTTTGCCAGGAAGATTTTTGTTAGATGCGGTAGATCTACACTGTGATAAGGATTTGCGGGGAAAGCTTTCACTTTGTAAGAATTGACTGCGAAATTTTGGGGTTATGTCGCAAGAAATTTGGGAAAACATTCGAAAACTGCATTTTCAGCCATTGTAGCCCCCTTTCGGAAGTTCCACCCCTTCCGTTGGAAGATTTCTGCTGCCACCCCTGAAACGGGCGTCTGCTGACCGGTTTTCTGAAAGGTACCCTCTGGCCTCAGCTAATTACCAAAAACTTGCCTTCGGACCAGCATAGCGGACAAATCTTTTCTTTTGTCCAAAGATCCCGTGGGGTTGACAGTCACGCTCTGGTCAGATCACAGTTTTTCCTAATATTGACCAATCAGGTGCCGTCGTTGTGTTTACTTCCGCGTTTTGCGGAGAATCTTAGGCCATTTTTGACCGTTTTGACCACCATCCCGAAAAAAAAGCATTGCACGCTCGGCTATGTCGATTTTCATCAAAATTTCAACGGGAGAAGATTCTCCATACCTCGGACCATAAGTGTTTTCGGCATCGCTATGCGATCGCCAAAATTAGCCGATTTGTGGCATTTTGAAAATCATTGTAGCCATTTTTGCGTAACAAATCCTACAAAATTGAGCAAAAGGCGAGCACAAACTGATAATTTAAAGTCTATAAACCTACCTCAACTGTTTTCAAGACAAATATCCACTACTCTACTGCAATCCCCTCCCAGTTGCGCCACCAAATCGCTCCCATTGCTATGCGCCTTTTTCGATAAACAGTGCCCTTCTCCCAACACAGAGTTTCTTACAGGCAGTTTCTTACAGAGTTTTATGACACAGAGTTTCTTACAGGCAGTTTCTTACAGATCATTGTTTACAGAACAAAATTATTTCATCTTTAGCCTGTTTCCTTTACTCCAAGTTTCTTGCGTTATCCCGATCCTGGAGATCCCACACCAATACCAATGGAAATCTGAGGGCCCCTATCAATGGAACTTTGAAAGAACTTATAAGAAACTCTCTCAACTGAGATGATAAAATAAGAATTCTGAGAAGCTTTCAATACCAGATCAAAGTTTTAGTGTCTCAAAAAATACATGTATACCTCCATGAGTTTACTGAAGGTAACACTGATATCTGTGTTTGCTTTCACGCTGCCTTGCTGTTTGACTGCCAAGGGGTGATTTCCTAATACATACTGGAGGGCTAAAGAGATCTTCTATGATACCTGCACAAAATTTGAAATTTATTTTGAGGAGCTTTGAAAAGTAGCATTAAAATGCTAAATAGTTTTTCGTGATGAAAACAAAATGTACGTTTCCTCCGTTTAAACACAGCTTCAGTTCATTTCTATTTCAAATACACGCTCTACTGTAAAACGACACTATCACTTGTCCTCTTATGCAAGAAATGATTCATAAATTTCCGAAATTTTGGTTGACATTGCCGGTTTCTACTCCTACAGACTTGCAATCATTGCAGGAGCTGGGAGAAGGATTGGGGCACAGTTTATCGAGAAAGGCGCATAGCAATGGGAGCGATTTGGTGGCGCAACTGGGAGGGGATTGCAGTAGTGTAATGGATATTTGTCTTGAAAACAGTTGGGGTAGGTTTATAGACTTTAAATCATCAGTTTGTGCTCGCCTTTTGCTCAATTTTGTAGGATTTGTTACGCAAAAATGGCTGCAATGATTTTCAAAATGCCACAAATCGGCTAATTTTAGCGATCGCATAGCGATGCCGAAAACACTTATGGTCCGACGTGTGGAGAATCTTCTCCCGTTGAATATTTGATGAAAATCGACATAGCCGAGCGTGCAATGTTTTTTTTTCGGGATGGTGGTCAAAACGGTCAAAAATGGCCTAAGCTTCGCCGCAAAACGCGGAAGTAAACACAACGACGGCACCTGATTGGTCAATATTAGGAGAAACTGTGATCTGACCAGAGCGTGAGTGTCAACCCCACGGGATCTTTGGACAAAAGAAAAGATTTGTCCGCTATGCTCTTCGGACCCACTTTTATGATGAACTCGACGGGCAACAATCCATTTTGCACAATTTTTGGAGAATTTGCAGGCAAACCCAACGATGTTTAAGGGGAATCTGTGGGAAAAACAGCCCTTGTTTGGAGAATATTGGCCCGAAAACTCACCCATATGGGCGGCACATACCCGTACCGCCAACGTGTTATGTTCCCCCAACCCGGGCTCTGTGCTCCCTTGTCATGATGTTAGTAGTCTTCAGTTTCGGCTTTTATTAACAAAGGGCTAAATATGCCTAAGCATGTTCTGGCAATATTTGCACTGTGTCATGGTTCATGCAACTTTACTCAGCTTTTTCTTTGCTGGCAAGCAAGGACTGTGTATAAATAAAGCCCTTGCCGGTAGCCAGTCATATTTGTAGTTATCTGGGAGGACACAGGGATTGTCAGACCCCACCCATCAATGAGTGAAGACAAGACCTTCAAACAGAAACAATACTCGATTTCTCAGAAATCATGTGCAGTGTCAAGTTTCAATGCGTTTCAGCATGCTGACGTCTGAAGCTTCGAAAGGTGCAAGCGAGCAACAGAGCGAGGGAAGAACCCGGCTGTAAACTGGCAGAAATCTTTTCCTGGGCAGGAAGAAGGCCACTAAAGGACAAGACAAGATCACAAGGAAGCCTGCGTGTAGAAGTTCTGGAAGTATAGATTGTTTTGGCGAGCTAAAAGGAGGTAATGGTTTGAACATTTTCGTTGTTGATAGTATTTGTAGACTTTGATCTGATGCAGCAAATGAAGATCGCTGAACTAAAAATATCTAGCTAGAATCAGCTGCCATGTATACGAAGAATACTTCTAAGCCTTTTTAAAGGCAAGCCAAGCGTTGTTAGTGGTTTCGTGGCGGAACTACAACTGAGGATTTAGAAGTCTCAAGTTTGGCTGGCCTGAGCTAAAACGGACCATGTGACTTTGGTTTAAACTTTTAGGGTGTAAAGTTTTCTGCTAAGCCAAGGTCACGTAACATATTTTTGACCATCTGTCTACGTAGTCAAACCAAATGATTTGATAAATTAAGGTTAATTTAACGACCAAATTTAACAGCCAATCTGAAGTTTTGGAAGCAGTTCGCAGTGGAGGCAAACGACCAACGACTTGATTGATTGTCTTTAGGCAAACATGGCTGGTTCTTTGACAAATCGTTCGATTTATTCTGAATTATTGCGAACAGAACGTTTTGTTGACGTTAAAGATTGTTCAAAATCAAATTCTCGAATTAATTTTTGGGTGTAGGAATATTTAATACGGTTTGGTATGTGCTGTGGTACGCGATATGAACCGAAAGCGGAAGTGATGGAAACAAAACCGGAAGGACTAGCGCCCTGCCACATGAATCAGGTGGGACAGTTGAACAATACGACTTGCTACACACACAACTGTGGCGACAATTCTATGGTCAAGTGGCATGTATTTTATTGTTCTGCTGTATCTTCGAGGATATAGAAGAAAGGATCAATGATTCACCTCTCTGACACAAACATTTGTCAAACGAATCTCAAAACAGGTCTCTTTCTTCTCGGCAAAGTTGACACTAAAAGTTGGAAGATTGGCCTGCTGGAGCAACGGCCTTTTTGTGCAAGCAGCTTTCACTCTCTGGTAACAGGTACTTTCACCATGTTTAAATGGTTTCATTTTAAATGTGCATTCTCTTTTTGTGGAACCAGTGAGAACAATGCTGTCATTGAAAATTCCATGATAAATCAAAGTGATATGAAAAATAGCCCTCAGTAGTGCTTTTTCTTGAATGAATTATGTATGCCTTGAAATTTTGACTCGGAAGTACCCACATGATATAAGGGCGTCCCAAAAAATTTGTGTCGCTTCTGTGGAGGAGCTGTATTTTCAATCATCTTGGTTTTTGCACAATTGCATAGGTCAGGATTGTTTGAGTCAATTTGACACGCGGTTAAACTAGTGTTTGCTTCAAAAAAGCACTCCTTTTGCTCTCCAGCTATTTCAAAATAAAGTAAGTTTTCAAAGAAAGGGTTCTAGCGTTGTATTAAAATTGTTGCGAAATCTTTTAAAGGGTTAAAAGTGCTCTCTGTTGATAAAAGAGCACTTTCTGTCTTTCAAAAAATGTGGTGAAATTTTGATTTAAAATGTATTGAAAATTTTAACATCACAATGAAACGAAATTTATCCAAAATATTAGCAAAAACTTCCAAAATTTCCCTTTGGTTCTTACATGAAAATTTAAGAGAAATGGAAATTTCCATTGAAGGGAAATTTAGGGAAATGGACACATTTCCCATAGTAGAAATGTGTCCGTTTCCCTAAAGTTTCCCCTATTAAAAACGTAGTGGAATTTCATCATTTTTTGCAGTGACAAAAAGATAATTTCATCTTTTACCCTTTTTTTATTGTGTGTTGTTCTTTTACGAGAGAGCACAACGGAAAACGTACCCTGGAGATTCAAAAAAAGAAATAGAGTTACAGTCGAGGCAAGAGTGGTGTGACCGATTGAAATAGATTATGCGAATGTTAATCGTAAAATAATTCAATATTGATTTTCAAGAATCAAATAATAATAATGTTTTCATTCAACTGACAGCCCCTACACTGTGTTAAGTTGGACAATAGTTCAGCGGATGTGTGGGCTTGAGGAAGACAAAACAAGGCATTCAATGTATTTAGCAGTACGAGGGCCCTCACACCACATGTCATATCATTATTCGAATTATTATTGATGATTTGGACAAATCAAATATTATAGGATTATGCTGGTTGGCATGTTCTATTCGCTGGACCCCAAGACCCCAGGACCCCAGACCCCAGGACCCCAGACCCCAAGACCCCGGACCCCAAGACCCCGGACCCCAAGACCCCAGAAGTAAATGTAAATAATTTTCATCATGCAACTTTTTATATCAAAGTGTTGGAAGATGGGTAAAAAGAGAGGAAAATAGGAAAACTTTGTGAGATAATTTGAGTACTAACTGAGATTGTTGACATCTTGAAAGAGGGCAGTGATAGTCCTCTCACAAGGCTGGTCTCCATGAAGTGGTAATAGACATGAGAAATGGACAGATGTCTCAACACTTCTTCAAATCAGAATTGCATTTTTCGAGCTTAATCTTGGCTTTCTTGT
The DNA here is from genome assembly GCA_964020215.1 of Aurelia sp. 3 sensu Dawson et al. (2005). Classification (NCBI taxonomy): domain Eukaryota; kingdom Metazoa; phylum Cnidaria; class Scyphozoa; order Semaeostomeae; family Ulmaridae; genus Aurelia; species Aurelia sp. 3 sensu Dawson et al. (2005). Next base: position 15,096,105 of record OZ026593.1, on the reverse strand, counting down.
AAAATAAAAGGTATGCATGCGTCATTTGGAATTATAACATACTATGAAATTAAGATTTTGCCTGGATGTAACCCTGGGTACCAGAGCAAAAAATATTGAAACTGGGCAATCCCAGGAAAGAAATTAGAGATTACTGTTAATCTGAAGTATTTGAAGCGTTGGTGCACAATAAAGCTTCACCTTTGTCGTGAACAGTTACGATCACCTGGTCAAAGAAATTGTTAGAATATGCGAAAAATAGGCCTATTGTTTTGTTATGAACGAGTGACGTTTTACTTCCGTTTTTATAGCACGTTTTTCATGCTGTGAACTGCAACATTATAGTTTTCTTAGTTTGAGTTATTATCGCAGTTATGTTGACGGAAATTTATCTCCATCGTTGGTAGTTGCGTGTAAAACTCCTGATTTTAACAGAATCATTGGAGACTTTGCAATACTTCTAACTTTCTATTCTGTTGGTTTGCTTTCACAACATGCTGGTTTCATGTTGCGGCTACAGTTTATTCTGTATTGGGTTTTATAAGAAACTTGTTTATAACAAACCAGTACCAGGATGGCCAAAATTTAAGGAACTCCATGCAAAATTTTGAAAGAGCTAAGAGACTTTTCTTGAACAATATCGTTGAGTAATGGCATCAGCTGTATCAGGCCAGGGCTTTTCACTGCAAGAATTTCTCTGGTGGGGAATTTTCCGCTACCTTTTTTATTTCCACTTCTAACCTTAACAGTGCAAGTGTCTCTCCATCAAAAAGCGCCCGACCCGATATATTTCAGGTTAATGAAGAATCTCTAAAATTGTTGTGAGGAAACAAAGCAATGTCCTTAAAAATTGCCGTGATTTATGAGGAGTAGTTGCCCTTCCGTTCCGTTGTTGGCATGTGTCCGGTACAGTACAGTAGTCAATGGCTCTTTACATGGTAGATTTATTAGTTTTCATTTGCTAGACTTATATCTGGTAAGGTTTTACAGTTTTCCTGCATTCTCACTCATTTTCCACCACTGTGATATCAAAAACTTACATGATGAAAAGTATCTTTGTCTATTTCTGGGGTCTGGGGTCGGGGGTCTTGGGGTCTGTGGTCCGGGGTCTTGGGGTCCGGGGTCTGGGGTCCTGGGGTCTGGGGTCCTGGGGTCTTGGGGTCTTGGGGTCCAGCGAATAGAACATGCCTATGCTGGTTACACTACTCTTGCTTTGACTATAAATCGCAATTTCTTTTAGAATAGTGTCTGGTTCCCAGGGTAAAGGGAACGAGGCAGTGAAAAGAAAAATGCAAGAATGAGAAGGAAATAAGTGACGAGGACTGTAGCTTCCTCAGGCCGAAGTCACAGGGAAAGTATTCTCATTTCTTGCATTTTAACTTTTCGCTTCCTCGTTTCCTTGTGCTCCCATCATAAAAGTCGCAAATAACACTCGTTGGGAAAGCCAAGGAGCAGAAAGCAACACGTGATAATGCGATAATAGAAGGGAAAATATGTAAATATCTTTTATAGAATGATCTGTTTTGAACGAAATACGTATTGTGATGTGATTTAAAGGGGCAGGGTCACGTAACCGTAAACAAACGTGTTATCTCTAGGATCTATATTGTTGCCTTCACGTGGCCATTGTGCTCTGCACTTTGGTGGATGGGGTGAATCCACGTTGAAGTTACTTCTAAAAATTCACAAATATTTCTGCAATCGTACACCATATGTTTGTTTAGTTGGTTTCTCTACGAAGTACACGAGTCGATCTTTGAAATAACACTTTCATTTTGAGAAAATTAGTGGAAAATCACTGTGGTATGGCCTATGAAAAATATCGCAAAATCGTCTTTTCGAGAGAAGTTTGTTTACATTACGTGACCCTGCCCCCTTTAAATGGACCTCCTTTGAGCTACCTGTAATTTCTTTTCAGATAATCGACACATCACAGAATGGAAAAATATACAATTTTCTTTTCACTATTGATTCTGGCCATTCAGTTTCATGAACTCCTTTGCATTAATGCTGCTAGAAAGACACAAGTATGTAGTAAGGGACCATGCAATCTCACATGCGGCTCAAATAATATTTGCAATCAGACGTGTTCCGCCCTTCCATGTAATATGTCGTGCGATACGTCAAATGTTTGCTGGCAGACATGCAAAAATGGGAACTGCGATTCAATGACGTGTGAAGGAGCTTTGGTAAGATTAACAACTGTCTCTAATTAGATGTCATGCAGAATTTGCGATCGCACAAAACTACTCCTGGAAAACGCCCCAGTCGTCGTTATTCGCGAACATTTTCACGTGACATCTACCTTTCGGTTTCTTTTCTGTTTATCTGTTTATTTTTCACTATAACTGCTCAGCAAGAAGGGGCATTGAGATGTAGTAATCACTGCAATATTTTCATATGTGGATTTCGAATTTTTGCAATATTATCCTCGGACTTTCGATCTTCCTGTTTCATTCGATTTTGGATCGAACTTCGTATAGAAAGAAATAGTCCATTGAATGTTAATGTTTAAGTTGGATTCTGCTGAAATGTCTGCCAGATTATTGGATTCCCCTTCCATTCAATGGTATGTGCCCCCCTCCCCAACAGAGGAAGTATTCCGTGAAATTATCCCAGCAAAGAACCGTTTTGTGAATCATTTAGCAAATGCTACGGAGTTTGACGTAACTTTGAGTACCAGAGCCTTCAGAAAGAACAGGGAAAGCAAAATGAGGAAGTCGTTCATAAAAGTCTGTCTGCTTTGTGAAATATCATATGTAGCCTTTTCCAAACCTGTGCACAGATTTTACTACTGTTGTACAGTAGAGAAGTTTTCGCGCAGGCTACCTTCTCCTTGTGAAATATCATTGATACATTTCACTATTTCATGTCTATAGAATTGCGATGTCGATTGCGAAGGAGGATCCTGCCTAAATATGCACTGTAGCGCCAAGAACACCTGCCAGTTGAAATGCAACAGCTCCTGTTCAATGGTACTTTCTGGACCTACATCGTCGGCTTCTTGCAACGCTGGGAAGTGCAATATAACTTTTACTGAAAAGTCTACTTTCCGAATGGTTATATGCCCACAAGGTGACTGCAACATTTTTTGCCCGGTGGGTTTAGATTGTAGCCCTGGACCTTTCCCCTGCCCTAGATGTACGGTTACATATTACGGTTCAACAACAACAACAACAACAACAACAACATCTGATAGTTCTCCTACCAGGCAAGCCAGGAACGTTTCTATCATATTTTCACTTGGATTTTCGTGGACAATTTTTTTAGGCTTTTTTCGTTGGTGAAGTTAAGCATTTTCTACAAGAAACTTAGGTGAGAAGCTGGTTGCAAATTTGTTGAATCCTAGGATATTTTCAAGGAATATTTTATATTGTATAAAATACTGTATTTTTTGGAATATTCTCGTTGCCAAAAACTCGCATGAGTTTCTTAAATCTTTCATGATCTAAATGTACGATATAGTTATTTGTATCAAAACGGCTACCAAAGTACATAAAATAAGATCTCAAAACAAGTATTAACACATTATTTATTGTTAAAAGTAAGAACAGAATGTAGAGTCTGTTCTTACTTGTTCGCTGCGAACTTTTAGGGACAGAGTAAAGTTTACTTTATAGCATGGCCGGTGCAAAACGTAACGGGGCAACTACTTTTATTGAGGTAATCAGAGGTGGGTCAACACCTTTTTGAAGCAACTATCAACGGGGCAGTAGCTTATTATGAGTTCAAGGTGAAATTTGAAATGTAAATGTCTCATTTTGAGGGCAAAGTTGTGAATCATGCAGCCAGAAAATGCTTGGAAGGATATATCTTAGATGATGTAAAATTTCCTTGTCAGTTGCTTGCAATAACGATGCATCAGTCATATCTCTTAAAGCATGCTTAAAGAAGTGACTATCTAATGGTCTTTGGCTTTTTCGTCGGTGATACGTACTGTGAAACATCTGTTGTTCATGAATACAGGGCAGATACATTTTTAGGACTTGAAGGAAAGGGCGACGGGGCAGTTAGTTTTTCTGCCATAATTTCATACGGGGCGAGCAGATTTTTTCCAAAAATGTTTTCTCTCCACCGGCCATGTCATATGATAAATTTTGCACTCTCCCTTACTAGTAGCAAAGTCAGTCGATCAAGGCACTTTTGAACAACACTAATAAGGTCATTGTGGATAAAATAAGTATGGAAATTGTAAGTATTTGCCAATTGCAATGTTCTACGTAGCCATGTTTTTCTTGTTTTGGCACCCAATTTGCCCCCTAATGGAAATCAAAAGGAAAATTCGAGGTGAAAGATTCCAATCGAAAAATTTGCTTCACGCGAATTTATTCACTTTGTGTATATCCACCTGTACGACAAATTTTACATCAAATTAGGACAAAGGTATGTTCTTCAGTGGGCTTTGGGCCTGAATCCTACTGTTCCAAAAACCTTTTTCATTATTGCTGTTCTATAACCTCTGCTTATCGTAAAAGCTCTTTTAAGCCGCCGGGGTCTTATTCAATTTCGGACCTTCTAGAAGGGGGCTCAATAGAGAGGGGGCCTGATCAGAGTGGGGGCGCACTCACAAAATGACAAGGAAAAATATGGTAGCTTTTCAGTTCTTTTATCCCATATTTTGCTGAATTCAACATACAATTTTACGACTCAAATACTAAAATTCAACAGCGTTTTTATCCCAAACCAAATCAAAATTAACATGAAGGCTATGTCGCTAAGTAAATGGAAATATTTGGTAAATTCTGGAACTTTACATAAGTGGGGGGGCTTAATAGAGAGGGGGTTTATTTCAAATTTTAACTAAGTTCGGAGGGGCTTATTAGAGAGGGGAGCTTAATAGAGAGGGGGCTTAAAAGAGCTTTACGGTACCCCAATTCTGGACGATGCTCATGGCTGAAACTGAAATCATCTGCCTCCCGCAGAAGAAAATTAATCGTAGCGAAGGGATAGTGGTAAAGGTAATTTGTAGTAGCAAATTGTTAGCTGTTGTTTTTATTACTCAAAGAGATCACACGTTGTAATTATAATACGATAAGAATAGCATCTATTTTCACGCTAGAATACGAACGAATCGTATACTTCTTCTTACACTACAGTTATTCGTCTGATGTGACTTTGTGTGTGTGCTTGTTTGTGTCCTTTTTCAATCGAAACATTATTAGCTACCAAAGCAACTGGTCAAGTTCGATTAGATAAGAAAATGAAAAATTAATAAGTATTTTGAAGGATTAATCTACAGGATCAATTTCGAAAGCATACATTACATCTCCAGGTGGCCCCATCCTACCCTGGGTACCAGAGCCTCAAAAATGGAAAAAAGAATAAAAGAAGAAAGAAAAATGATAACCCTAACCCTAACCCGAGACTATTTGAGCCAAGCGTTGTTGTTTGGTTGGGCCAATAGTGCTGCAAATCATTTTGACGAGGTGAAGGTCAAATGGATATCCTCATTTCGAAAATATTTTGCATAAATCAGACTTTTGGCTACTCCTCTTTGTACACGTGCAAATCTTCTTCTAACAAATCGCTTCCATACTGCATATCGGCTGTCAAAAAAAGTATAGTTACAGATTTAATTTGATGCAACGATCTGAATTTTGCTTTTATATCTGTTTTATCTCCTTCAAGATACCTCGTTTGTTAGTACCAATGCTTTGAATGCAAATATATCAGCTTGAAAGCTCAAATTTGCATCCACGTCCAAACCAGGGCTGTCGCTCAGTGGTCAAACCAAATTCTAGAGGCACAAGCCTTGATAAGTGAACAATATGAGATTATATTATTTTCTGTTTGCCAAAAGTCACCAACTGGGCAGTTTCTTGACTTTTCCTTAATTTCAGATTTGTTCAGGCAAAAAGACAAAACTCTGGTTTGGAGGTGGACGCAAATTTGAGCTTAGTATAAGGGAATAGACGTAGCTTTTTCTCGATTGCCGCTATGAATAAGCTAAATAACGCCCACAAATCCATTGTTTCCCTTATCACACAATAAAACGCAGGCATCAAAGCTACCCAATACAATAGATTATTTTGCTTGGCCTGGGCTAGCAAATAACTATTGTATCAACAAACAAGGTATCAAGGTTCTTTTTCTTTTTGGTTCAAGTTTAGAATCGAGGAACTTTGGGCTCGGGCCCCCAAAGGTCAAATTCCTATGCTCCAGAGCTCCATTGCATGCTTTTCAGAGCTCCAGAGGCCCCATCTCCTAAGATTCGAGATAATCACAATGGGATTTGGGCTCCAGGGCTCCAAGCTTTCAAAATGGTGGGCTCCAGGGCCCCCTCCCTTCGGGGGCACTTGTCAGTCCCGTTTCCACACCACATGACTTGCTTGTCGTAAAACGATTGGTTCTTCCTGCAGACGACTTGTTCATCTTCTGGCGTGAAAAAAGACAACACGAGATTGTTTCTAAAACTTGTGTATACTATAGTAGTAACTTATTTGATGGTACATGTTTGTAAAACATACGGGATAAAATACTATATGTCGATGATTGCATGCAATTGATTGTATGTCTCTTTTTATTCATATAAATTATTACAATTACAATGTTGCTCTCTACTACAGAAATTCTAACTACTATACTACACTAAAGGGACGATACCATGGGGAGCGAAAGATAATAACTACCCCATGGCGAATAAGGAGACACGCAAATTAAACTAACACAAAACTATACCGTACTTCTCACGACACAACATAAAACCTGATGGATACTATTCTTGATTCTGTCTCACATTAGATGTCTGGTAAGGGTTCAGAAGAAATCAATTGTTTTGTCACGAGCGCAACTCGTTCGTGAACGTGAAGAGATGCATAGCTGCCTAAAACGTGAAACAGAATTACATGGAAAAAGAACATTCACGTTAAGTGACTGGGTAATTGTTTTTTGGCACTGATGTTGGAAAGATTTTAATCAAACAAGTGGATGAAACGCAAAATCAATTCGAGTACATACGTGTTTACGTCATTACATCACCATAAAATACAGCTGTGTCAAAGAGTCCTTTAATATCGGTAACACCCCCTCCGCTGGAACGCTGCCCCGCCAAAGTAAATGGATGGCCTGCCAGGAAAATGTATTTCCTAGCCTGTGTTCCAGACCACTTGAAAAGAAAGGAAAGTGAAAGTACTTGTCTTTCTTGTTGGGGATACATGGTACTCCCCCTATTGTCTCCTCGCGTTGTATTCCACTCAACTTGACCGCCAATCAGCGACGGGGACTATGAACGCATGCACCTCAGCCAATGATTCCCGTCGCGTTTTCGCGCAAAATCACTCGTCGTGGGAAGGCCAAATGATTTCCAGAGATCACTTCGTAAATTTACGGTTATTTTCGTGAACAGGGTAAAGAAGATAAGGAGTTGGAGCTTGGTTTCTTTTACCCTGTTTGATGTTTGGAAGGAAATAAATTTCTGTGTGGTAAATTTTGGTGTCCTGTGATTAGTTTATCAAGGTGCTACGTGTTTAGCTCAAGAAGGTCATTGCCATCTGAGTAAGTGGTCCCCGCAACACCATGCATTACTTTCAAACCGCCGCCCACTTAATGACCAGCTTTACTTGCTGTTTAAAGCATAAGTTTTTGTCAAGAATCACTCCAAGCAACTTTTCTCCTGTACTCTCTTTTATCGTTATACTGCCAATATTTAATGTCACATCATTACTCTTGTCCCCATCAACTTCATGAAGTTGTTTGGAAACCATTCTGCAATTTTAAGGGCATCGCTCTCCAGTGTTTTGATAACACTTTCGATGTTGGTATCGCAGGCATAGATCGTGGTGTCATCTGCATAGTTACATATTTGAGCATCTTTTACAAACATGAAGAGATCATTTATGTAGATATTAAACAGAAGAGGAGCCAAGACTGAACCTTGTGGCCAACCTATCATTGTTTCTCTCCATGCACTGAACGACCCATTTATCTTAACCTCTGCTTCCTCTCACTGAGATAGCTATGAATCAACCGCAATGCACTTGGACTAAAACCATCAGCATTTAATTTTGCAATCAGAAGTTTGTGATTTAAGCAATCAAAAGCCTTTGAAAGATCCATGAGTAGTGCTCCAGCAAAACCCCCTTTATCTAGAGTTTTTTACAGGTTTCTATGAGTCGCAAAAGTGCATGTTGGGTTCCATAGCCCTCTCGAAATCCACACAGTAGAGGAGAAAGGAAGCTAAGGGCATGAAATTTTATTTGACTCTCTAAGACCCTTTCATAAATTTTGGATGCAGACGCTAAGACCGTTATTGGTCCATAGTTCTTCTTGATAAATGATAAATGCGTCAAGACTTTTGAAAAGAGACGAGATCTCACCAGCCTTCAACTCCTTTGGAAAGTAGCACTCTGACAAATTAGAGTTGAAGATTTTCTGAAGGAAGATGGCAAAAATGTCTGCATTTGTTTAAGAATCTTAGCAGGAATGCTGCTTAGGGGAGATGACTTTTTTGGATTCAGTTTTTGTATCTGTAAATGTATCTCATTGACAGTCATTGGCTTAAATTCAAATTGGTTCAGTTCGTAGTATTCTTTGATCTTTCTAATGCTGGGATGATTTTCATATTTCTTGATAGCCTTTTCTACTGGGTCCTTTATCCCATTTGTTCCTGACAGTAGTGACTGGTCTTCAGAGATTCCTAGACTCCCTGTTATGTTTGCGAAATAATGACTAAATATCTCCGCAATTTTTGCATCTTCAGTTATCATTTTTCAGTCTTCAATCAGAGTCACAGATGAAATTGTTTGCATCTCATTTGAAAAAACCGGTTTGACAGTCTTCCAAAATTTACGATTATCTGTAAGGTCTCCAAGGTCAAGGTTCCTACAGCAATCAGATTTCGTCCTGCACAGGAGCTTCACGCAAAAATTTCTTTGCTTTTTAAAGGCTTGAAGATTCTCTTCCGTTCTACTCTTAATGTATTCATTTATAAATACGCCGTAACAGGTTTGTTGTTCAGGACCTTTTTAGCATTTATTGTGGATAGCTCCTTCATGCGAAAGGTTTCTATTTGAAAAATGAACACAGAAACAAAAACAAATATGATGTAGGGAAGAGCTCTTCTGAGAGAAAATGGGCGTTTCCGAGAGAAAAATGGGCGTGGCCCTCAAAATTTTTCTGGGGGCTGCGCCCCCAGACTCCCCACCAGCGTTCGCGCCTTCGGCGCGAAAGTGCCCCCCCAATCTCTAGAACCACGCTACGGGCCTGCAAATGTGGAGGATGGTTCTAAGATCTAAATCCTCAAAAATCTTGCAAAATCTTTAAAAACTCTTGCAGAATCCAAAAAAACCCTGAAAATCTTCTAAACCCTGCCTGAAACACTAGACTGATCTCTTCGTGCAAAAGATTCTTACCTTGTCAACCTTCTCAACAACAATGACAATGGTGAAGCCAAAGGGCCTAGCAGGCTGGGTTCTGTTGATGGCTGACTAAGCCTTCCCAACAGTGGCGTGGTGGCTCAACATTGGCTGGGGGGGGGGCACAGCCAGTTTTGGCGCCCCCTATAAAACTTTGACTGTTATTTGCTGTACAACGTGCCGTGGCTATTCAAAGGTTGTTCATTCTTTAGACAATGCTTTGAAATTGAATAACTTTGCTTCTTTTATAATTCCGTCATAATATACCAAAATCAAACAGTTTGCAATGGACTTAAATCATTTGCGAGCGAAGCGAGCGAAAATTTTTGAGACCATGATCTTCACATCGTTGGAAAATGCCCCTTCTGTGAAGAATTCGCAAGAGGAGTCTACCAAAGAGAAGATGAAAGAGGAACATTGATCAGCATATTGAGGGCAAGGAAACTAAGATATTTTGGGCATTTGATACGGCTAAATAACGTATACAGAACATTGGTAGAGGGGTACATTGATGGAGAGAGAGGCAGAGGTCGCCCAAGGATGAGCTGGTATGACAACATCAAAGAATGGACTAGTTTGCGATATGAACAGGCAACAAGAATAGCAATGGACAGAGAAATGTGGAGAGTTACTGTGTCATCCAACGTCGAAAGATAAGGAACATGAAAAAGAAGAAAAAGTGAAGAATTCACCACTTTTAACTGCAAAAAAGAATATGAAATTGAGAGGCTTCTAGGAGATTTTTAGAATATGGCATCAAAATCTCGAAGATTGCCTTGTTATAACAGGAACACCAATAAAACTTGCAAGATTCCTCTTCGTTCTCTTCTGGAAAGTTAGCGACAACATATATTCACCTTTATGCCCAAACCCTTGATATTCATTCTATGCACCAGTACGAAAAGTCATCTGGATCCACTTTTCCGTCTAATAGATTTAGCGATTCTAAATCCCGCCAAGAAAGTGAGACTCCAACTCCAAAGTGAATTTTCAGGATAAAGAACGCGATTGATACGCTAACGTTCTTCAAGTAAATAAAAATGATATCAAAGTCCTGAGCCCCATCCTGGATGCTGAAGCCCGCAGCATCTTCCATTCTATGATCCTATTATTTTTTTATTATCAGCAATTTATTTATCGTTGGATAAAAGGAGACGATAGCTAAAATAAAAAAGTAGCTAATTAATTCCAACGTTACAAGATGTATTTACAGTATGGCATTAGAAGGTAATAGATAAAATATTTACAAGTCATCAAAATATACAATTAAAATATACAATTAAAACCGGATATCTAAAAACAATAATTATAAATAGCCCAGGTTTGGAATAAAGATTCGGCATAATTTACAGGAACAGTTTTCTCCGTACCAATTTTTTATCTCTCTTTTAAATTGACAAAGGGTTTCTGAATTCCGCACTGTTGATGACAACTACATCCGACGAGCTTGCTTTTTTGATTTTACGAGGAAATCAGACGTGTAAGATCTTTGTGAGTATCTTTTTCTGGCTTCGCTTGAATTAAAGCTTAGTTCACACTGGTATTAAACGCCTCAAAATTAGGATAAAAAGTGCGTTTTCCAAAAAAAACATATCAAATGCGCTTCTGCCAAGCTATTAGCCTGCTATCACTTCGCTATCGAACAGTTCAATTTCTAATTCCATCGAGGCATCTCCAAAGGCCCGAAGTCTAAATTTGAGACGGAGATATCTCCCATACTTTCTTCTGTCGCATTTGTGCATCCCGACGTAATTTAGTGTGAACGCAGCTTTCGGGCATTTGGCGCCCCCTCAAAACGCTGGGCGCCTTTGGCGCCCCCATCTTCTCACGTCGCTGGGGGGCAAGTGCCCCCGCCCCCCCCGGCCACCACGCCACTGCTTCCCAAAGAGAAAAAGATGCTACAATCATACAAGAACAGCTTTAGTTGCTTTCTAACAGTGAAGATAACCTTTTCTATGAATTTACATGTGTACTTACATTGTTTCAATTGCCAATAACCGCTCGAAGCTTCTTTCTCTCCGGCCGCCATTGCTCGGTAATCATGTCATGCCACGGCAAAATCGCACAACTGCGCATGCGTTCATAGTCCTCGGAGGGGATTCCTAGATCGCGTCAACTTGAGCCTTTACGATTTCGTTTCAAGTGGTCCAGGTTTTATTCCCCGTCGCGAAATTTCAATCCACGCTGAAAAAATATCGTTTATATTTGTCGTTCAAACTCCTGCAGTATGTCCGGCGGGGTCGTTATTTGGGGGTGTGGGGTGTGGTGACCAGGTCGCAGTCGCATTTGTGCAGATTTGGCTTCGTAGCTGCGGTGGTGTTTCTGTCCCTGAGGAGGAATATTTTGGTCAAGTCAGTCAAGAAGAAGCAATGGCGGCATATCCTACGCAGAATTATCCGACGACATATCAACAGCACCCGTTTCAACAAGGGGGCCCAGCAGTGCAGCAACTCCCACCTGGTTGGGAAGCAAGATATGATGCCAATCAACGCAGATAGTAAGTATATCAACGTTTGCATGGAGAGTAAACATAGAACCAAACATCGTCATCATACACACCCACCCAAATTTTAGGCCATTTCGTTTTGATTGATGTTGTCTGATGATGATGGAAAATTGCTGATTTGTCAAATTTGGCAAAATTTATGACATCATGATATTGCTGTGTTCCTTTACCATCTAATCAATCTGTTGTTGAATCTTATGTATGTGCAGGCATGATAAACAACGAATTATGCAAAAACTAAAAGTGTTTGAGAAGCAGCAAGTTTCTTCTTCTCTCCCCCTATTCATAGCATAAAGCAGTAAAGTTTCCAGTTGGGACTTCATCGGATTTGTGAAGATACCTTAGGGCCTTCGGAATACTCTTCCAATCTACATTCAGGTGCCCAGTCTGCATTCTTTTTAGTGTGTGGGGAAGATCTTCAGATCTTCCCCATGCTAATTCAATCAACTGCTTTCAGCCGCAGCAGCCATGCCATAAATCTGTCACAACACTATCTTTGGCAATTTTTTTATGAAATTTACATAATACCCCATGATCCCCATAGCATAGCATACTTTACATAAACAGGCTCTCAGCATAGCCCAGCATACATGTTAACACAGGATATGATGTTTGCAGAGCTGTGACCAAGGAAATGATGATCTTGGCTGATGGTGAGCCAGATGGCTAACAGGCCAAAGGATCAAAGGATCTAATCAAAATGAGACAAAAGGTTTACCAGAGCGCTGCCTGAAGTTCATAAAAGTCTAAATTGATTTTTCTAATACAGCACTATACCTATCAGGCCTTACTGGGAATATTTTGGTAGGGGAGTGGCAAATCGCACTCCTAGTCCATTTCAGGCGTGTGATGGAGTGCAGTTGCAAATCAACATTAAAAATATGTCAACTGGAGTTTTACTTGACCAGTTTTACTAATTCAAAGTTATTCCTACCTTTTACTGTTGAAAGAAAAGTGTTTGATTGTTCAAAACATTGATTCATCAGAGTTCACAATTTCAAGTAAACTGTTGTTGTGGATAATGGAGAGAAAAAGAGCACAAAACACTCTGTTATCGATATCAAGCAGGAATAGATGTTTCAATCTCTTTTTTCTTAACTATCAAGGTTCCAATAAAGCGCTTGATAAGGCATATGGGGTGAGCCAGAAAAAGTTCCCACTTTTGAAAATTCATAACACCAAAGACTACTTCACGGATTTGAATCATTCAAATTCTAGTTTAAAGTGGAAAGATCGAAGTATTTTTGTGATTTTTCTCGCTGTCCTACCAGCACTAGAAGTATGGTAAATTCAACTTTATAAAAATTTAATGGACGCAAAATGACAGAAAAAGGGCCTAAAACATTGATCAAATGGAGAAAGGAACTGTTCTCTCAAGAACAAACAGTGGGTCAAAGAAATAACTCTTCAGTCTAAGTTATATTACATCCTGCAGGATTATCTTTTGTAAACAATTTAATGATAACTATCAAATCATTAAGGATTTTGGATTTAGTACTTCCTGATTGACTTATTGTTACAGAGGAATACAAGATTTTAATCCTTGTTTGGAAAGATAAGGCGTTTGGAAAGATAAGGCGTGCGATCTATTGCACTCCTTGGAGCAAGAAGGTGTGCGCCAAGGCGTGCCAGAGCGATCGCATGCCATTCCCAGTAAGGCCTGCCTATGGTACATGGCTAAAACTAAACTAATGATAACGAAAAGAACTACAATTAGGCTTTAACATACCAACTGCTAACAGAAGAACAAAAACATTAAAAGGTAACAATAAAATTTGCAAGTGGCTATGTGGAATGTGGTGCTGCTTCTGTCATTTCTGCTCTCATTTTAGTAGCCTCCCTTGATTGATCTCTCATCCTGTGTAGACGCGAACAGTTCTGGATCTGATTCCATGTAGACTCACTTTAAGAAAGTGAATCCGATCCCATTTGGACCATTCCTGTGTAAATGGTGTTTTAGTTGAAGAAAGGATGATCATTGGTAATTCATTTTACATTTCAGTTACTTCATAAATCACCATACAAAGGTGACACAATGGGCTGACCCAAGATTGGCTGCTGGTGGTCATTCCCCTGCACCCCAAAGACCGACGGTTACTTTTCAGCAACCTGCAGCTCAGCAGCCCCAGAGAGCTACAGCTCAGCCAGTCCAGAGAGCTGCTGCACCACAAAGACAGCAGGAAAGTATTGCTCTGCAAAATCTTGGAACTCAGCGAAATCAGGTTCTTGTCCACTTTCTTTAAGAAGTGATTTTGGCTCCACTCTTTTACACACTTTAAGCAGATTGATAAATTTACAACAGGCCAAGTTGTTAAGGCATCTGACTCATAAACCAAAGGTCAGAATGGCCATAGGTTCAAATCACGTGCTGGACAGTTTGGTCCCTGTCCGTAACTGTGGCCCGGGTTGACCAGAGCCATGTGAGGGAAATCTGGTAGCTGTGGTGGACTGATGGTAAAACATCCGTGTTCCCTGCTGGAATTAAGTCTCTCAGACTTTCACAGGCTAGGTACATTAAATACTTACCTACCTATGGGGGTGGTAATTAAGGCAGATTTGCATCAACTTCACTTGCACATGGCAGACAAAGAGTATCAGTCCCAGTCACATTGATTTAAATTCTGTGAAACTTGTTCATCTGATTTGGATTTTATATTCTGGATATTTGCCTAAGCTGGGTCTTTGGGGCTCTGGAGAGAAATAGCATTGTATTAGTTGGATTTCAGGACAGAAATGGTCACTGTGATATTCAAGATGGAAAAAACGTATTACTGAAAAGTAATTCATTTAATGAACTTTCATGATGTTGATTAAGCTTTGCTTAGACAGACAAAATGTGGCATATGCCTAAGTCAGACACTATCCTGCTGATATGTAAATTGCATTTGCATAAGTTAGAATATCTTGCTTGATCCAAAGAAATCCAGCTTATCATCAAGTTTGGCCTGCAACTTATTTTGCCTATACAGGTGTCCCAAAAATTTTTTGACGTTTGATTAAATGTTACAAAATAATGTGGCTCACAGGAAAAAACCTGTCCCAGAGATTCTGAAAAAACTTCAAACACCAAAAATGTCAAACACTTGTTTTTAGATGCCCTGTAATTTGCAATCGAACGTCATTGCTAATTTTTTTTTTATCAAGTATGAAATTAGCGAAAAATTATTGGCAAGAAAATCACTTAAAGACAAATGACAGACTGTATAAGGCGACTTAAATCAGGGGCCTGGGCAATCTAAAAATAGCCTATTGTATTCCTATATATTTTATGATCTCAAAAGATTGTCAAAACAATGGGACAAATGATGGCAGGCAGCTATCTTTTGCTCTTTGCTATCTTTAGCTAGGCGTTATAAGACATAATCTAAGACAACTTAAATCAGGGCCCTGAGAAATATACAGTAGATATAGTCTATTGTATTCCATTATTGTATTTGATGATCTCCAGGGATTATATCAAAACAATTGGACAAATGATGGCAGGCGCCCAAGTTTTGTTCCTATTTTTAAACTTGCCGCTATATATCCGTCATTTGTCTTTAAGAGTTGATTTCATGGTAATTATGAAAGTGTCCCATTTTTTGATGGAAAAACGGCAGCATATTTTTAAACTGAAAAAAGCTAATTATGCATCTGAGCCTACTTTCAGAATTTTCTGTGTTTCCTAGCACTCTCTTTATCATCTAGGAGTCACAGAGGACTGCAACTGCAACTACAGGATTTGGAGAACAATCCAGAACCCTGACAAATGAGCAGAAACAAAGTATGTCATCAACTGCATTTTATCCTGCATACTTTTCATCCTTTTGGTTTCCACTATTGCAAGATCAATTGAAATGTTGCCTTTCAATGGCAGTTTAACAGTGGAACCTCCATGTAATGGACACTAGTGAGACCTATTGTCTGTTGTAAGGTGTCTGCTGCATGGGGTGTATCTTTTTCATGCTGTATTTGCCATGAAATTATTTGTCGGTTGTTTGGAGATGTTGGTTGCATAGAGGAGGTGTCTGTTTATGGAGGTTTCACTGTTGCTTGAATAAAGTCTCAGGTTTGGAAGCAAAACTGTGGTGTTTGAAAATTTGTTATTTGGAGAATGCTTTAGCCCTCATCCAGACTTCACTTTCTACTGGAAAGGAGAGCCAAGTTAGCCCTCCTTTGCACTAGAATGTGAAGTCTACATGCAGGCAAAGAATACTTGAGATTGGAGTGTTTCTTATTATTTGCATGTGTTCTTCAAGTGTTGGAAATACAGGTAAAATTGAATTTATTTATGTAAATCCTTTTCCTGACTTTCAGTGATTAATAATCATATTCGTTGATAAGACGCTTGTGCGAAAACTTGTAACTTTGAGACCCCTAGCTCCCTCCAACGGATTCCGAAATTAGGCAACACTTGATATTTTCTTTCTTGGGCCTTAAACTCTTGATTTATCATTTCAAAAAAGCATTTAGATCGAAATACTTCCTTATCTTAGATTGCTCAATGACGTCATTTTACGCAGTTTCTATTCTGTCAGTTGATATTTTTTTATAGTTCGGTTCCGAAATCATTATGATGTAAACGTTGCCAGTAAATGCAAAAAGCAAAAAGCCTTAAGGCCCTGAAAGGCGTGTAGTCAAAGATGCAATCACGTTTTGCCCTCTTTTTTGAGAGAAAGGTTTGGTGTCTGTTCTACCTATGAAGATATTTACTGCTTCATTGAAACATATAGCCACTTATGTTATTGGATGACCAGAAGGCAGTTTTCAAATAGGGAGGTTTTGGACTGATTTTGAAGATGTTTACGATGTCATTTGGAGACTATCAATCATCAATTACGAGCATAGGTTCCAAATCTTTAAATCTACGAAAAAAGGCGGATGTAAAATTCAATGACCTATTTCTTTAAACTGAATGACTTGAAAAAAACTTTAGCCATTTTTCTATGATTCTACCGTTGGACTTTTCAGAAATCTTGAATATTTGTCGAAATTACAGCCTATTTCATTTTCAGCTCGTTTTATGTGACGTCATCAAATTTCAAAATCACAAACCAGAAGAGTGAAAGAGTTTTGCTTGATACCATATTGTAGGCATCCATAAAGTATGGTTTTTCTTGAAAATTATTTGATCTTTTGTCAACAGATTTAGAAATTACGATATTTCAAAGTTTTTTTCGAAAATTTTTGCGAATTCTTAAAAAGAAGAGAAACACTGTAGATTTCAGAAAAGTCCAACGGCAGATTTATTGTAAAATAGTTAAAGTTTCTTTGAAGCCGTTCAGTTCAAAGAAATAGGTCATAGAATTTTACACCCAGCTTTTTAAAGATTTGAAACCTATGCTTAAGTTACGTATCAATTGTTTCTTGCAGTCAAAGCTAAAATTCTGAAAGACTATGATGTACTTGAATCTCTGGTAGAAGCTACATTAAATGCTGTAAGTATCATGTGTTTGTATATTCCATTACAAGACATATTATTATTTAAACCACTTACATGCATTACCAACTACACGACCCACTGAGTCAGAAAGTCGTGTTAATGTCCTTGACGTGAGTCAGACAGTCTCTGATGTGACCACACTCCGATGTTCGAATTGTTCAGGCTGAAAGTAGCCTACTCGATACGAGAGAGAATAAGCTATCAAATGTATTAAAGACTATTTAAATTAATGGTTATAACAGCTGCCCGGAAACCATTAGTGTTAATAGTGAACGTCCTCTCCTTCTGTATATTTTCACGTCGAGCAGTTCTAGCATTATGATTGCACGGATGCAGGTTCATTGATACTCTGAGTTGATTTGAAAATTTCAGCTACTTTTGACATGGTGAGAATTTTATCTTGCTTTGATTGAAATCCTTATTGCTCAGTTGAAAATGCAATTTTGATGGAGTTTCGTGGCGACATCATTTTTGGCCCCCCTCCCCTGTAACTTGTAATTCTCAAATAACGTTGTGTCGCTTTACCACGTTATGTCGTGTATGGACATGGATGAATGGATACCGTAAATCTCTAACTGCAAAACAAGAACTTAGACGCTGTTTTATTGAATTATGCACCTTACGATGAATAACCTGCCCAGTTTGATGAAAAATATGTTATTATTGCAGGTGTAGTGCAAAGCTGATTTTTTATTTTCGTTATGAAGTTTATTTTTGCACCAATTGGCTGTCGAAGTTTGAGCCTTCTCCCCTGCTCGTTGTATACTTAGAATTAGTTATCAGATTTATATCAACTTGCCAAAACAAATAACTTGGTTGATAATCTTTTGTGAAGACTTTGAAAAGGCTTACCCAAGATACTCTTCAAATCAAAACGTCCATACCTTGTAATTAGTCTTGGTATCATTGAAATAAGAACCTGTTTCAGCTTGGCTCTCAAGAAAGTTGGTTCTTATATGCGGGCATTTACTGTAGTTAAGCCATTTGGTTTCTGCGAATGCCTTTATTCTTTGACATTAACATCCAAGAATAAAATTAATCGTACCTTGAGCAGAGTTGTGTTAAATACGACGTTTCGAGCTGAGCCCGTTATCAAGTGGCCTTTATTCTTTCTTTCGCTACTAATTTTTTGTTTTTACCTTTAGGCCGAATATAATGAACAGCTAACGATTCAATTGCTCCGAAATATGGGATATAGTAAGTTGTGATATTTTCTACACCCCCTTTTTATTCTTTATTCTCAGTTTCTCCAACATGTATCGGGTGAGCCTGAAAAATTACCTCTTTTGAAAATTCTCAGCACCAGAAGTACTTGATGTATTTGGATGCTTCGAATTCTGCTTGATAGACGAAAGGCTGAAGCATTTTCAGGGGAGTGGGGGGTATATAGCATGTTGAGAGTACGCGGGTATGTGCCACCCATATGGGTGGGTTTTTGGGGTCCAAAATACTTTAAGCAAGGGTCCTCTTTCGGCAGATTTTCCTTAAACATGGCATGTTTGGATTTGCCTGAAATTTTCAAAATATAATTCAAAAAAAAATAAGCAGTTTTAGGCCAAAAGTTATCATAAAATTGGGTATGAAGGTAAGTTTTGGTATTTAGAAGGGGATTGCTTTGTCACCGGGCGGCAGACTCCCGTCCATCCACAAGTCAAGTACCCACCCCCTGAGAGCACTTTCACAGTTTTTCTTGCCTTTTTGTGACCACTGAAAATGTAGGGAAATTTAATTTGTTCGAAAATTTCTTGCATGTGAAATGCCTGGATTAAGGCCTAAAGCATTCAATCAAATAGCAAGGAATCTCCTAACACAGGAAAAATACACAAGGGCATGTAGTATCACTCAAAACTTATAGGAAACAGATTTTCAAATAAATACAAAAGTTTATCAGTCCCATCACAATAACTGTACAGATGATTTCTCTCACCCTGTGAAATCTGTACTGTCGTTATTGTCCTGTGCGAAGTGTTTCTTTGCAATCTGATAAGCCGTTTTCCGGCATTTGCAACGAACAAATTGCACAATAAATCGAATCTTAGGCCCCGTTCACACTACTCCGTTTTTTTGTTAGTATCCGTTTTTGTTGCGTCGAAGCTACCGTTCACACTGCTCCGTTTTCGTACAAAAACGGAGAGAAAAACCTCCGTTTTTGTGCGTTCACACTGATCTGCCTGATAACAAAAAAACGCAGCGAAAACCATCCGTTTTTGTGCGTTCACATTGCTCCGTTTTTGTGAAACCCATTGTTGCATAGGCCTATTGGAGCGTTTTCGAAAACCTCCGTTTTTGTGGCGTTTTTGTGCGGATCACTGTGAACACTTTCACAAAAACGGACGTTTTTCTCTCCGTTTTTGTACAAAAACGGAGTAGTGTGAACGGGGCCTTAGTGCATTCTCAGTGCTCCAAGAAATCCGAGAAAAACTTTAAGAAAAATACATCGATTTATCGGCTATCAAACAGAATTAGCTTTATTTCAATCCACCCAGCAGAGGTGAAGAAAGTATCTGAACCTGGGAACATCGTTCCCAGAATTTTTTTGGGTTTCGATTTTCACATAAATTTTAAAGAAAGTATTCAGGCTTGAAAGAAAATCTCTAAAATTTGAAATTATACTTCAGACTCTGGAGATGAAACAGAACGAAGAAAAGTAGTTTCACAGAAAAGATTCTACAGACATTCCGATTCGATTTTTTAAAAATTTAATGCCACAGTAAATGATATAGAGGTAGACCGCAAGATATTGATATTTGTATCATATTTTACATTTTGCAGAAATTTTTTGGTCATACACTAAAGTTCCCAGAAAGGGAACAAATATTTCCACTTCTACCACCCAGCACCACTTCTACCACTCGAAGGTGTTGTGGCGCCGTGGTGTAATCCTCTGACATTGCAGCCAGAATGGTCAGGCGGAGTGGGTTCGAGTCCCGGTAGGGCCCCACCACTTGAGCGTCATGACAAGGGGTCGCAGACGCGATTAGGTCTGCTCTATTTCTGCGATCCCAGCGCTTGGCGCTAAAAAACGCAACTTCACCTTCACTTCACCTTCACCAGCACACTTGTCGCTATTAATTACAAAGGTGGGAAACATTTCTCTCGCTCAACCCACAGGGACCCCAGGAAGTTGTATAACCCGCCAATGAAAATTAACTTCCTTTGTGATTTTGAAGCTATGACGCAATGCTTTAAGAGAGAGATCGAAAGCGAGGTGCTCATCTGGTAGGCTTTTTACTGGGTATACACACGTTTGCGTAATGAGGTAGCATGTAGATATGTACTATTTTTAATCGTCAAAAGAACCTCAGCTTTCGTAAAGTGAGAAAAACAAAAAGAATGCCGTACGAAGACTGAAGTTCGATTACTTTTGACAATATCACGAAGCTGAAATAATCGAGCTCAGTATTGGGATAGTTTCAAAAATCTTGTCATTCCTTGCTATAGCAAAAAAAGGTGAAGCAGCCTCATCTTCATCTACAACGAGAGGTGGAGCGTCATCATCTGGCAGAAGGGAAAGACAGGAAACCACCAGGTAAGATGGATTAAGACCAGATGCGACATGCCACATAAAGAAGACTCGCATTTGCCCAATAAGCCTCATGTATCATAAAAGTTTCATGTGGCATCTAATCTGAGACGGACTTTAAATTCTTATGTTGTCGTAAGTACTCATTGCTATAATTTCAGACTAATTACACGCATTTTTTATAAGAAACTAAGAACTAGAGCCAGTACTGAAAACATCCAAACGAGTGGACAATAGCTAAACCGAGACTTGATGAAAGCGTTTATTGTAAGCCTCAATTTCTCAACATCCACATAATTTGTAGCCTGTAAGTAGACCCATTATCCATCATAAAGAAATGCCCTTTCCCCAACATGTAAAACAACCTGTTGGCCGCCCGAGGGGAGTCTGTATGGAGGCCAAGCGATGTTTTCGCTGCATTTGCTTGGTCGGCACTTTTCTTGTGGTTGGCTGGGGGGCCTAGTGGTGACAGGACGTCGGCTGAGGATCTACATCATTACATGATTAACGCATGCACATTCGCCTTACCCTTAAACAACTTACTGCCCATAAAAGTTACATAGCAACATGACTAATTTTCAGATATAAACGAACATGTGTATCAACATACACCAGCTAACTGCTGTTGATCGACCACAAACAATGCCCTCCAAAGACCAGTAATTCTGTGAGTCCTTGCGGCGCGAGGCTGGCATTACCCTCATTGTTCTTCAGTTGTTATCATTTATATGGACTTGCTACAAGTCTCTCCCGGCCTATTCGGACTTCAAAGAGAGAGAGACTTCCTTCATGTCAGTAGCAAGTCCTTCATTTATCTTTCCCAGTATCTGCTTCTCTATTTGTATCATTTTATCTTCTGCCTCATGAAATCCTTTCTCCATTCGGATGATGGGTCTACATTTAGGGTACATACATGCAGGCTCGTGCAACTGCTATCCAGCTTGTTTGCAGACAGTGCAAATGTTACTAATCACTAATCCGATTTGCTACATGTATTTAGTTTTCGACTGAACTTCTTTTTCTAGTAGGCCTGCTCAGAAATATGAAGAGCTGCCATCGATGGATTTCAGTGCCATGTACAAGACAGAGACTGTTACGGAGGGATCTGCTGCAGAGGAGCCTGCTGCGGAGGAGCCCTCACCGGCTGTCGATGATGTTGCCAGCACTGATATCGGTAAGTGATTATTAAGCAATGAATCACTGAATATAAAGGGGACATCACTTCAAAAATAGCGTGTGAGAATTTTGGATTCTGAAAATCTCTTAGATTCTTCAAAGATTTTTGGGTTTTGCTGATATTTCCAAAGATTTTTTGAGGGTATCTCTAGATTTTTAAAGATTTTCAAGATTTTGCAAGATCTTTCAGAGCTCAAATGATATTGTCGAAAGATCTTTCGAGAATTTGTATCATCTCTTGAGGGAGAGATATGTATGTTTTCCGAGGATTTTTGGATTTTCTTTGGGATTTGTAAGAGGTTCAAAGATATTTTAGATTTCCAATATTTTTCGAGATTTTTTGTATTCTTGGATGTTTTGAGGATATTTTACGAAAATATTCGAAATTTTAAGAGGGATTTGTCTCATGACTGAATCAGTATGTTTATCAGGCTCGTAAAAGTCTGCAAATTAGTGATTCTGCAAATAAGTCAATCAAAAAGCAATTAGTGAATGAATACATCAAACTTAAATGAACGATTAATTGGTTAATCGAATTGACAAAAAACTTATTCCATGTACTGACTTTTATTCCATGTACTGACTTCAACGATCAATTAGAAAAAACAATCCAAGAAATCCATAAACTTAACACTGATAGATGCATAATCATCGGAGATATTAATATAGACCTGATAAAATACAACCAACCTGGTAAAACAAGAATAAAAGATTACCTAGACATGATGCTTTCCCATGGATACCTACCGCGCATCACATTACCCTCAAGAATAACGGATCACTCAGCTACTTTGATTGACCATATCTTTGTAAGAGAAAGAAATCCAGCTGACAAGTCCCACTCAGGTAATATCTTTACCGACATCTCAGACCACTTTGCAAATTTTTACTTATGTCAAAATGCAAATCCTCAGGGTCGTCAACAAAGACAAAAAGTTCGAATTTTCGGTAAGAAAAATGTAACCAACTTCGTCGAAATTTTGCTACACACTCAATGGGAACCATTATATTCACAAACAGATCCAAATGTCTGCGCAAATTTCTTCAACACTGTAATTAGCCACGCTTACGAAAAATCATTCCCTTTGAAACTCGTCTCAAGTAAGCGAATAAAGGACAAACCTTGGATCTCTACTTCATTGAAGAAAAGCATTAAGAGAAAGAACCATCTTTTTCACATATACACAAAAAACCGAACCATTGAAAATAAACAAAAATACTCCAAATATCGTAACATCTTGATTTCTTGCATCAGACAATCCAAAAAGGTGTACTTTCAAGAACTGTTTGATAGGAAATCCACAAGAATTACAAAGATGTGGACCGTTCCTGGGAAAATGCTAAACCCTAACAAAAAATCCCAAAGTTCCTCTATCAAAGAAATAATTTCTGATGGAAGATCGTACAAAGAAGATTCGCACATTGCAAATGCATTAAACTCTCATTTCTGTAATATTGGAAGTAAAGTTTCTTCAAAAATTCAAAATGCGAAGTTCCACTTTTCCTCATTTCTTAAAACACCTCAAGACAAAAGCTTCTACTTAGAAATGACAAACGTAAATGAAGTAATCAGTGAGATCAACAAATTAAAAACAAAAAAAGCTGCTGGCCATGATGGCATAAAACCCATAATCATAAAAAAATCCTGCCTTGTCTTGGCCAAACCTTTGACACACATATATAACGCCTCTTTTGAGACTGGAGTAATGCCTAGTATTTGGAAAATCGCAAAGGTAATCCCGATTTTCAAAAATGGTGAAAGATACGATCCAAATAACTACAGGCCCATTTCTTTGCTGTCATGTTTTGAAAAACTCTTGGAACGCCTGTTAGCAAAACGTATAATTTCATTCCTAAAGAAAAATAGAATCCTCTATGAACTACAATTCGGCTTTAGGGAGGGCCACTCAACTATTCATGCCCTCTTAGAACTCCTTGATAGCATATATCAGAACCTTGACGACAACAACTCTTGCATAGGTGTTTTTCTGGATCTCTCAAAAGCTTTTGATACTATAGATCATGATATACTCCTTAGAAAACTATCGCATTATGGCTTTCGAGGCAAAGTTCATAACTGGTTTGCAAGCTATTTACAAAACAGAAAGCAATATACGTGTGTGAACGGAAACAAGTCTACCCAACAAGACATCTATAAAGGAGTGCCTCAAGGGTCAGTATTAGGGCCCATACTTTTCACCTTATATGTAAACGATATGCCAAATGCAACTTCTGCTAAACCAAGATTATTTGCCGATGACACATGTATGTTTTCCTTTCATGCAAACATTGCAAAGTTGTCTTTAACAATGAATAAAGAACTAAACATGCTCCATGAATGGTTGAAAGCAAACAAGTTATTGGTAAATACTAGCAAAACAAATTTTTCCATCTTTGTACCTTCCAAAAACAGTCAACCGTCAACTAGTGCGATATCAATGGGCGATAAACTTAGTAGGGCTAAGGAGATAAAATACCTTGGCGTAATAATAGACGAAAAGCTATCTTGGAGTTCCCATATCAATAAGGTCAAAAGTGAGATCATAAAATTTTCTTCTATCTTTGCTAAGCTTAGACATTTCGCGCCTAAGCAATGTTTGCTAACCTTATATGACTCCCTTGTAACTTCTAAGATTGGTTACGGGCTCGAGGCATATGGTTCAACTGAGACTAAGAAACTTAATGAACTCCAAGTTCTACAAAATAGAATTCTCAAAATAATTCACTTCAAAGAACGTAAATATCCTACAAATCGCCTGCATAAAGAACTTAACATAGTTAAAGTTCATGATCTTTACCGCATAAAAATTTTAAAAATTATGCATCAAGTTCGTTTAGCAAAGAAAGATTACCAGAAGTATTTAAAAACTACTTCAAAACTAATGAAAACTCTCACAAATACGAGACCAGGCAAAAATCAGATTATAAAATATTCAAATCTAACAAAAAGTGGCGTAACTGCACCGTACAAAACGTTGGTGCTCGCATGTGGAATAACCTTCCTCCTGCCTTAAAGTCAATCTCAAAACAGAAAAACTTCAGTAAAAAACTTAAAGAAAGCATCATATCCACTTATCAAACTTAATCATAAAAAACTCTTGATTAAGGCTTACAAACCAGTAACACCCCTTACTAACAAAAATATATCTTATCGTTGTATCCCTTGCTTTGTATTATGATGTAATCTTATTTTTCACTTTCTTATAGCCTTTTAGAGATTTTTTTTTCTTTTTAATTTACGGCCCAAGCCAGATAAGCTCTGCTTCTCTTGGGTCGTGTAGAATACATATATTTTTATCTTACATTGTATTAGGCTGTTGTATTCTACGAATAAAATTGAATTGAATTGAATTGAATATTATTCTCTTGTTGCTGTTAGTTATAACAGATACCGAAACATCAGAGACGGTCTCAAGATTGACAACCCCCGTAGCAGTCTCTAGAGCTGATGTACAGATCACTGTGGATTCTGGCCTTGATGAGTTGATTTCCGGGGGAGGTGATCCAGATGTCAGTGCTATAACACCGTCTACAAGAAGTGATGCGTTGGAGAACTTGATACACAAAGTGAATGCTATACAACAAAGGTAATTTTGATCTTTGAACAGAATAACAGATGTTTGTTATCACCCACATCATGAAATGTCATCCCTGGTGAGAGCGTAACAATGCTATTACGTGTGATTCCAACCTCTCAAGAGGGTAACACTTCCTAAGAACGTGCCCAAGGCATTACTGTAGTAGAAATGTGCAGAAAATTTGATCATAATTCTAGGCCTGTTTAGAAGGCCTTTGAACGAGGGGCATTTCACTCCCAGAAATCTCGTACACCTTTGGCAAAAATCCTTTTGTTTTCGAGAAAAATCCATCAAAAATCCGTATAAATCCTTTTGTTTTGAAAAGATCTCGTACGCTTTTTCCAATGAGTGAAGTGCCCCTCGCCTTTGAATGGGTTTCCTTGAGAAAATGCCCCATGAATTTAGAACGAAATGGCCAAGGTAAAATTCACCGAGGTAAAATTTTTAATCTATTTAAACATGTGCAGGGAAGCAAGGGACGGAAAGGCAAAAGTTTGGAGTACACCTAATGTTATTAAACAGGAGAAGGGGTCTACGAAATAAACAAACAAACAGACAAACAAACAGCAAAGTCTTGCTACGGCCGTATCCTTCATTATTTTCATTATTTTATGCGCTGAATCAAATGATGTGCGAGAAGTGTATGTGCAAACACAACTTAGATGAAGTTCCAGAAATCTGGAAACTGCACTAGGAAGCTGTTGCTCGTTGTTTCGTAGACTGTTCTACTTTTGAACAATTGGTCAACTTGTAGGCTCGATAGGATTTCACGACTTGATGAACTTTTCTCAAATTTTAGGGCCCCTCAAGCCACTGCATCTTCCCTGATATCAGACAGGGTGGAGCCGCAGGGAACAACTCATGAATTTGCTAGAGGTCCTAATAAGAATCTTTCTAAAGGACCAAACCGAAATCTCCGAGGGTAAGCAAAGAAGCTCTTTACTCTGTTTGTTGAATGGCTAATTTCAAATGCCAAATTTGTATGGCATTTTTGATGGATCATCGTATAATCAATGGACCAGGGACCCGGGGGGGGGGGTTACTTGACTAGGGAAGTGACGGGGGTTTGTGACAAATCTCTCAACACCCTGTACCCTGTCGCATAAAAAATGGCCCAAAAGTATACCCTGCCGTATAAAAATTTTGCCAAAATCCATTGCTTCATGAGAACTCTAAAAGATGTCCTTCCACATGATACCCTATCGCATAGTTCTCTTACCGATTTTAATACCCTGTCGCATAATTTTTATCAGAAAAGGATACCCTGTCGCGTAATTTTACTGTAAAAGGACACCCTGTTGAGCGGCACATCCCGTCCAGTCAAGTATGGGAGTATCCCCCCCCCCCTAGACTACATTACATAAGTCCGTCTAACTTACGCTCGTTGTTGTTGTTGTTATCGCTTCAGTTGAGGGACTTATGTCCTTATGCTTCAATACAGGGACTAATTAGGCCAAGTCCGCCGCGTTCACGGCGCGACCAATCAGATCGCATCTTTCTTAATATGGTCAACCCACGTGCCTATTTGTAGCGTTTGATTGGTTTTTAGTTCAAAGTTCGACGTCTCGAAGCGAAGCCACGCTCGAAGTCACGTTCGAAGGGACGTTCGAATTTTCTTTCGACGTTCGTAGGATGGAAGATGTTCTAAGTTTCTTCTGATTTTTCGTAAGATCTTAGTCCCTGTTTAGAATCCGCTTGGTCGTGAGTCCTTTGTATGAGTGAAATTAAAACATCAGATTATAAATGTTGAATGAATATAAGGAATCACGTCGTCAGTCTAATCCCCCCCCCCCCCACGGGACTTGGGAGAACACATCTTGTGACAATTAGTTATGTAGCAGGCGAGTCAAAAAAGTTTTCGCGTTTGGCGGGCTGTGGAAAAAAAGTACGAAGCTGAAATTCAAAACTGAAATGTTAACCTACCAGTCAACGGTTAACTTAGATGAGAAAATTTTGTTTCGTAAAATCAGTCATGATTTAGACCCAGAAATTGGGAAAATGTTGGTAAACGGCAGGTTTAGGTACGAGGAGACCAATTTCCGTGAATAAGCGAAATACTTTTAAAATCCCATTGCGCCATTGTTTCCTGTGAAGACATCATTTACCCCTAGTCCGATTTTCGAGCGCAAATTGATAGATTCACGCGAGATGTCATCTCGAAAAATGCAAGAAAGGTAGCAGTTTCTTTCTAAAGTAGTTTCCCAGGATTTTTTGAAACATGCTGGTTATTCATTTTACAAATAGGTTTTGGACTCGTGCTTGAAATGTTTACTTTTCAAGTATTTGTACTTAATTTTTTTGAATGTGTATTTATGCAGAAGAGTTTTACCTGAAACATTTTTTCTACAGTGCCAAATCAGCATTGGGAAAAGGCCCTGATCCCTCATTACGTCACGGTGCGCGGAAAGAGATGTTGTCTACCGAGAGAGCTCATCGCATCACACACAGAACTTCTGCTATTGGTAAGAATTACTCCTCAGTTGCCAGTTAATTGTCTTTGTAGTTTCAAGAATATGAAAAACGTGAAACGAAGCTAATAAATGCCTCTCCATTGTTGCTTTTTTCCGCCCCCCATCGTTACTTATCTTTCAATAATTTGTAGTACCCCATAAATTCCGTATCCCCTTCTGTTAGGCAGCGATTTGCAGGTTAAAGGGTCGGTTTCAACCAGCATGCCTTGCACGTACGTGTCATCTCTTGTTTGGCCTGTTGTTGTTATTTCCACGGACCCTGAAAGCGGTAATAGCAAAGGCCAGACAATAACACATATAAGATATGCTGGTTGACAGAGACCCTTCAAACATATTTTCTCGCGTTTACCGCGTCACAAAATATTGCACGATGAGCAGAATTAGTTGGGAAATTTTTGAAAGGCTTGAGAATAGTTTCTGCGCGTTAAGTTACCACTATTTAGAGCTTTTATTGGCTCTCTGAAAGTAAGGCAATGGACAGCCTGCGTGCAGCAACCGCTGTCACTGTTGAGGAGGGGCAGTATTTTGCTCTTCCCTCATCCTGCCCTCCTCCGCAGTAACAGTAGAGGCTGCACACAGGCGATGAGGCAATGAAGTGATATCACTGTTTCCACCGACCTCCCACAAAGTCGGATTGCACGACTTGGAATCAGAAACAGAGATAATGATTTCTTTTGCCTTTTTTCTGTGTTGGACTTGAGTGACTTCGAGCGCCGTTACATAGCATGTTCTATGAATTTACAGGTCACAACCCAAGCTTATGCAGTGGACAAGACAGAGCACTGATTGCAGGACCGCGAGCTGGAACTGCTATGGTAACAGCTGTCTAACTGCCTATGGGGACATTAGAAGCTGATCTGTATTTTAATCACTCAATTTAACGTTATTTTATGCAATTTTATTTTAAATATCTCGTAACTTTGCTTATTTTATCAAATATGACTGAGCCAAAAGTGATATCTTTTAGTTATTAGGTAACAATTAATGTTACATATGTGTATAAATGGAAAAGTTGAACTTTACCTATGATATGTGTCATGAAATTTACCCATGTATTAGTTTTTTGTACATATTGAAATATAGATACTTCTTTTATTTGAAAGCTAGATATATACCTTTATTTGCTTTCGGATTAAATCATTAAAATGCTCACTGTAAATTAGTTTTGAAGTTTTTTTTCAGCGTAATTACTACTTATGGTTGATTTCATTCATTTATTAGACGTTCATAAATGTTGCCAACAAGAACGGCAGGGCAACCAATTACATTTGTGATGGGTCAGTAACTTTTAAGTTTGTTTATGTGACCAGATAGATTCCCAACTACTCGGCAGATTGATTATTTATTGATTATAACTTGATTGTTTGTTGTTTACAAGCCCGATACCAGCTATGAATTCTTAGGGGGGGGGGGGGCCAAAAACCAAAATTTTCCGACGATAAAATCTACAGCAACAACACCGGTTTTAGAAACATACGTTACAATCATGCATGGAATGGATGATGTACTCCTTAATGACTAGATTTTGGAATTATTTTTTTGCAGTTTCAACGTTCGAGCATTCAAAATTAGTGAATATACAGCGAAATACTCTGTAGATTCAAATCCTTGCAAGAAATTATCCTTGATAGGCAAATACATGAATGGAAGAATCCTTTGGGATCCAATACCGCTACCAGTCCGCCCTAAAGGTGGTGTCATCCTGCTTAAAATTTATCTACGTAATTCGTTTATCACGTTATGTTATGCTAAAGATGTTGTCCCGCTTCTTCTTTATGATCCCTCACTATGTATACTATGTTCTGTATATATACTGTTAATCATTCTGTGTATTCGTATATCATACTATGTCGTGTATATATACTACTAATTATCTCGTGTATTCCTTCATGCCAAAGAAACAATGAAATCCACAGAAAATGAGAGATGAGAGACGAGTCCTTTTGATTTTTAAACCATGCAACTTCATTCATTACAACCACGAAAAATTGAAATTAATTGACAAGATGTCAACAGACTATACACAAAATACATTAATTAGCTCAAGTTCGCGAAAGGTGACAATATTTTATTGGATTTTAATCACGTTAAAGAGCAATTTGTCATCGTGAATTGGTGATGGAAGCTGGGTTCAGTTTGCAGAGCGGAGTTCCACCTTTTTGCAGACTGTTAGTCGAGGTTCAATAAAAAACTTCCCTGCCGAAAGTTTTCATATTAAGAAAGACCAAGAAAATTTGCTCAAACTTCACATACAGAGAAACATGCTCTCCTTTTGGTAATAAATTGCTCTTTATTTTGGTCAAAAAGAGAGGCAAGTGCAACGCTTGGATTCTCAAGATTTGTGATGATCGTTTCTCCTAACCTTCTCATAACATGCTTACGAAGAGATCTTGCTACACATTCAGCTCATTTTTGAGCTTATTACTGTTTCGTTGCCACTAAAACTTTCAATTACCAAATGAAAGCCGACAGTTTATTTCAAAACATGAAATCTATACTTGGTGCGTAGGCAGCAAGAAAATGAACTCGCTGTCCTGCCACATCTGCATTAAATACCACTTGCATTGACCATCTATCTGTGCCCTACCACACCTGCATTAAATGCGTTGCACAGATAATTATCTAAGCCTTTGGAGGATTCCAATAGTCCGGGATATGCTCCTTCGCACAAGTCAGGATCGATGAAAGGAATCTTGTTAAACCAGTATCTTTCGGCTGAAAGAAAAAAGAAAATTTTTATTCATTTTTGACAATTAATAAACCTTCCAGCTATTATACAAAAAATCTGAATCGAACGATATATTTATACATTTTGTAGAATTTTCTAATGTGAGGAACAGCGATAGAAGCTCTAATTGTTCGGGATACTGCAGATTCCCCCTTTTGTAAATCACAATGGAAAAGACGTTAACTCTGATTGGCTTGCTGATCAATGGGATGAGCGAAGCGTATTGGAGCATGCGCAAATTCACAAAGGAAGGATGAAAGGCGATGACCCTGAGATCGATACTTCGCAGACTCCAAAGTGCTTCGACGGGTGTCTGGCTCCTCTGGAGAAAATCCGAAAGACTTTCACTGATAGTATCCCGAACAATAATGTAGTCACATGTGAGCCATGAAAACTACGAAAAACCATGAAAACCTTTGTATGAAAAATTACAGTTTCAGAAGTTCTAACTGGAAAGAAAAACTCGGCAGTTAAACTAAAGGAACAAGGAATAACGACAAATCTATCTTCGAAGATATGAAAACATATGATTTGATTAAAGTTATTTCAAGTCTGCAATTTTGTGTCTGTCTGCTATTTGCTAAATTTAGAAGGGTGATTTTAAGTATCCTTCACTGTAATAAATAGATATTGGTACACAATCGCGAAGCTATTGGGAATGGACCATTTCGACAATTAAAATCGAACACTGGGGAGAGTAGTTTGTTGAAGTAAATGGCGGATGCAGTTCTGGTAAATGGCTTCCGCGGGGTGGGCCTGTTGAAGTGAATAATGTAAACATTGAGCTGGGCAAGTTGTAGTGGGGATCACTGCTGCATAGAAACACAGCATTGGAAATTCATCGAAAAAAGGCGTTCGTAGGACTCGATTGTTGAAAGTAACACAACATAAACCAAACGCTAGGGAGGTGCGACATCCCCTGCACTCTCATTGGCTATGCCCTTCCTGTTGCACTAGTCTGCGAGGATAAAATACCTCTAAAAAGCATTCCAGGGCCTTTCTGTGGAAATTTATAATGCATCATGATGCATCAACTTACCTTATTGAGACCTCGGAATAATTTATCCTTCATCACTGCGACAAATTCTTTGTTGCTCAAATGTCCATCATCTTAGAAAAAATAACAAATTTTATCAAAATATTACTAAAGGCTATCGAGCTCTTTTCTGCCAACTCTTTGTGAGAAATGGTGCTAAAGATATGAAGGAATCTGAAAACTTTATCAGCAGTTTAAAAGAAGTGCAAGATTGAGAATTCGATGATGCAATCTACCATTTGCAGGGTGAGTGGCCGAGTGGCTTCTACAGTTTTCGTCAGGTGACTGAGGTTAATCTCGGTCGAGCGAGGTCAAATTCCGGATAAGCGACTTCGGAGGCCTGAACTCACAACTCACCTCGTCGTCCTTCGGAAGGAACGTTAAACTAGGGGTCCCATGCGTGGATGTGGCATGAACAGTGGGCCTAAATTAGCTTTCAGTAGCTAGAAATCCTGACAAGCCCACTCAAAACAAATTGAAAACAAACAAACGAAAAACCACAGGTAAAACATTGTTCCATGGAACGTTGAGAAGTTTCCATTGGTGGCTTAGGCCCCGTTTACACGGGATCGGATCCAAATGGGATCGGATCCGTTTGGATCCGATCCACTTTTTGAGGGGTTTTACACGGGATCGGATCCAGAACTGTTGGCGTTTACACGGGATCGGATCCATTTGGATTTTATGAACTCTTTGCAGCGCTGCCTTTTCTCTTATCTTAATAAGATCCTTAACAACAGATTTTCAGTTTAATCGTGTCACTTCCTATCCGTACCAGTATGGATCCGATCCCACCCGTTTACACGAGACCTTTTTGGGATCGGATCCAAATGGGATCACTTTCGAAAGTGATCCCATTTGGGTACGGATAGCAGATCCAAACGGGTTCGGATCCGTCGAGTCCCGTGTAAACGCAAGGCCTATCCGTTACAGATTGGGTACGGATCCATTTGGATCCGATCTCGTGTAAACGGGGCCTTAGACTCAGTTTCAGGATTTCTAATAGCGCCGAGAAAGGGGGCTAAGGTGGTTACCAGGAGGCCCGGGGTCTTAAGGAGCCTTGGAAAAAAGTATGCATTCTTCCATCACATTCAATTTTTCCTAAGGGGCGTTTCTAACCCAGTGACATTCTAAACTTAGTCTTCACACACGAGGTAAATAAATCTATCTAAAAGTTGTGTTTTTGATGATAAGGAGGATGTTTCCATCTAAAAGCAGCGTTATAATAGTGTATGGGATGGTGTGATCTGAGGGAAAAGGATGTGATCCAAAGAAATTTCCGGCGCTCCACACGGCCCTAACCGACTTCTTAGATTGTTTGTAGTCAAAGAAATGATAGAGAC
This sequence comes from Aurelia sp. 3 sensu Dawson et al. (2005), assembly GCA_964020215.1. NCBI lineage: Eukaryota > Metazoa > Cnidaria > Scyphozoa > Semaeostomeae > Ulmaridae > Aurelia > Aurelia sp. 3 sensu Dawson et al. (2005). The sequence goes on along the minus strand of OZ026593.1, from coordinate 15,062,990 downwards.
TTTTAGCAACCAAGGACGGCAACGCAAGCCAGAACGTCGCCTTGTATGATACAACCGAGTCTAGTTTCCCACAAGTTACCTCATCATGTGCTTAAATAAGCCAAGACAAAATCTCCTTCATCTTAATACTTTGGAACGTTCTTTTTCCTTGATAATTAACATATAAAATGAGTGAGTTTCATTTCGAAGATCCAGATCTGAAGAACAGCACGTTAGAAATAGAATTTCCAAGTTGTGCGAGTGAAAAGGACAACTTCATAAACTCTCAAGGGAAGCAAATTCGCACGGCTAAACAAGGAGCCTTTTCAACCTGAAGTTCGGAAACTGCGGGCACATTTGTGTTGCCGTTGCAGTCGCTGTCCTAGTTGCTAAAGGTCCCTAGTATATTCTGCAGGGCAGTATTGTTAAAAAACGTCCACATACCATTTTCATCGAACAGCTTGAAAACAACATCAATCAGGTGATCTCGAAGTGTCACTCCAGCAACTGTCTGAGCTACTTGCTTAAACGTTGCTGCAAAAAGAATGCAAAATTGTGAGTAATAAAGTAAAAGTTTGCGACGTCAAAAAATAGGATTACAAAGTGGCACCAAAACTGAAGTCGGGAAGGGGTTCATAATCCTATGACAACGGAACTAAGTTAGGCCGGCGATGCTGTAACAAATAATCGGCGAAGAATTACGATTTCATGAAAACAAGGCTTAAGAGATTTTGCTTTTAAAGTTACTGGGAGATGTGAACTTTTTTAGTCCCCATCTTTTAGTCATAAAAGAATAATTTCATTGAAATGGCCAAAAATGGCTTACCAGGGTCGATCGCCTGCCCAGCGACAGTATGGAAGCTCAAAGCCATATCTACATCTCTTATGTTTGTCAGGAAACTGAAGAAATCCAAGTAATCACCAAACAAGATGCCCTAAATTGAAAAAGTATGATTATGGCAAATTTTAAATGAATAGAGGGATCACACAACGTGAAAGGTTTTAATAATTTACTGGATATAACTTACGAAATGAAACGCCACTTCTGAAATCGAAAGCATCCAGAAAGAGCACAAACTTAGACTTTTCGCTGCTTCTTAGTTGTAATTTTAATCTTACAATTTTGTAACTTTTATTCTTATAAATATTAACTTTCACTTTGTAGGATAATGGTCTTTGATAGATAAAAAGTAGTTTTGCTTATGGAGCAAATTAACCTGTGTACATTGAAAGATTTATCATAAAAATAACTAAAAATCTTCATAGAGATAATGTAAGCGCTCCTAATGAAATACCAAGGACAGAAAGTCAGTTTTTCAAATTTTTGCCCGGGAATTTAAAAAAGCCATTTGTTTGTCGTTCTAAAATGTCCAGTCGTCCCTACAGCATTTACGTTCATTTCATATTTTCATCAGCTGTCATCAGAAGACTGTCTACTAGATACATCGAACTAACAAGCCTGCCAAAACAGGGTAGAGCGTTATCGAGCCCGTAAGTCCAAAGGAAGAAGTCGGGAATTGTGGGATGGACAAGAGGCTAAAGAGGCCAGTTCAAACTAATAGTTCGTAGTGAAACCCTAGAGTAATAAATCAAGAACAAAATAGGTACCCGCGTTCAAAGCAAAGAACAGTTTCTATTATCAAAACTACAACTCATTCATAAAAACTTACTTCTCCAGCTTCGCCTTTGAATGTTTGCCGAACTTTCTTGAGTTTCTTTTTACGTTGTTTTTCTGTTAGACTTGCATATGTCAACAGAATCTCTGCAAATTCGACTTCCGTGATTCGACCGTTTTGAGGATTGTAACTTTCAAACTGTAAAAGAAAGAAATGGTTGGAACAATTAAGATAACAATAAAAACCTCTAAGGCCTCATCGACTGCTTTTTGCATGCAATGATAACAGCTGTCTAAATAGCGCCTCCTGATTGGTTGACAACTATGTTCTAGCAACTTGATTGGTGAATACCGAATCACTCTACGCGGGCTTAAATTGAGTCCAATTTTAAGAGTAATATTATGAGTTCCTTTTGACCAAGTGTTATCAGCAAATTAAAGAAAGCAAGGAAACAAAGGACAAACAAAAATGATAACAAATGCTGTCACCATTGCTCTCCACCCAAGTAGTGCTGGAAAAAGTATTTATGTTCCTACGAACCGATCTGGACCCAATTTCTCCGTTCTATTGTTATCAATTTTTTCTTTTGCCAGATTTCAAAGCACTATTCAACTAGTGCACAACACATGACCAGTACAAGAGCATAAACAAACTCTGCCCTCCTTTCTTGCATTCCTATTTGCATTTTCAATCCCTATCTTTTCTTTTCATCCCAACCTCCTTCCCCTCTCCAGTTTTCCTCTTCTTACCTGCTAGTTCCTTTCATCCTCTCCCTTTAATTTCCTCTTACCTCCCTCGTTTCTATCATTTCTTCCCGCTTTATTTCACAATTTTTCTCTCCCGTTCTCCCTTCAAGCAAAACGAACTTCCTGTTAAGCTTCTTTGCAGCTTCATACACTTTTACAACCTCTGTGACCCAGAGTCCCAATTGCGCAAGACATACTATCAGGTTGGGGGTTTCTTTGATTGATGAACAAGTTTACCTTACCTCTAATCTCATGACTTGTCTCTGCAAAGTTCTTTTGAATTGCACAAATTCATTAACGGTGAGTTTTCCTTTTCCATCTTGACCAAAAAAGTAGCCCATAATGCCAGAATGGCTCTCCTCTACGAGGACATTGCCAGTTGTGCTGCGGTCTCTGTGTCTTGCACCAGTTGTCGTCATGGTCAGGAAAAGAGTTTTCACCTGGGAATAAATTCTCAGTTTTACCAGCCATCATAAAAATTACAAAAACCAAATAGATAAAAATATTGAGGAATCGTATGTCCATAAAAAGTACAAAGGCCTATTACCTACTTAGCAATGCTTCTTACAAGAGTAACATTATGTTGCTGGTAAACTGCAGTGCAGAGTTTTTGGGCAAAGAAAGAAAGTCATTTTTATCTATCAAAGTATTAATAATGAACTGAAATGCCAGAATTAGCAATAAGATGAAGGTGAAACCGGGGTGAAACTGTGGTTTCTATTGCAAACAATTGGGCTCACAAAAGTAGATAAGACTTGTAACCTCTTGCTATGATGCTTAATTGGTGGGGCTCTACCTGGTATCCCTAACTTGACTGTTTTGGCTGCAAAGTCGGAAGATAAAACCACTACACCATAACACCTTCATGTTCAAAGAAGACCACAAATCCAAGTGCTCAAGTTGGTAGAAAAAGCAATACATACCTTTTTGAATTCTTCCAAAGAGACTTCACCATCACCATTCAAATCAAACATTCTAAATGCAATGTCAATGTGCCTTGATGGTGCTGAAAAATGCAAAAGAACAATTAGGAACTGGCTCAGTGTAACACTTGAAATCCAAAATTTGCAGGTTACTTTTTGAAATTACATAATTCATCCCTTTTGAAATTGCCCCACTTGTGAAACCAAAATTATGAGCCATAAGAAGCTCCAAAGAGTTATTGGCATTGTAGTAAGGATTTACAGCTTCTCATTGGTGCAACACTCAAATTTTTTTAGCAATTCTGACCAAGATAAGCAACAAAATCTAGATACATATTTGCATTTTAAAGCCCCAATGTTGATTCATTCACAAAAAAGTAACAAAAATGGAAACAAAATAAAATTCTTACGAAAATAAAGTTATTCTCATATGATTTGTTGGCAGTAAACGAAGATAATCTGCACAAGGTCTGTACTGTACTTTATTCATGCCAATTAGATCTAGATCAATAATCAGTCCATCCATTGGTTGATCAATCAATCAATCAATCAATGAATCAATGAATGAATCAATCAATCAATCAATCAACTCTAATATGCTGACTTACTTCCAAGAACTGTCAACAAGAAGATGTAGTCCGAGAATGAAATGAGGCCACCATCACCAAAATGTTTGAAAACGCTGTCTTCTCCAAACAATGCACTTTTATGTGCAGGGCGCTTTCTCTACAAGTAAAAGTTACAGTTTAGAATTGATATTAGTATGACCCAAATAGCATTTTAACAAATGATTAATGAATTAAGCAGAAAATTTGTGGTATCTACAGGGTGTCTCAAAAAAATTGTTCGACATTTGATTAAATATTGAAAAATAAGGACAACATGAACAGGCTCATGGGAAAATAACCCTGTTCCTAAGATTATGAAATAATTTTAGAGACTAAAATCGTGCAAATCGGCCGAAAATTCACTGAGTTACGAGCTCCTGAAGGTCGAAAATATGCGATAGCTGAAACCAGAGACCCCCCAGATTACTTGTATTGCAAGAAGCTGGAAGACGGAGGTTTGAGAAGCTTATCCAATGTCACACCTCTCGTTGATGTCAGAGCAAACCAAATAGGACTTCTTAGGCAAATTATTTGTTGCCATCATTCTGAAAATTTCCTAACATTGCGTAAGTCCAAAAACAATGGTTCAAAACATAATTGGCGAGAGACTGAATCTGTTTCCTCAAAGCATCCATATGCTTGACAGTTAGGTTATCAAAAACATGTTTGAATCCCACTTTGTTCGCCCTGAAACAATTGAGAAACGACGGAAACGACGGCCTATGGGACTTTTACCAAAACTGCCATTTTGAGGCCTCTGGTTTCAGCTTTCGGGCAAACTTGAACTTCAGAAGCTTGTAACCCCATGAATTTTTATCGAATTTGCAAGATTCTTGTGTCAAAAATTAATTTAAAATTTCATTTGGAAAAGGGTTACTTGACCAAGTGTCCATTCAGATCAGCGAATAGTTATTTTTTAGTATTTAATCAAACGTTGAACAATTTTTTTGAGACACCCTGTACATAATGACAATTTGATTAAATTTCTTCAAATTGCTTCAAACAGACCTCTTAGTTTTTCTAAAAATCGGTTTGGATCAACCAATACTTCTACACCATGTTCATCACTTACAGAATTAAGCCTGAAATCATTCATATCCATGCCATGTTTAGAGCTTTTTGAATTGTTATGTTTTATTCCTTCAAATGTCCCTTTTTGTGCTTTTCAGCCTTTCATCATATTCTTACAAAACTTCCACCACAGTAAAATTGGTCCTCAACGGAACAATGCAAGTACTCAAAATTTGATATGGATTTGAATAATTGTGGCTTTGTCACAATCTAATCAAGATGAATGAAAAAGTTAAGATTTCTTTTGAAATTCAAATCGTAGAATTGTGAAAATGCTGGCAGTAGCTGAATGGGCTTTCAGATTGAAATTTGTGTTTTGATGTCAACTAACTGTTAACTGACTGCAAGAGAAAGTGTGGTACATGGCAGCCACCTGACAGGCATCAATCCTGTAATGGCAACAGAACGAGAAAGGCCTATCACTAGCTTCTGCTCAATATTTGGTTTCACTAGTTTCCAATAACCAAAACGTCATACTCACCAACTATCGCTTTTACTAGTTTGGGGCTCAACTGCATATAGGAAGTGTTTGATTGAGTGGCATTAGACGTTTCATTACTATTGTACACAATCAAAAATTCAAAAAAATGTAACAAATACTGGTTAATCTAGAGTTCTTGTTATAATAACTAAAAGGTCTATTGCTTCAAGTTTTATATTGCAGAATGTGATATGGAACCTTTCATGTAAAAATGAACTTCAACAAACCTTCTTATCAAACTTGGTGAAAGAATCTAAGCCAAGACCTGTATCAGAGAAACCCAGAATTGGTAATTATGGTATATTCATGCATGACAATAGAAACAAACCTCTTTTATGCATTTAGCATAGAGCTGAAATCTTTAAAAATTTGGGTGTAAAATGGTATTACATTTTTCTTTGAATTAAAGTGCTTGAAAGGAACTTTGGGTAATTTGCTGTAAATATGCCATGATGGCAATTTTTTGATACCTTAATTACTTTCAAAATGGTGGCATTTATTAATTGTGAGGCTGTGACGTCATTAAATTTCTAAATCCTTAACCAGAGGAGCTACAGATTTCTGCTTGCAACCATACTGTAGAACTTCATAAACTACTGTATGGCCTTCTTGAAGATTGTTTTCTTGAAGATTGTATCAAGTTCCTTGAGTAATTCAAGATTTACGATCATTTTAATTTCTTCAAAATTTGTGATGAATGTTTGCAAAAATAATAAAAATGCCGCCATTTTGAAAATAATCAAGATATCAAAAAATTGCCATGGCAGATTTACAGCAAATTACCCAAAGTTTCTTTCAAATAAAACTGTAATACAATTTTACATCCACCTTTTTTAAAGATTTGAAAGATTTGAGCCCTATTGCTTATACATTCATGACTATTGCTGTCAACCTACATGGCTACTCTTGAGTACCAAATAAATGGGGGGGGGGGTGAGAATAATTAGGGGGGGTTGGAAATGGTTTGATATAACAATAATCGGGGGGTTGGAATAATCGGGGGGGATGGTTGGAAAAATAGAAAATAGTTGTTTTCTTGGGTAAACATGTATCTTTTATATATTTATGTGAACAGTGATGTTACTGATACATTTGCTTTTGAGCTCTGGTTCTGTTAAATGCACTTCTTGAGACTTTTTCTTGCGTTTATTCAGAAATTGTGTTTACTATCATTTCATTTTTCCAAAAATTAATATAAGGGGGGGGGTTGGAATAAGAGCAGGGGGGTTGGAAAATTTTTCACAAATTAATAACCAGGGGGGGGGGACGATTATTCGGTACTCGAGAGTACAATATAACATAACATTAAGATAACAAAATCAATGAAGTAGCATCTAACTACTGTATTTTACTACTGCTAAAAACAAAGAAAAAGAAACATATTTTCCTCTCTATCAAAAGAGAATTGGGAATACATACATAAAACTTGTTAATATATTTCCTGCTTTTCTAAAATATCAGGGATTTGTCCAATAAACTTTGAGGAGATTGTCAATGCTTGATGAATCAGGATAGGAAAGCTCTTTGTATCACAGATAGAGCTGTCGTAATTCATGAAATGAAAATTAAAAAAGACTGAACCCTTTATCAACATATAAAATCAAATGTAAATATTTACCCTCTGGTTGCATGGTATCAGGAGTTAACGATCTGACAAAATCTTCTGGTGTCATGTAAATAACGCTACTTTCTGCATCTTGCAATGTGGCAAAATATCTGAAGACTTTATCAGGAGTACTGTAAGATCTTATTCTGTTCTCATACTCAATGATCTAGAAAGAAATTGTGGTACTATTCAATATATACCTGGTATCTCAATAAAGTACCCTAAGTAAAATTCGTTAAGTTTGGGGAGCATGCTTCAAGTTTGATACTATATAACTTGTTTTGAGTATGATTTGGGTATGTTTGAGAGCTTGATTTGAGTAAGAATATAGCACCGCTTGCGCCAGCTTGCAGCATGCATCTTTTGAACTGGAAGGCAAACTTAATCAACTTTGATTTTTAGTACGTTTGAGAATGACTTTAGCATGTGATTATTGTCAAGCTTGATCAAGCTCTTATCATACATGCAAACTGGCCAAAATTATGTCAACATACTCATTTCAAGCTCCTTCAAGCGAAAATCATGCAACGCTCGAAGTGACCTTCGAAGGGACGTTCAAATTTTCTTTCGACGTTTGTAGGATGGAAGATGTTCTAAGTTTCTTCTGATTTTTCATAAGAATTTAGTCCCTGTTTAGAATCCATTTGGTTGTGAATCCTTTGTAGGAGTGAAATTAAAACATCAGACTATAAATGTTGAACGAATGCAAGGAATCACATCGTCAGTCTAACTTCAAACTAAAGTTGCAGAATGTGTAGGGACACCCTTAGATGCCAGACTGCAGAGTATGGCAGTTTCCAACGAGATCTCGGGTGTGCAAGAGCAAAATATTGAGTGTGCAAGTGTGCAATTTTATCTAAGTGTGCACTTCAAGCGTGCTCATAAAATTTTGAATATGTATTTGTAAGAAATTCTAACAAAAAAGGTAATAATTGTTGTGAAAATATACCAATTCAAAGGCTTTTTCTGTCCCGTATTCCGGCACAAACAGTTTAGTCCTAAAATTTGATTGCACACAGCACGTAACAGGCATTCATAGACTTACTACAATGATTCCCAGATCTCAATTATCAAAACAAGACAGCTTACCGTAACAGATACAACAACTGTAGTAAGTCTACAAATTCATCGGAAATTCCAAACTTTCAGTCATTTCGTCTGAAGTTCTTCATTCAATCGTCACTGTGGCAAAATAAAAGCTTCAAACTATAGAGCCACACCCAAATTCTAGTGTGCTACGCCCTTTCTCGAGTGTGCAATGATATTTCGGGAAAAAAATCTCGGGTGTGCACTTGCCATACTCTGCAGTCTGGCTTAGATGTCTATCTCAAATTAAATGTGATGTGAGATTTGCAACAATGCAAAATTACTCAAGCAAAGCATTTCAATTATTAAGGATTGCGGAAATTTTCACCTGACAAATGGTTTGTGACAAATAAAAACCACTAAAAATAACTTTTCAGTCGGTGAAAACCATTTACTGTTAGTTATATTTTGTTGTTTCAATAATGACAAATCTTGCCATCTGCACATGAACTTTTATGTGAAATTTGAAAGCGTTGAATTGGAAACCCTCAATGCCTTACTTTTCTTTCTCTAAAACCAGCTTTACTCTTGTGGACAACATTATCCTCCTCTTGATTTTCTTTACTTTTCTCAACAACATGGTTCTTTTCCTCAGCCAAGAGCTCATTTGTGTTATCTTCTTTGGCTTCAACATTTGCTAGCCTCCAAAACAGAAGATAGGAAGATGAAACAGATCCAATCAGTCCAGCAATCAGTAATGAGTAGTAGCCAGCCATCTTCTTCCTTTTAGCTTTTTCTTCATCCGAGTATCTTGATGAATCTTCTATTGGGATCTGAAACCCTTCTTCATCAACTTCTGGAATCCTTCCTCTCCTGGGAAAATTCTCTGGGGCTTCCGCAGCAGGTCCCTCTGTTGCAAATGCACGTGCATGCTCTAGAAATTGCAGCCTTGATCTACGAATTTGTACTTCTTGTTTGTCTCTCTCGAGATCGTTTCCATTAGCCTTGACAGTGAAGTTCTTGCCAAGGACACTCGACAATGCGGGGTTGGGCCTAAAGGCAGAGCTAACAGCTCTAAGTCGAAGGATTCCCTGCAAAAGTCCCCTTCCTTGGATATTCATCTCTGCCAAATAAATCTCCACTCTTCCCTTCTTCGATTACAACATCACTGTGAGTAGAAAGCCGGCTTTTGGTTATATTTTCATGGCTTTTTCAACTGCCTTCTTGAAGTAGGCCTTCAAGGCCTTCTGTGTTTTGAACTGTTGAAGCTTTCTGTGACAATCCTCGATTTCATGCAGTCGGTAAAATTCAAATAGTAGTCGTATCAATGGATCGCTGGACACAAGAAATGGAACAATATCTATTACAGTGTTTTGACACTGCAAGTACCTTCACATTCAGGAAATTCAGTTTCTCATGAAGAAATGAGTGTTGCATTCATAAGAATATGATCTCACTTTTGCTTTTTGCATTTTACTGGCCTTATTTGAAATCATCAATAAATTCCGATACCTACTATCCATGGTTTATTGGTCCACATTTTACTATCAACCAATGACTGGAATGATTTGGGCGTATTTTGTTGTTGTGTTGTTGCAAAGTGACAATGAAAAGAGAGAGCTGAAGTTATGGCGGCCGCTGCAAATTGAGCGAGATTTGAAGCAGAACGCTTGCAAGTTTCCTCCTGAAAGATGGCTCATTGTATTCATTCCATACTCAGATGTGCATCAAGAAAGTCCCTCCCAAGAACAGCGGTAAGACGAGCGAGGAAACTAGAGCCTGAATGAACTTGTGTTTAGAGCAAGGGACTCGGAATCTTACATTTTACGGCCTAAAACTTGAGATTAATTATTTGAATTCCAGACCCCAGGGCCTTTCTTTTCCTGGATTCAATCGTTGCCAGGCTATTTTTTTAATCACTGGGCGTTGACGTGAGGCAACGGACTATGAAACGAACAAAGCGATCCTTATGTTTGTTCCTCATTTTGTGCCATTGTTCTTCCCAAGCAAGGGCCCTTCGAGTGTAGGAACAGAGTTGGGTTTTATTCAATTCTAATACCAAATTCTTATGATATGATTGATTTTTTGATTACAGAAAGCAAGCTTAGCTGGACTACAATTTATTGTGAATAGGAATTTTGGAAGTGCAGGATCTGCAGGTATATTGACTTTTTCAATAATTCATCAACTTGCCAACAAAGATTTTGTTTAATCCACACATCATTTTGTTTAATCCCACACCTGGTTTTGATATAAATGATAGAAAGGCTTGATGCATTGCATTGGAGCAGAGGAGGTTTCATAGTTTTGTAGTGCCTGGAAATTTTTTTCTGTGGAAAAACATTCCAAAAAATATTTTGTCTAAAATTTATCTGAAAAGTTTTTGGCTTTTAATGAATGATTTTTTTCAGATTCAGCATCAGCATCGTTTAAACAAGGACTTGTTCTGCTCTCACTTCCACTCCCATCAAGAAATGAACTTTGTGAATTTACTTTGCGACCAGTAACTCACTCTGTAAAGGATCTTGTTCAGTTTATCAAGGATGAAGATGGGGGAGTAGAAAGAGCTGCGATCTATAATAGTGATGGAATCAGAGTTTCGCTCTCAACACCCATTGACATCTTGATGCAAAATGACTTTAAAATCATAATCAATGAAAACGAATACGAGGTTGTGCCACCAAAAGGAGGTAAGGAATGTATGTGAAGAATCATTTCAAACCTATCAGCAAGTGTCATGTGAAAAAATTTCTGGGAATAGCAAGAATTTCTGCTTAAAGCAAAGGAAAAGCCATATATTTCATTTCCCCTTAATTCTATAACCTTGCTCTGCAGGGTTCCAAGGAAGATTTAAGTAATTGGTAGAACCCTTCTGTGAACTGATTTGTAAAACCTTCTTCATATGGTTAAACCTTTCAACCTTGTTCCCAGGGTGTTTTTACGTCATACGCTGATCACGAAGCTGAATGAAGGTAGAGCAACAAACTCACTCTGGGGACGAGATTTAAAACCTTTGACAAATGGAATGTATATTCATCCACTGGCCTCGTTGTTTTATCTGTGCACAGGACCTCTCTCAACTATCTTTGCTGCCTCTGTTAAATCATAGTCACAAGAACGACCCATAGTCTGGAAGCTAACAATACACCATTGCACTGATGTTATTGTCAACTATTTGTTAGTGCCCAGGCCACTTGAAGGTGCATCAAATTTCAGCATCGCCTTGCAGTTCCTTTGTACTTTCATGGTTTCATGTTGTTTGTAATTTTCTGCCAGGTGTCCCAAACAAAAGTATACAGATTTGGTCCCCAGAGGGGTAGGGGGTACATGACTTGCAGATGGATGGGGGTCTGCCACCCAGTTTTCAGAAAGCTACCCTCTTCTAATTACCGAAACTAGCCACCATACCCATATTTATGATCAATTTTTGGCGGAAAAGTGCCAATTTTTGACTATTTTTGCCAATTTCTCGAAAACCCACCCATGTTTAAGGAAAATCTACCGAAAAAGAGACCCTTGCTTAAGTAAGGCGGGTTTCCACTTGTGCGAATTTGGTCGCACGATCGCGCGACCAGTAGTTTGGGCATGCGTAGTTCGTTTTACAGAAGAAGATTCCCCAGCCTTCGGTGATCGCGCGACTGATTTTGGTAGTTGGATTGACTTTAACTTTTCTGCGACCAGCACGAACAGAGCCAATCAGATTGCTTTGATTCTACAATAATTACTTAATACGCATGCTCAAGCCATTGGTCGCGCAGTCGTGCGACTGGTTCTCGCGACTGCTTTCGATTGGGCGGCTCATACCCGTACCCTCAACATGTTATGTACCCCCGGGATTTGGTTCACCCTAGCGATAAAAAGAAAGCATGAATCAACTCATAGTTATTGTTGGGGAGACGAGATCGCTTTGTCCAAAGAAACTAACGTGTCCCCCCGTGCAGTGGGTTAAAGCTCATGCGCCTGTCAGAGCTTCGACTCCAAAACGCTACTGCGCATGAGCTTTAACCCACTGCACGGGGGGACACACAAGTTTCCTCGGAAAAAGCATATCTCGTCTCCCCAACAAGTTAAAACAAACATTTCTCTCTTTATAATAGGAGATCTTGAGACTGGATCCCAGGATCAATTATCGCAGCTTCGTAATTTAATCGAAAGACTTCATACAGAACTTCATGTGCAGCAGTATCAGGTTTGTTAACAGTATTAAAAAAAATAGTCTTAAAAATAAAGGATTCATCGTGATAAATCCACAAGCGCAACATTAGAATCTTAATCTGTGGAAGGAAAACTGTAAACTCATAAGCCGGGGTTTAGGGTCTCCAGCTGAACCCCGCCAAGGCTTGTAAGAGATATATCGATGCAAACATAGAGATTGAGAGAAGTGAATACATATGAAAACGTCAAAAGTTGTAGCTTATTTGAGTAATCCTGAACTACCGATGATGGATACCGCCGTCCCCGAACCCCACCAACCAGGTGTTACACAAACATTCATATTTCATACGATTTCGGTGCAGAACGGTGGAGTTGACACAGCCTTGAATCTAACAGAGGCGTCAAATCTTTAAGCAGCATTGCACGGTATACATCTTTCATTAGATTATCGCTTGAAAGGAACTTCATGTAATTTACTATGGGGTTATTGATAGGCAAACTTTGAGGGGATTCTTTTTTTGACTCTCCCACAGGTTACGGAGAATGGTTCAGTAATACTTGCACGATTCAGTAATACATACAAATGTATACACTAAGATTTAGCCATACCTGCCAGTTAACTGTGTCAAATTGCTCTTGAATCCTCTATCAATTACACAGACTCCCATTTCTACCCCCGGGGGAGGGGTAACTTTAGTTTCCAAGGGGTTGTGCCATTCAAATCGTAAAAGTACCGCCCATAAATCCGGAGAAATTTCTCAAAAGTATACCCATAAATCCGGAGAAATTTCTCAAAAGTATACCCATAAATCTGGAGAAATTTCTCAAAAGTATACCCATAAATCTGGAGAAATTTCTCAAAAGTATACCCATAAATCCGGAGAAATTTCTCAAAAGTATACCCATAGATCTGGAGAATTTTCTGAAAATCATACCGATAAATCCGGAAATGCCAAAACAGCCCACCAATAAATGAATTCTTACAGAAAACTATACCCATAAATCCGGAAAATGCAAAAAATTGTTGAAAACCATACCCATAAATCCGGAATCTATCATGAAAAAGGTACCCTACAAAATGGCACAACCCCGTACCTTGGACAAGTTAAGTTACCCCCCGGAATCTCTACATCTCTTGTTTCGTTAAGCCAAACATTGTGTTGTGTTGTTACAGTTGTATTGATATTACTGAATCGTGCAAGTATTACTGAACCATTCTCCGCCACCTGTTACTTACCCAGTAGAACTAAAGGTTTTAGAACTTTTAAATTAAATTATAGAAACGAGGGTTGACTCGTTCATTAACTTTCACCATGTCTCTTTTCACTAGGAGAAACGTGAAGATGAGATCAAGAAGATGCTAGAGCATTTGCAGTCTGAATTAGCTCCTTTAGAGGAATCTAAGATAGTACTAGATGACAAGGCAGCACGCAGAACGAATATTCTGGTCTGGGGTGGATTAGCATATATGGCTGTACAGTTTGGATTCTTAGCTCGATTAACTTGGTGGGAATATTCATGGGATATTATGGAACCTGTCACCTATTTTGTCACTTATGGAGCAAGTATTGCGATGTATGCATACTTTGTTCTCACGAGAGGGGTAAGTGCCTGTCAGTTTTCTAGAGGTGGCCCAAAGGGAAAATTTTTATTGATGTAAACGCGCGTGCAAACGAATAGCACTGTCGGTTGACAAGGAATCATGTTTAGATTTTTTTATATCTCATTTCGTTTCAAGTGACGTCATTTGTTTGCAAACCTTTTTTATACATCAGATGTAAAATTTTACAAGAACAGAACAGTACGTAGTTAGAGACGATGCCATAAAGAGAATGAGAATACATTGCAGCCCTGTGGCGTTATCAATTTTGACATAAAGTATTAAAATTTGACATAAAATTTGCACAAAAATAATGAGCTAACCAGAATATTGCAGCATAAACTACAAGCTACGAATAGAAATGAAATGATACAAAGGTGTGAGAAGGAGAGGAAATTTCATTGAAATTATTAAAAAAGACCTTTTTGATGATTCGATGAACTATTTGATTCAAAAGTTCAGAACGGCCTCTTGGGAGATTGGGATGAATTATGATAATCCTAATCGTTCGATCATATATGGTTCGATGTAAGGGACTGTGCAAAGTTTATTTTATAACATGGCCGGTGCAAAACGTAACGGGGCAACTACTTTCTTTGAGCTTGTACTTCAATGGGTCAACACCTTTTATTAAGCAAATATGAACAGGCTTGAACGTGGCAGTAACTTTTTATTAGCCCAGGAGAGAGTAAATATAAGATGGCTCACCTTGAAGGAAAATGGTGAATGGGCAGTTGTATTTTTTGCAGTGATTTCATATTGGGCGAGCAGATTTTTTGCAACAATTTTCTTCTCCACCGGCCATGTAATATAATAAATTTTGCGCTGTCCTTAATCACTCATATGTCGCTGATACTTTCTTCAACGCAAATAACACTTTTCTCATTGCATCCACAGGAATACAATTACGACTCTGCAAGGGACAGGCAACACCTTGTGCGATTCCACAAAGAAGCAGAGGCCAGAAAATTCAATCTAGCAAAATACAATGGTCTCAAGGAATCGATAGCGAGGCTTCAATCAGAAATGACCTTTCTGAAAAGCCCGCAGTTTAAGCTGCCAAGTCGCACAGACGTAGCGGAGCAATCCAACTAATTTTGGGGATATTCTAACAATATATATTCATTAATTTTTGCAATTTACGTAGTTAGCCAGTTGTAACCATTGTCAGTAAATAATAATGTTAAAAGGGACCGCTTTATCGGTATGATTGAGCTCTTCAGGACAAGAACTATAAGATGAAAAGCAAAGATTGGAAGCAGAAAAGCACGACAAAGTTTTTGCACATTGCAACCTTTCAAACCTGTGTAGTCTTCAGAAGAGACGCATTCTAATGCGAGATTTCGGTTCAAACGTCTGAAAACGGTAGACTTGGAAGACACAGAATTTGTGCCAGATTCCGAAAACGGCAGGTTTGGCAGGTTTGGAAGGCCTGCTGAACCTTCAACTCCAAAAGGCAGATGGTTTGGCAGACTTTGGAGTGATTCTCGATTTCATTTGCAGAACTCTGAAAACGAGGCAACTTTGCTCGCGCTGCTACGGTAATCGGTAACTCTACTCTTTGTTGCCAAGCGCCAGGCTGGTCTTCTTTTTTTCCAACTGGAAACCTCGCCTTCGCCAGGATAAATCCGAAACCTAGTGCTCTTTGACTTGATGATGGCGCTTCGGTCAACAAAGCAAGATTAACCACAGGTTTACCACAGGGATACAAGGGACACGCCGTCATAAGTCTAATGCAGTGTTGCATGCAGCAGGCCGTGCCGCTCCAGACCACCTCTCCATGCCACTGTTCCATTAACAGACATTGTTTAAAAAAAATCATCTAAAAATCGTTCGGGTTAAACTTTTACCAGTTGTTCGAAGGACTTGTTGAATTTATTCCAGACTGGCAGGCGAAAGTAGATAAGACACTGACTGCCCTGATGAATCGTGGAAAGATTCATCTATCAATACCTTTCTTGATATATAAAGGCTCTTTTCCCCTTATTTTCACAACACTCTGAATTGAAATGAGGGAGATGGGACCTTAAAAAAAATCCAGGTTTGGAGGAAAGTCAAGGATTTCTTGCAACTCTGCGCATTTCGTTAAAAATTTTTGCAAAGATTTGAGCCTTGTGCTTTCTTGTTACTTCAAAGGATGAGTACCAAACGTCTCTCCGAGAGTTCAATAATGCCTTTACAGACTTAAAATAGGGATTTTTATCGATGTCAGGCAATAAACTAATTGAAAAGTTGGAACCTAGTTCTTAGTTAATAAAAAGTACAAAATCGACATTCTTAATTCTTGATTGTGTCTTCATTTGTGCTTTCTACCAAGTAGCTTCCAAAGGATGCAAAATTTTGCACATTCCGCTCCCTTTTTTCGTAACAAACAAAGAAATGTTTCCATTACCATTAAATTAAAGATTCTTCAACAGTGTACAAGATTTGAGATGGACATGATTTCGGTTTCCCATTACTAGAGTTTCTTGATATTTTGGCGATCTGAGAGTTGAGTTTCTTGTAAGTAATTTCAAATATAAAGAATAGCGTGGACAGAGCACAGTCAGAGGACAGTCAGTCGGCGGTTTCCGTTTACTGATACTTCACTCAAGGGTACCAGATGGTACCCAGGGTACTGATACTTCCAACTTATCCATGGTTCTCGTTCCGTCATTCCTCGAAACGTTGTTGTTGTTGCGTCTTATTGATAACGAGGCAAAGCATTCATTTCAAAATGGAAGAAGACCACACAGCAGAGTTATTTTTCAACTTGAAAATCCTTTGATGGAGTTTCCAACAACAACGAGACCTTGTTTGCTGTAATTTCACTCATACAAAGTCTCCAGAAGATCGAAATGCCTGAGATTAGGAATGGAGACAATATTTCAAAACGAATTTCAACACTTCTTTTACGACCACTTGTGGGCCTAACATCGAGTATTGCTTGTTGCTTCATAACATTGGCTGCCGAAATGTCAAATCTAATAAAAAGAGAATTCGCTGCGAATCATGCAATTAACTTAAGAGCGGACTCTCCAGATAGAGACGTTAATATTGACCTCAATGGGGATATTTTACACCCAGAAATCCCAGCTAAATTAGGGGCAAGTGAACTACAAATTGTCTGTGTTGGAATTCTTACAGTCGTCTGCACAACTTTGCATAGCTGGGTTCATTTTGAAGCAGATGTAGATGTGGAAGCTTACTTCATGCTCCAGACAGCCCAATCAATCATGATCTTTGCATTTATGTACTTTTTACTGAATACGAAAGGGAGATCAAAGACTGGTATTTTTAGGTAAAACTTTTATGAAAGACAATTTTGTATCATTCACCCATCTCAAAGAAAAATATTTGCAAAAATATTGACACTTGGTTCCAAATAAAAAGACATGTTTGTTTTCACTTCATTAGAAAAAAAACAAGAAAATGTAGAATATGTGAAAGAATATGTAAAGAAAACTACAGACATAAGCATACAAGGTGGGGGATGGGGATGGTAGCCCCCCAGCTCTGGATAGATTGTCCAAGATCAGCCCCACCCAGGCAAAATTTTGCTCTTAGTTGGACAAAAATGTTAGTAAATGATGGGCTTTGTGTCAGGCACCCCCTAGATTTTTTCTTCCCATATGCTTTTGACAGCAAAAATGGAGAAAAAAGTTTCTACTGGCTGCAAGTCTGGAGAATGAAATAGATAAAAAATTAGTATTTTGAAAAGACTGAAGGATTGTATGGAGCTACCCACTTTACTCTTGCATACCTTGGAAGACTCACAAATTGTTAACTTTGCCTGTGCACCTAAAAGTGTCCACTGCCTCATTTTCTGCAAGTTTATTTCTCCAACATCAAAGTTACCAAAAATTTATCATTTGATCAAAAGTTTTCTTTACCAAATAAATGCATATGACAGACAAAGCCCCCCCCTCAAAATTCCTAAAAGATTTTCTCATAATGAACTAGATTTGTGAATCTTCCGTAACAAGCCTCCTATACTGACATATCAAATTCTGCATGGTCTTCAGAAGTTTGCTACATTATCTTCAACTCTTGTACACAAATCTACATTAAAGATAAGTATAAGGAAGCTTTTACCGTAATGCCTGTGTTAAAACAGTTCATATCTCCCTATTTCTAGCCTGCTTGCAGACTCTACAGTCAGTATGGAGGAGCGAAAAGGAGAAGAAAGCTCCCTGTAGAGTCTGCGCAATGGCTGCCAATTCTGTGTTTTGAGTTCTCAGATTTTGTGGAACCATCTATGATAGGCTACACGATTTAACTTTTGTTCTTACTTGTGTTCATTGTGCTTTGCTTCTAACAAATTTTAGAGTAATATTTGTTACACACAAAATACGCAGAACACAAGTAAGAGCAATAGTTAAATCGTGCTGCCAATCCTAGACGGTTCCACAAACTCTGAGAACTTGAAACACAGAATTGTTTGCCATTGTGCAAACTCTACAGGGAGCTTTCTTCTCCTTTTTGCTCCTCCTCACTGACTGTAGAGTCTGCACGCAGGCTACCTATTTCTGATTTGGCAGATTTTTTCAATGAATTTCTCATTTTAAACCTGCTCTATACAGTATATACTCTTACATATTAATCTTTCAGGACAATTTTACTGAGCTGGAGAGCTAACTGGCCTATTTTGGTGTTGCATACCTTCACTGTTGCAATTATTGGTAATGATTTTAAGCAGGATACACACAATGGAAGTGGTACAGAGTTTTATCAGGTATGTGTGGTTCTATTTGTAAATTTACCATAACAAGATGAAGATCCATAGATTCACAGTAAAGTTCCTGTACATATTACACAACAAGCCTTATTAAAGTCCTTTGAATTGTGCAAGTAATTCTTTGATAAGAATCACTAAGGGGTGCAAAAACTGTGAAACACAAGAACAATTCAGAATTTGAAATTTTCTGGAAAGAAAAACAGTGTAGGGATGGCGCAGTGTGGCAGTGGACTTGACTACCAGAGGGGTTGTGGTTTGGGTCCCTGCCCTGTTGTACATGTTATGGAGAGAGAGGAGGGTCACCAGCTCTCTGTAATTCCAGGCAAACAGAATCACAAGGTGTAGTCGCATCAAGAGGAAGAACCAGGACATTGTTTGATAAACTTAACCCCTCAGTGTCCTATAACTACCTTCGGGTGCTAGGGAGAAATAAAGAAAAAATATTGCTCTAATCGTACTTAGTATTATTTTCTTGGTTCATTTTAAATTGGTTGAGGGATGAAGAAAACATCTGGATACCTACTGTATTCTCTGCACAGTAAATTTAAAACATGTAAAGTTGTTTTGGTCCACCTGGTGCCAGCTCAGCTATGATTTGCTAGCCACAATAGAATTATTTACAAGTTATTAGAATTAAGATAGATGCAATGCAATTCAATAGATACTTTAAGGTTAAAAGCGGAAAACACTCCTGATTACAGTGTCAGGGAAAGCTTTAAAGGGTCAACCTGACCTCAGTTCCATAGTGGAGGTGTTGGTACAATGAAAACATAAGAAAAGAAAATAGAAACACAGTGTTTTCAGTACAAAACATGGTTGGGAGAGATGATAAAAGATCGTGATAAAAGATGTGTATGTCATCTTCCACTTTTTGTATATTTTCGAAAAATTTTCTTTGATCTTATGTTTGAATGTATTGAAATAGTTGTTATTATAGCTCATTAATATCTTTCGTGTTTAAATATAATTAAGGGTGTCCCAGAAAAATTGTTTGATATTTGATTAAAGTCAAGGAAAGGTTTTAGTTGAGGATGAATCAGGAAAACGCAGCTTTGTTATGAATCTTAAGATGAGGACGACGATAAGAAAAGACATTTTTATTTTGCTTTGGTGATGAAAAGATGAGACAATCCAATTATAATGCTTGTTATGACAGTCCAATTACATTATGATGACAAAAGAAATTGACAGTCCAGTTGAAAGTCCGTATATAGTTCCCTACATGTCATTAATTTCAACTTGACTGTCAATTTCTTTCGTCATTGTAATGTAACTGGACTGTCTTAACAGTATCATACTGTAATTGGATTGTCTCATTTTTTCATCACGAAAGCAAAATCAAAATGTCTGTTCTTGTCATCATCTCATCTTAAGATTCATTATTGTCAATGCTTAAACAAATGTGGAACAATTTTTGGACACCCGGTATGATTTGTACAGTATTTTGTCATTAATGGTATTTTTCACTTCTTCCAACAGCTGTTCCTTGCACTAAATATTCCTGCAGCTATTTTATGGATGCAGCATTCGTCAACGCAATCTACAAAGAGTGTAGCTTCCAGTCTTCTATTCATTTCTGCTTGTGTTAAATTACTGGTGCTCGCAAGAGACCATGTTTTTGTATCTCCAGTTACAACATCCTTATACAGTTTATGTCTGTCAATAATTTATGGATGCTATTTGGTCAGTCTTCACTCTTACTTGAAAAAGGTCAGTTATTTGTCTGCTGTAAAGGCAGGTTTAATTTGAATTATAAAAAGGAACGAAAAATAGAAGATTGACAAATTCACACATTTTCAAGTAAAAGGTACCTGGATCACGGTTCCGTGATAACTTAACATACTGTAGATAACAGATCTATCAAAGATATCATTTGTAAATTTTGTAAGGATTCTTGACAAGGATTGTTGATTGGTCCATAGATGACTCCACAAGTGAAAATGTATTGCTGCCCCATTTCTGTCCAGCTGTATGTTCATGAATAAAACCAGTGTTATTTTCAAAACACCAGGCTATGGTGAATGCTAAGGTATTTTAAAGCTGGTGTATTTGAATGTGCAACTTTGCCTAGAAGCTCAATTTGGATATTCCTTAAAGGACATATGTCATGAATCTGATTGGTTTATGAAATGCAATGCTTTCCATTGTTTATCACAAAGTACAGGATTGAGGCTGAATTTTCATTGCAATATGAATTCATGAAGTGGGAATAAAAGTCACAAATCATTGAAAATCCACTCCAGGCTTCTTTGTTGTATTGGCCTATTGCTAATGTAATATATGTCCTTTAAGAAAGACCACAACTGTTGATCAAATTGAAGTCAGTTTTCAATGACAACCTGTTAAATTATGTGTTCTGAATTTGCATTGCTTTGTTAATCTTCTTAGGAAATTCATAATGCAATTTTTTTTCAAAACAGAAAATTTTCAACAGTTCTTTGTAATTCTAATTCTATTTGAAGCTCTTACAAGACTGGCTTGCTAGCAAATTTGCCATTTATCTCTAGAAGTGTAGAACCGACTTTAGTAAAATACATTTTCCCACTTGAGCTAGGCCTTTTATATGAAATCTGCGACATTGCTATGAATTGATGGATAAGTTATGATCGCATATGCTGTTGCTGCTTATTTTACAGTCACCGAATAGCTGGCCTGTTGAATTTTCGACCCATATGATGCTCTTTTATCTTGATTTGTTGAGTACTTTCTTCCATGCATTCATTAATTACTACTGTTTTCTTCTCAGGATCATATTCTGTCACTTCTCCAACTTTTAATATCATTTCAAATACCACTGTGCTTTGCTCTGGGATTATTGCACAGTGAACCAAATGCAATTGGAGAGCTTCTAAAAGATAGCAAATTAAAGATGATGCGGCAAGTGAAAATGTTTCTGCCAATGGTAAGATTTCTGTCTGGCTGATAATTTTTGTGTGCATGTGTGTAATGTACTGTACCTCGATGCACCATCAAAACAACTAATAGATGGCTCCTTGGAAGAAAAGGTTTCTATGACAAAGATTTGATTGCACTTGCGTGCCCTGGTGTCATGTCAAGAATGTTATGTAGGTTAGAATTAGACTTATGATGATGAGTCTCTTGTTTCCCTGTGCTCTTTGTCTTGATGATCGGGACTCATCGTCATCAGTCTAGGTTAGAATAACTCTTTTATCTAAACCTGGCTACAGGAGTTTTAGAATTTTTGGAGTGGTACCAATTTTTTGGCCTTTTTTTATCAGGGTGTGGAATATTTTGGAAAAATTGCAAAATATCTGATGTGCCGTGAAATTTTGGAATATATTTCAGACGGAAATGAAAATTAGATATTTTTCACAACTAGGGCTACATTAAAATCGGATCTGTCATTTAATTTATCAACATGATGCTATAAATATAATTTCATGGGCCTTATCTTTTTTCCACCTTGGGGTCAAAAACTGAACGAAGCATTGAGAATGAAACTGTTCGTCGTCGCACTGGCTATCAAATTCATATTCTGGCTGCGTTTTCATAAACATGTTCCAAAAGTTACATCTGTTACTGCTATGTTCATCAGGCAGGGAAGACTTTACTTGAAATAGTTGGTGATGATTCTCTGATTCGATGACTCTATCAATTGTTCCAATCTAATTTATTTCATGTCCAGATTGCATTCTTTAATGCTTAAGTTTTTATAGTAAATCCAAACCATGCAATAGGGGGCTTTAGGGGGGTGCTGGAACCCGCAAACCTGGACCAAAATAAGTAAAAACCTGAAACTTCTATTCTGAACAAAAATCTTCGATTTTCGTCAGTAATCTTCGATTATCTCCAGCATTTCCACTTTCACCAAACTCTCTGTGCCTCGTTCTAAGCATTCGAAAGCTGGTTTTTCGATCTCAGTCAACTGCATGAACGGTTTGACTTAAAAAACCAGCAAAATAGGAATTTTGAATAAAATACCCGAAATCCGAGCACAAAAAATGGCCAAACGTGCAACCCGTGACACATTTCAAGACCCGAAATCCATGCGATTTGAGCGCAAATCCCGAAACCCGAGGTCTAAAAATTTGCCAAACCTGCAACCCATGACACCCCAAAGCCCCTCTCATGTAACTCAATAATGGAGTAAAAGCTTTTTTGATGTCTTGAAATGGGGTTTCAAACTTTAATGAATTTTTCGTGAATTGGTTAGGAAAATGTTTCTATTTCTCTAAAGATTTCTTCTACCCCTGTCCCCAACTGCTCCCTAAGTTGCTTTTTTCACTTCTAGGCTTCCCTGACGTTACTAAAGATGACATTTACATTCTTACTGCTGAAGATATCGACACCCCTCACGTGCTTAGTGACACTCAATTTGAGCAGCATCCCATTAACTCTGATTCGGGTATTCGTGTACAAGTTTTTATTTTTAGTTGCATCATTCAAAATTTTATTTCTTTTTGCATTAGATGTAATAGTTGTTGCAGTCACTGGCAAGGTTGAACGGCCTCCTGAGAGGTCAAGTTAGTAGTAAACATGCACTTTCACGGTATCAAAATTAAATTGATGTGTTATTGTGCATTGAATTTGTCTATGCTCCTGAACTATTGCATGCGAAGTGATAAACCCACATTTCATTCATTTTCATTTTTCGTTATTTAACCAGAGTAGCCCCGTCAGTCTGCATAGATTGCTTTACAGTTACAGTTATTTTAACAGAAATAAAATTAGTTCAATAAATGTTCGTGGGAAATACACCATCAAACCTCTACAATTTCTTTATAACCCTCCTTTTTAAGGAAAGAAGGGAGGGTGCAAGTTTGACATCTGAGCTTAATTTGGTTCCAAAGCGTAGGCCCACGAAATGGAATAGATCTATGCCCATTTGACGTTTTAAGTAAACAAGTAAACTAGTTGGGCAAATAGAACTTGACATGTCATAAAACAGACCATTAACTTCTCAAAAAGAGGTTTGGATGGAGCGTGCAAATCTGGTAAATTTGTGAAGGAAAACAAAAGCATGGCCCCTGTCCTCGGTGCTGCGATGCTAGTTGTGGCAAGAGGTTCTGCAGATTTCAGAACACTTTTCAAGGAGTTAATCAAAGATGACTTTACTCAAAGCGAGTTAGCAATGATTCAGTTTATACACAGCAAAGTTTTGTTTGCCCCCTGGCCTTCCTCGTTGTTTTCCTTCATTGTTATCTGATTTTGTTGCGTAACAGTTACAGCTAGGGGCTGCAAACTCCCCAACCCTGAAAAATTTGAAACAATAGGCCATATTAGGGCAAAAATTAGCCTGATCGGGCATCATTTTTGAAAACAATAAACTATTTATTAGGCAACCCCCGGCTTTACCTTCCCCTACGCTTTTGGCAGTTGTTACCGGCGCTCCCTGCTTGTTACTTAAAAGATTCATGCCGTGGCTTTAAAAGTGTTTTCTCTGATAGGATTGTTCAGAAAAAGAAGAGATTGCTAAAAGAGACCATTGAAATAAAGGATTCGGGAAAATTCGTACGTTAAAGTGCGCATATCTTCTAACATTGGAATATTTTCAAAATAAAATAAGCCCTCTAATTTTTCTGATAATTTTGTGCCAACTCCAACTCAGTGATAATTGTGCGTTCCAGTTGTGGGACTGGGACGGGGCAGGGGAAGTGGCGCGCCGGCCCAGACCTCTGAAAAGAAGACGGTTCATTGTTTTCACGGAAGCGAGGCAGATACGGTTCAGAAAGAAAACAGCAATGGCGGACAGTTTGGTAAGACCCCTTTACTCTACTTATTGTAGTTATCTTCCGTTACAGCTCTTGTTTTCCGAATTTGAATAAAACAACGTAAAATACATCATTTCAGATGATTCAGTTCAATCATCAGAACTGATCGTCCGTTGATCACATGTGAAGCTGATAGAAGAGGCTGATACAGTTGAATTTTAGGCCGGGTGCTTTCTTGTGCTGCTGTGCGTGCATGCGGCTTATTTTCTACCTTTCTCAGTCAATTGTTTGATAGGGCAGCCGTACTGCTATTTCAAAAAGCCCCACATAGTCATTGAAGTTAAGCCTGGTTTCCATTAAATCGTAGAGCGATCGTAAGGAGATCATCAACCCAGTGTGGAAAGTAGGGTACTGGCGGGATTTATCAGGCACTTAAGGCTTGCAAACTTGCCAATCAAAATTGATTCATCCACAGCGACAAAAGATATTTCCTAAACATATTTCAAACATTCCTCATAAAGTTTATGCAGCTGGTTGGTTCATCTTTTCACCAACCGAAGTGTTTATTGCAAAGTATTTTGACCACTTGGGAGGTGAATCTCGTACACCGTTGGGATTTATCAGGCAGCTATCATTTTCACTTATTTGAATAAATGTAGCCAATAGAAATACACAAAAACGTGAATTCCAAGGACTTAACATCCTTTCTGTGCCATGTCACTAGCAATGCTGCTCTTTAGTTGACTTGAACATGCTGCATTTCAAGGAAGTTTCTTGCAACTTCTCGGAAGTTCGAAGGTTGGCCTAACCGTAGAAAAGATGGACGCGCGAAGTTTTCGGCCTGAACCAAAGATACTCTGCCGAGCCTGGTGAAATGAAACAAAGAGTAATTGGAATGATATTCCAATAGAATGGAAGGTTCACAAAGACTTATTTTTTATTTTGAAATGTTTAAATCTTGTTTCTGGCTTTTGAAAGCTGCATACAATGCCTGATATATCCCGCTGCCTGATAAATCCCGCCAGTACCCTACGGCACTTTTTGACAAGATCTCGGGGGTGTGCACGAAGAAAATTTGAAGTGTGCAGTGTGCAACGGTTAGCAAGTGGGCACTTCAAGTGTGCACATCTTGAAACTTTTCAAATCAGATAAAGTTTGTTGATTTTGTAAGTGAAAAAGGCTGTAACAGCTAAGGTCGTAGGAATGAAGATTCTAACTCTTATATGTTCGAGGAAGCTTCCAGTATCTATCAAAAATGCAATATCTTTTGATGTCATAGAAGTCTAAAATTCAAAATTGAAAAGTCTCCCATTAGTCATGATCCTTTGTTTCCCTCAATGGCACATTTTCCAAAAATGGGGTGTTTTCCAACAATCTACAGGGCGGGATCATGGAAAATTTTCCCGGTGCAAGCCACCGGACCCCCGTTTTTTAATCGCTTCGCTCGTGTTTCTTTTCAGCCCCCCAATATGAAATTCGTTCCAACAGTGATAGAAAGTTCTTTCAAGCCACTGCCAAATCAAATGTCTTGAGTACTTTTCGTACTTTTTGAAAATGCCTTATCAGTATTCCTAATGGCACTCTTATTCTTCTGTTTTTTTCTCAAATCTTTGGTCAATCTATGCATCTACGCTGTTCTTATGCATCCCGTGATCATGATCATTTGAACTATTCGGGGGAGGGAGGCTCAAAGTTGCAAATTTTCACACTTGCGCACACAGATCCTGCTCTGTTGTTTTGTCGTAAATCACTTAGGTGTTCAACTAACAACTCAACCAAAAATCTCGGGTGTGCGTCTGCCATACTTTCCATACTGGTCGGCAACGGTTGCGATCATCTGTGATCATCTGCGGCGTTTTGTTGTGTTCCCAATTTAATGGAAACACTGTCTTACGATCCTTAAGACCGTCGGGAATCGTAGATTGTAAGCATCGGGAAAGTTGAACTGAGTTACAGCTGTCCCGATCTGGAAAAACTTCTATGGTAACATGCATCGCAGATGATCGGCGATCATCGCAGACGCACTTTTGTTGAAATATGATCACGTTGATCTGATTAACCAATAAGGTTTATAGTGGTTGTTGCTGCTACAATTTTGCGGGTTTGAAAAGGATCATGGTATAGGTGCATCGCAGACCGTTGCAGACCGTAGCCGATTAATGGAAACACACTGCTGAGATCGCAAATGGAAGATGGAAGATAGAGATCGGCGACGATCGCAGACTGTCGCCGATCCCCTTACAATTTAATGGAAACCAGGCTTTAGGGTTTTCATTCAAACCAGCACATGAGGAAAAAGAAATTGTTGGTTATCCAAATAATTTGCCATAATAGAAAGTTTAGTCGGGCAATTTTTGCCAAGAAGACCTTGTGCAAAAGGTGTCCGCTTCCTTTTGTCGTTAGGGGCCCTCCTTTTTCCTCTGTCCTTTATCTGTTGTCAGTTTGAATACACTATTACTCTTTTTGGGTTTGTAAGTGCCACATTTGCCATACAGGATGACTGCCATGTCAGATGAGCCAACATCTGTTGTTGTATGTAAAGCAATTTGTTTTTCACATTTTTATCACCACCCAAAATTGCAAACCAAACATCTTTCATAAGAACAGCAAATTTTCCATCCAGGTGCACAGGTTGCATCTGAGTGATTTAGCAGAGAGATTATCACTATTGATATGTTTTTATTCCCAAAATTGGACACCAAAGTTCTTTCTCATCAATAGCAAAAGTTTCCATACAGGTGCACAGGTTGCATCTGACAGTGATTTAGCAGAGAGATTATCACTATTTATATGTTTTTATTCCCAAAATTGGACACCAAAGTTCTTTCTCATCAATAGCAAAAGTTTCCATACAGGTGCACAAGTTGCATCTGACAGTGATTTAGCAGAGAGATTATCACTATTGATATGTTTTTATTCCCAAAATTGGACACCAAAGTTCTTTCTCATCAATAGCAAAAGTTTCCATACAGATTCACAGGTTGCATGTGAATGATGTAGCAGAGAGATTATCAATATTAATAAGTTTTATTCCCAAAATTGCACATCAAAGTTTTTTCTTGTGAACAACAAAGTTTGCAGCCAGGTGCACATGCTGCATGTGAATGATGTAGCAGAGAGATTTTCAATATTAATAATGTGCAGATGTGCATGAACACAGCACTTATACTGGGGATATTCAAAAGGCTTACCAAAATTGACAGTACGGTATAGAATGAAAAAGGTTGGTTATGTACACTAACGGTCATGTCAGAAAATTTCACATTAGCACTGGGCTTGTTGGACTTCAGTTTAAATCTTGTTGTGGAATGTAACTGCACCCAATCTAGAATTGAGGCCCTTGTACAAAGGCCTTCGCCAGACCAACTCATACTAAACAATAGAAAGAGCAAGAGAGCAAAAAGAATTTTCCATAGATCTTTGTAAGACAATTTACAGAGATCCCACCAGGGCTTTGCACTAAAATACTTGTCCTGTTTCATGTGCATGCCCAAACTACACGGTTTTTCAGAAAAAAACGCAACC
Organism: Aurelia sp. 3 sensu Dawson et al. (2005); assembly: GCA_964020215.1. Lineage (NCBI taxonomy): Eukaryota > Metazoa > Cnidaria > Scyphozoa > Semaeostomeae > Ulmaridae > Aurelia > Aurelia sp. 3 sensu Dawson et al. (2005). Next base: position 15,035,265 of record OZ026593.1, on the reverse strand, counting down.
CATTTTCATTGCAGATTCTTCAGGAAGTAATAAGATTTGAATCAGTTGAGGCATACCATCAGAAAGCACAATCTATCTTCTTCCCAGTGATATCCAGGCTGGGTGGATTTATTGAATCTTTCATTGCTTTGTTGACCTTTTCCTAAGTATGGCCTATTTTAGATGCCAGAAAGTAATAGGGCAATTACATAGATAGTAATCCACCTTTTTTATATCCATATAAATAATTACACTACATGCTACATCTACGTTCTACCATACTTTCTAATTACTCTACAACAACACCACACTACAGGGACAGGACCACAAGGAGCAAGAGGCAATGACTACCCTGTGGCCATTAAAATGAAAACATATAGATAAAAAATTTAATGAATCAAGACTAGATACTGATACTAACACAAACTGGAATCTGTTCCACATTGGATGTCAGGCCAGCATAGGCGCGAGATGGCAAATGTATGCTGTCAGGTCAGGGTTGAGTTAATGATATCATTGGTCATGGATCTTTGATGTGCTTAACATCAAATGTGAAACAGACTTACAAAAGAAATAGGGAAAAATGTACTGTAAATAGTAGCTGCGTCTTTGTGAGAGCATATTTAATCAACCTTTGTGCGAGCATATTTAATCATTATCTACAAGTGCATCTCGTATGGATGAGATTGTCTTTTTCCCTCCTCAAGGCATCCCCTCAAGTGCTTCTAGGCCTGAAATATTTTGACAAAATCTTTTTCATGATTTCTTAACAGAAAAATGGGTTGATTTTGCTTTTGCAACAAGCTGTAGTGGCCATACTTAAGAAAGTATCTATTTAATGATAGGTAATTCCATTAATGTATTGAAACTGCATGTCATTAGACAGAGCAAAGATTGTACTTTCATATGGTATACATTACATCTACTCAGATTTTGTCAATTTTTAAAGACTTTCCCTTTCTGAAACACCCTGGATATTTCTGCAACCCTAGCCATGCTGAATTTGAGAAGTTATCTCTTTCTTTGCTTTCCCAGGTTTTGAGATGTCAATTCCAAGGAGGTCAAAGAAAAGTTGTTGATGGCTTGACAAAAAGCTCCTCTGCTGCCCAACTCCAAGAAAAGCTTTTTATTCTTACTGGTGTGGCACCTCACAGACAAAGGAGTTAGTACGCACGCACATTGTTTCAGAAAATTGAATCAGCCATGGTTCTTATTTCATGTGGAAGTTTGCAATCTTTTTCCTATTTTCTATTCCCTTTCCTTTCCTATTTCCTAGATCCTATTTCCCATTTCAATTGCTTACAAATAGTCTTAAAACTAAGTTCACTCAATAATTAATTAGGATTGGGGGCTTTCTCATTGAATAGTTTACCTTTTGAGTAGACTACATTACATAAGCCCCTCTAACTTACGCTCGTTGTTGTTGTTGTCATCGCTTCAGTTGAGGGACTTATGTCCTTACGCTTCAATACAGGGACTAATTAGGCCAAGTCCGCCGCGTTCACGGCGCGACCAATCATATCGCTACTTTCTTAATATGGTCAACCCACGTGCCTATTTGTAGCGTTTGATTGGCTCATTAGCTCAAAGCTCGACTACTCGAAGCGAAGCGACGCTCGAAATGACATTCGAAGAGACGTTCGACTTTTCTTTCGACGTTCGTAGGATGGAAGATGTTCTAAGTTTCTTCTGATTTTTCGTAAGATTTTAGTCCCTGTTTAGAATCTGTTTGGTCGTGAGTCCTTTGTATGAGTGAAATTAAAACATCAGATTATAAATGTTGAACGAATACAAGGAATCACGTCGTCAGTCTACCTTTTGAGCTTGCCCCTCTGTACACAGTTCCTTTTTTTCCTTTGTTAGGATTCGTATATTGCATTGATTTGATATTTTATTGTATTAGTTTTCTATGATATTGTCTGTAAGCCTTGTATTTCGTATAGTAAATAGATTTGAATTGTACGTATGGAATTTAACATATAAACTGAACTGAGCTGAGAAGAAAAAACAGAAGGAAATTCACAAAAAATCTTTCGATGAAACTTTGATTCATTCCAATACCTAAATTTTCCCTGCATAGTGAGTTTTCAAACGTTTGAAGTTCTTGCCTCATCTCACTGAATCAGGTGTCAGTACTGCAGCAGTTTTTGGCATTTTGATTTGACCAGCTCACAGGCTATGCAGGATGTTGGGCTCAACTAAGAATTCACTGGCTCTTCTGTAATTACCGCACTTAACAATAACAGCCAACAACCACAAGTAATTTGATCTCTTTTTTTCAGTTCTATCAGGATTCCCACCAAAAGAGTTGATAATTAGTGACACAAATGCAATTTTACTATCACTGGCAATTAAATCAGGGGATACTGTAATCGTAGAAGAAAATAAAGCTGTTCCTGCTGTTGAAGAGAAGACCACAAATTTTAAGAAGCAGACTGGAAAATCTGTTTTGAAAAGACAGTAAGTATCTACTTTTCCACTATACCATCGTGGTGCTCCTTACAAATCATGGAACAACATGCATATGTTGATAAGAATAGACCTTTTAGCTATTCAGCAAAAGAGCCTGGATTGAGCCTTATTTTTATACATTTTTATACACGAGGTTCGATTGAGTGGCATTAGAACTTCTATCACTATTGTGGACATTCGAAAATTCTACAAAACGTAGCAAAGTATCGTTCGATTGAGATCCTTTTTCAGAATCGCTAAAAGGTCTATTCTTACAACAAACTCATTTTTCAGATCACTAAAAATCAAGGAATTGAAGTAATGAGAAAAACTTCTTTAAGTGATTTTTTGTTCAAGAAAATTGATTGCATGTCTTCATTTCTTCATTTGCATTTTATTCCCTTCCACTATCAGCTAACTGAGTGGACAAAATGAACCTCAAAATTTTGTTTTTGAACATTGTATGTACATACAGTTACATCTTTGTGCAGCACAGGTCTTGCACTCATTAACATGGTTTTCCAGCCTAAGAATTCTAAAGAAGGCTTGAGAATTCTTATGAATGTTTTAGGTGGGGGTCATCAAGGGGGTTAGAAATCCGCCGTTCCGCGCGATTTTCAGTTAAAATCCGCCGTCCCGGTCATTTTTAGCCAAAGTTCCGCGTCCCGCCACTTTGTTTTAAAAATGATGGCACAAATTAGTATTGTTAGACATTTTCACCCATCCAGGTGAAAAGAGGAGGATAATGGCACTTAAAATTTTTGTGCAGCTTGGAAAATATTCTCATAGTGCTGACCAGAAAAACAGAGGTGTGACCAAGACCTCTTTTTACAAGACAACCGATGAAGGATCCGCAAATCCATGAAATTTCATAAAAATTCCGCATTCTGCTTAAAATTTTTGAGAAAATCCGCGTCCCGTAGGAGTGGAGAATTCCGTCGTTCCGCCGAGAAATTGCTAGAATTCCGTATTCCGCAACAAATTTTCTTCAAATTCCGCTGTTCCGCAAACCCTGATGACCCCCACTTTTAGATTCTGAAGAATTCTTGTTGATAGAAATCTACGGTTGTTGATATGGCTAAATGATTATTATCATATATGAAGAATTCTTGAAAATTCTTAAAAATTCTTGAGAGTTCTTGTCATGTTTATGTGTGTTATACCAGGGAGCTGGCTACACATTTTTTTATAAGAAACAGTACTAAGACGAACAGCATGGATTTTATAGCAAATATATCATTGAACCTTTATTCTTGAGCAATATTAACTAACCATTTATGTTTTCAATATAACAGAACACTTTAATTCCTATATGATGTTTTAAACATCAAGAAACATATCATCAGTGGTGTTAGTGAACAAATTGATAATTCTACATTCAAAAATAAGAAACCACTTACGAAAATTTTAGTACTAAAATGGACAAAATTTTATGTTAAGTTAAGAAACTTTTAGGACCATGGCCTGATCCAAATTTCTTATAAGAAAATGTGTATATTAGCAATTTTTTATGTTGGATGGAACTGATATTTTAATGCAGTTGTTCGTATTCTCTTCTTGCAGTGTCGTTCCAGCTGATAATTCCTGTTTATTTGCTAGTTTAAGGTTTGTTACTTTTCAGTTTCTTGTTTATTATGAACACTGAAGATTTGTATTCCCAACAACTTCTCTGTGAAATTATGTATCATAATCTGCGACAAAAGTGCTAAAACATCATTAACCCTTATGTCAGAGCCAGGGTGAAAGTGTTCTGACATTCAGAGCCAGGGTCAAAGTGTTCTGACATCACGTTTACTTCGCGTATACTTTCATGCATAAGTAAAATGGCGACTACATCTGGCTTAACTTATGAAGACAATTGATGAATTGACGAGCTGCTACGGATGTCAAAATGTGGTAAAAAGTTACAATTGTTCTTCAGCAGTTCGTAAGGCTTTTCTTAGCATTTATCTTAATAAACTCTACTTTGTCCTTTATTAAACATTCCATAAAAAGCATAACAATCAGCAAGCAATAACATCAGTTAGTGAGTTGATCTGGCAATGAAAAGTGCATTAGATTCCATTGATCAATATTTTATTTTACATTGTTTGTTGTTTGTTGTTCTGGAATGAAACTCAAACTAAGAAGACTTTTCAGAATTCTAAAAGATGGGTAGTTTTGGTTCTTGTGACTAAACTTTCCCTTGCACAGGAGACATGAATATTGTATTTTGTAGAATTGTCAGCACCATTGGCAGTGGGAACTCAAGGACATTATGTCTTTCCCTTCTTTGCATGGTGGAGTTTGTTTCCCTTCTTTGCATCGTGGAGTTGGTTGTATTATTTTTTATTTTGATTGAAAATATAAGAATAAATATTTAATGGAGAAATTTTTGTTTTTGCCCCCTGACGACCGACTTCAGACCTCCCACGTAAAGGTTTAGAATATTTGTCCCTGCTTTGCTTCTACTTTGGCATATCTACCTCTAAAGTAGATGCTCGTTCTTTTTCAGTTTTATAATTTTTGGTGGAGATGCATCATTAGCATCAGAAGTTAGGAATTTAGCAGCAAAGTGCATAGAAAGTGACAGTGCAACATTTAATGAGGCTGTCCTTGGAAAACCAAATAGAGAATATTGTGAATGGCTCCTGAATCCTTCTCATTGGGGAGGTAATTTGTTCTCTATTATAGATTTACTAGTCTTCAGTTTCAGTTTTCATTGACAAATATTTCTTAGCCTGTGAACGGCTAACGGATAAAATTACATAAAATGGAAATTTCCCTCCTCCGCAAGGATCCTTTTTCCCTCCTCCGTAGCTCCCCTTTTTCCTTTTCAATTTTTTCGACCGTTCACAGGCTAAATATTTCTAAGCATATGCAAAATGAAATATTCAAAACAATTCATACATGGTGTTTCAGAAGAAACGCAACCCAAATATAATTGAAAATCTTGAAAAATTAATAAAATTTAAGTAGATGTATTGTATACCTTCTGAAAGTACAATCTTTCTTCTTCTTATGATATGCATTTTGGACACATTAATGGAATTATTTATCCTTTAATTGATATCTTAGTAAGTATGGCCAGTTTCAAATGTAGCATGCCATAAGAGACTTGTAGCAAGTCCACATAAGAGCAAAATCAACACCATTTTTTATTTTTACTGTAAAAATGACGCAACAAATTTTGTCGAAATATTTCAGGCCTAGAAGCACATGAAGTGATGCGTTAAGCAAGAAAAAAGACAAATTTATCCCCAGGAGATGCATTGGTTGATATTGATAAAATATGCTCTCACAAAGATGGATTTTCATCTATTCAAAGACCCCATTACTTTTCCAGCATCTAGAAAAGGACATACTCGCGAAAATATCAATTAAATAACGAAAAGTTCAACTAATCCACCCGACCTGGACATCATTACCAAGGAGACAGATTGTACTTTCAGATGGTATGCGTCAATTCTGGGTGTAAATGATGAGTGATTGTACCGAGCAAAATTTTCCCATCTAAGGGAGCGATCATTTTTAATGCTGGGTGCTAGGTCGGAGGATGATTTTACACAATTAGAGAAAATTTCATACCCCATCTTGAGCATAGGAATAGATTTCGTACCCTACCATCTTTCAGCAAAATGGTTTAGTACCCCATCCAGAAGTCCATGTGCATAAAACATGCTGTAATATATGGACAGATACAAAGTTGCCCCAGGCAATTTTCATGCAGGTCAAGTGATTCATCAATTCCAGATGTCTGTCAACTTTTCTTTCAATCTTTGATCGATGACTTCGTCCAAAATTTTTTAAAGAACATATTTTGTACCCAAGAAAAATTGCTCTTAAAATGTTCGTACCCTCATGAAACAATGGAAAAAATTTCGTACCCCTCCCAAAAATCCTCCGCTCCGGTACCAGAGTTGAAAATGACCACTCCCTAAGACTGCGTTCACACGATGCCGGCAGATTTTGAAAACGGTGAAAAATGTGACGGATAGGCCTCCTGTTCACACGAAAACGGCACATTTTTTGCCGGCAGATTTCGAAAACGGTAGATTTTGAAAACGGAACCCTAACCGGTATAAATTTGAAACAGCATCGTAAACAGATCATTTTCAATGCTTTTGGATCGAGACTGGTCGATTCTTAGGGCGTAGGTACTTTTCTTTAGCATCAAAGTCCAGGAACGAGTTTTTACTATCAATTTTCCTACCGTTTTCAAATTGTGCCGGCATCGTGTGAACGCAGTCTAAATTAGCCTTTGACGGATAGGGTAATATCTTAATTTGAATATCGGTCACATACTTTTTATTCCAAAGCCCGCCAAGCACGTATACATTTTTTTGACTCACCCGGTATCCCTTTGTTTTCAGGAGCAATAGAAATAACCGCACTATCAAAATACAATGAAATGGAAATTGATGTAGTTGACATACAAACTGGAAGAATTGATAGATTTGGTAAGTTAAAGAGAGTCTTCAATTTCAAAGAAGGCAGAAGGGTGTGTTACGGTGTCATGAAGTGTTTAGACTTATGCCTTTTCGTCCCAGGTTTCCCTGCGTTCTTTGATTTGCTGATATCACTTGGTCAATAAGGACTCATAATATTACGCTTATTTTATGGGCTGTGGAATAGTGTGAAGAGTATTTGGCCGGTGTTCAGAACTAAAATTGTTAATCTTACAGTCAAATTCTAGCTTGGATGGGAAATCACTCATCTTTTATACCCAGAAATTTGGAAAATACTGGTAAGGGGTTAGTAATGGAGCGAGAATTTCAAACTCCATTTTGGCCCATGATTTACTTGCCATGTCACTCATGATATAACTGCACCAAGAGAAATGTTCAATATCTGTAGCAAGATGAAACTGGGGGGGGGGGGGGGGGATTTCAAGGGAAACTAACATCTTATTGCGCCTTCCTTCACTCCACAGTTTATTGTCAGATTTGAAGAATTGATATTCTCACCTTAAGTTATTTTCTACTTTTTTTTATAAATTCAATATAAAAATTTACAATTTACGAATTTCCTACGAATTCGAATGATCTATCATACAATACTACAAAACGATACCAAGGGGAGCAAAAGATCATGACTACCCCAGGGCCATTCACATGAAGAACATCAATCTAAAAAAACAACTTAATATTCAACTACGAGAAGCAAATGTGTTATATGAACTCTGAAAATATGCCATTAATTTATTTGAATACAGCTATACTGTACGCTTAATTTTGCTCTCATTTTCTCCATAGGAGAAAACGAAAAATACAAAAACAGAGTATTCCTAATATATGACGGCATACATTATGATCCACTTGTCAGAGAATGTCAAAATAAACCCGGACAGAATATACAAACAACATTTCCTATTGATGATGATTCGGTTTATGCAGAAGCTCTTACTCTGTCCCAAGAGGCTCGACAGGTATAGATAATTTTGCCTTTTATATTCTTTAGCCTTTATATCTAAACGCTCTCTCTTATCTCTCTCTCGTCACATCTTGAACAAAAAGTCTTGAGATTTCAAAGAAAACGGAAATGAGCTCTCAGGAGACATACACTCGAATTTCATAGCATCTTTACTGGACAAACATTCTAGATGTTTGCTAAGGGATAAAACCTACTTTCCTGAAGCTAAACAACTTTCAGATTTCAAACTCATCCCTTCAAGATCATTCAACAGATATCCAGTTGTCAATTTTTGATCAGCAATGCAAACTCAATGTCTGGAACTGTTGTTGGTCCATCCTAAGCTCTGATCGTTTTCCTTTCACTTTTTTGCATTGCTTTAACATGTTTCTTGCTCGTTCCCTTCTCTGATAATCTTCCTCCACTTTTGTCTATTCCCATCTTACTAGCCTTTTATTTTATTTGCCCTACCCCTTTCGTCAATTCTTAGGAATAGATGCGTCTCTGCTCAGGAATTCTGGACGAAAACGGTAGAGCATTTATCACTGCGTTGAAAATATCTTTGGTCCTGAATTCAAGCTTTGCCAATGCAATGGTGCACGCAACTTTAATGGGTCATTTAATAGCAGGACGTTGGACAAATATTCACTTTGCCGAGAAATGAATTTTCGCATTCCTTAACTTAAAGCGATCCTCACCACAGCTTGCAAAGCTCAGTGTGTTTGCATAATTCACTTCAACGAGCCCCTCGGCAGCCATTTACCGTAACTTCATCCGCCATTTACCAGAACAAACCGCTGTCCCCAGTCTCCGATTTCAGTTGTTGAAATTGTATATTGCAATGAGCCAGCAAAGTACCCTGAGTAAAAATGGCTTTTTAAACAATGTTTTTTATAGAATCGACAATTCACTGATCTGGGTGGGTTCACATTACGATGTCTCGCATGCCAAAAAAGTCTAGTTGGTCAAGCCGATGCTCAAAGCCATGCAAAATCAACGGGACATACGAATTTTGGAGAAGTTTAGAATTTCTACCAATTTCCTTTTTGAGGTAGGTTATGTATTAGATTTCAAATTGAATTTGTAAAGTTACTTCTTTTAAACAAAGTATCTATATTCCGTTAATAAATCTATGTCCCATCACCTTTGTTCATATATAGTTCTAATGTATTTCCCCTTTTAACATCTCCAAATCATAGAAGACTTATAAAACTTAGATGACTACGCATAGACAACTAAACTGACATAAATCAGACGAGACTGAGTCCTGTTTGTTTCAACAGAACCTTAGAAAATTTGAATTATTTCATGTTACAAACCTCTTAGTAACTAATTAGTATTCTAGTTTTAAAATGATATAGAAATTTTTGATATAAAATTTATGTGCAAATTGACTGAAGACATATTTTTACAGTGTCATGCCAAATGTTTTTTTATTTAGTCACCTTATGTGTATGCCCAGTTTATGTGCGCGAGTGCACGAGCGCTGCTCGCAGGCACAGCAAGTCATTACGCATTACGTGGTGGCACTTTTACTCCACATTTCCCCGAATCATTTGCCAGCAGGCGCATAATATTTTCAATAAAGCCTGCCTATGTGCTTAGAAATCGTTTTGAAGTACAACGCTATAATTTCACATCACATCTTCTGTTTTGAAATAGTAATAGTAGCAGTAGTAGTAGCAATTTGTGTTTAGTGGGCGTGTCAGGATTTCTGGCTACTTAAAGCTAATTTAGGCCCACTATGCAAGCCGCAGTGAGGCATGGGACCCCTAATTTAATGTCCCTTTCGAAGGACGGCGAGGTGAGTTGTGAGGTCAGGCCTCCGAGGTCTCCCATTCGGAGTCTGACCTCACCAGACCGAGCTTAAAGGGAATCGACATAGTTAAAAGCTGGCCTGGGGCAGGTTAAAGATATAATCTATTGTACTTGATAACTTAGACACATCCTGTTTCATTGTGCAGCTAAAGAAACAATTGATTTTGTTTTCTCTAACCTATTTATAGCGGCTATGAGATATAGCTAAGTCTATTCCCTTTGACTTTAGTCATCTGATGAAAACCGTTCAAGCCGCTCGGTCACTTACCCAGCAATTGCTTGAAATACGTAATGTTCGTTCAAACTTGCGACCCCTTTTCATAAGAAGGATGTGATATGGCAGTGACTCGAGCCAACGCCCTCTAAAGTCGCCCTTCAGTTAACTTGGCCAACGACGAAACATTGTTTATCAAATACTCGAAATCTTAAAGTATCCATTTGGCCACTGCGCAAAAACTTACTGAACAGAAGATTTCTGTTTTTGACAAGCAGAAATCGTTTTTGAACCTATTCAGAAAGACTAAACCAACGCATTTTACTAGTCATGCAATTATTTTGACGCGGCCAAACGAATAAACATTGCTTGGTAAGCAAATTTCCAATGCCTAACAAACAACGTTTGCTCGTTTGGTCATGGCTCAAGAGTGAAAGAATTAACAAAAACGCCGTTTATAAACACATAGCTAGAATGAAAATCTCATATTAACTGCTTTAAATGGACAACACTTATAATTATATCTTATTTTCTCGTCCTTTTTGTCTGACTCTATCGCTAATGACATCAAATACTCTCGAAAAGCGCACTCTGTCTTAAGCTGCCCGATTGGCGATCTGTTTGGCACCACCCAAGGCGACCGCAGTTGTCTGCATGCTCCCTTTAGTCTCAGTGTCCCATACAGTCCTATTCCGCCTGGGATGCCGGCTGTTCCCCGGTTACCTTTGTCTCCATGATGTCCAGTAGGTCCCTGATCACCCTTCATGCCGACCGCTCCTTCTTCTCCTTCAGAGCCTTTGACGCCCTTTGGGCCTCTGCCCCCTTTCTGACAGTTATGTACAGGTTCTCGTAACAAACGGCAATTAGTAGGGACGCCTGGATACCCTTGCTGTCCAATGCGGCCTCTGTCGCCCTGAAGAGAAAAGGAATCTCAACATTATCAAATGATGCAAACGCTTTGCCCTTCTATTATGCTCAACAGTATGAAACAAGCTTAAACCGCACCCTTGCACACTTTCCTTTCCTTACCATTCCTCATCCTTCATTTGGCCGTGTTTGTTGCACCATACCATCATTCTTATAGGCTATCCCTTCTAAAAAGACTAACTTCTTATCAAACATTCAAACTGATGCTTTGGATTCTTTGAGCATTTAAAAAAAGGCCTAAAGATAACCCTAGGTTTTCTAGCGCAACCAAAGAGTTACAATAAAGGGACTGCGAATTAACAACAAAACCACATTTTAACTGGTTACCCGAGAAGCAATTCCTAAGAATGGTCGATTCTCTTGCACTAATGTTACTGACATGAGACTCTAGGGGTCTGTTTATATGAGGAAAAACATCTCACCTGCCAGACCCGGGGCTAAGAGGTGAGATTCCACCTTCCCATAGAATCCTTTATATTTTCATTTGGCGTTCACATGATGAACGCAACACCACCGGTATAGTGAAGTCCCACCTCACCAGAGGTGGCATCTCACCCGGGTAATGTGAAATTTTTCCATATAAACGAAACACCATCGGTATGGTGAGGTGAATTGAAATTGTTCGTTGATTCTCATTGGTCAGTTCATTCTGATTTCACGGAAGAGAGACTTTATTCCACCTCGCCTCTCAGCCCCGGGGTGGACAGGTTAGGTGAAAAATCTCATATAACGGTGGCTGAAATTTACCTCGCTTCTCAGCCCCGGGTCTGGCAGGTGAGGTGTTTTCCTCGTATAAACAGGGCCTAGGAGACGAATCCTTCTTTCAGTTTATATGTTGTATCCTTACTTGAACAAGAAATCCCTATCGGTAAATGAAGAATGATAGTTGATTTGCGAAGGAAATAAGTAGTACGGACCTTAAGCAACGAGAACGGCGACTGCAACGGCAACGCAAATTTCCCCTTTGTTTCCGAACTTGTTTCTGATGCGAATTTGCTTCCCTTGAGAGTCTGGAAAGTTGTCCTTGGCAATTGCACAACTTGGAAGCCCTATTTCTAACGTCCTGTTGTTCAGATCTGGATGTTCTAATTGAAACTCAGTCATTTAAATGTTAATCATCAAGGAAAAAGAACGTTCCAAAGTATTTAGATGGAGAAGGAGATTTTGTCTTGTCCTGCTTAAGAATGTATGGAGAGGTAACGTTAGAAACTAAACTCGGTTTGTATCATACCCGGGGGGGGGGGTACATAACATGTTGAGGGTACGGGTATGTGCCGCCCATATGGGTGGGTTTTCGGGCCCCAAATTCTCTAAACAAGGGTCCCTTTTTCAGCAGATTTTCCATAAACAAGGGTGGGTTATTCAGAAATTGGTGAAAAATAGCAAAAAATGGGTGGTGTTCCGCCAAAATTCATCATAAAAGTGGGTATGACGGTAACTTTCGGTAATTAGAAGAGGGTACCTTTTTGAAAACCGGGCGGCAGATCCCCGTCCATCCGCAAGTCATGTACCCCCCCCCCCCGGGGTATCATACAAGACGACGTTCTGCCTGGCGTTACCGTCCTGGCTGCTTACAGTCCCTAGTAACATGAAAATAACGTCTCTTTTTCATACCTTGTCGCCTTTTGCACCCTTTGACCCCCGTGTGCCTGGTGGACCTCGTCCTCCTCTTGCTCCAACCTTGAATGAAAATCACTTTCTTTGAGTCGAATGCGCTTATAATTTTGACCAATCGATTAGCCTGCACACGTCCTGTACTGTCGTTTAAAGTCTGTTTGCAAACTACCAATCGATTTGTTTAGTCACGAAGCATAGCTCTCAGTGACGCGTAGGAGTAAACACTCATTGAGTCACTACAAAGTCCCAGTTATTGTAACAGCAACAACAACAATAACCACACTCGTTGCACTTGAGTCAGAGTTAAATCTGACCGTAAACTTTTTGGTAAATACAGTGAAATTAATAGGCTAGTCAAGAAATGTACTAAACGTAGCGCTGGTGAACAAAACCAAACACTATTGACAGAACATTGAAGTCAAGATTTGGATTGTGTACAAGTGAAAGTTCAGTTCGTCTCCATAGCTTTGTGCTGCTTTCTGTTCATGAAATGTGTTTGTTTTCAATTGGTTTTTGAGTGGGCTTGTCAGGATTTCTAGCTACTACAAGCTAATTTAGGCCCACTGTGAATGCCACATCCTGGCATGGGATCCCTAGTTTACCGTCCCTTCTGAAGGACGACGAAGTGACTTCTGAGGTCAGGCCTCCGAGGTCACCAATCCGAGTTTGACCTCACTCGACCGAGCTCAACTTCAGTCACCTGACGAAGACTGTATAAGCCACTCGGCCACTCACCCTACATGTACATTCGTGTTGCATTAATGGGAAAAAATGGAAGGTCATTACCGGTCCGTCAGGTCCTGGTCTTCCTGGACTCCCGCGTTCGCCTCTTTCTCCCTGAAAGTAAAGGCTTCTTGGTTGTAAGGAGGAAAAACAATAAGTTTTTATGAATTCAAACATGAGGCATAGATTGATGGACTTTAGTTGATGACAGCTTTGAACATGGTATTTACCTCTCTGGCTGTAGTACAGCGTGCATGCCTCTTTATACAAATTTGCCAAAAAACATTGATCTAGGCCTGTTTCTTTAGGATGAAAAATCCCATTGGAATTCGGCTAAATGGTTTAGTATCCCCACCTCTGGTCCGTTAAACACTTTGGCGTCACTTACCTTTCCCCCATCAATTCCACGATCGCTATGACCGATACATGTTTTTTATAAGAAACTGGTTTATAAGAAAGTAGTACTAAGATGATCAAAATTTCAAGAAACTGTGGCACTATGTTTGAGAAGCATTAAGAAATTTTTAAAGTCAAAAGCATGGATATTATAGCAAATATATCGTTGAACCCTTATTTTTCAGCAATATTCACTAACCATTTTTGTTTTCAACATAACAGAACACTGTTTATTCCTATATGATGTTTTAAATATCAAGAAACATATCTGCCGCAGTGATAGCAACCACATTGATAATTCTGCATTCAAAAAATAAGAAACCAATTAGGAAACTGTTAGTACTAAAATGGACAAAATTTCATGTTAAATTAAGAAACTTTTAGCACTATGGCCTGGTCCAAGTTTCCTAAAAAAACGTGTATTGTTTTTTTTTTGTATTTGATGCAGTGCATAGCTAGTAATTGTGCATGTATACATACCTTACCTACCTTTGGACCTGGTAATCCCTGACTTCCTGGTCGACCAATTTGCCCAGCACCTCTAATCTGTAAAAGAAAGTTCTTTATCACTCAACACCATCTTTTGCAATAGAAAATAACTTTATTTATTAATGATAGAAAGATCTAAAGTTATTCATAAGACTTATGCCTTTTCGTCCCTTGTTTCCCTGCGTTCTCTGATTCGCTGATATCACTTGGTCAATAGGGACTCATAACATTACGCTTAAAAAGTGTACGAGAACTCCCACTTGTTTAGGCCACTTCTTAAGCGTAATATATGAGCACCTATTGACCAAGTGATATCAGCAAATCAAAAAACGCAGTGAAACAAGGGACGAAAAGGCTTAAGGCTAGTTATTTATACAAGGGAGGTGAATAAGGAACTGTAACGTAACGTAACAGGGTGGCTGAAAATTTGAGGACAAAATTTTAAATGATATCTCTTGTAACTGAAAATACACAGTTGAAATTGTTTGACTGAAATAAAAATTGTAACTGCTGAGAACGCACGCTTAAGGAGGCTAATTTGAAGATGCTGTGTCTATGTCAGCAAGGAGGGACTGGATTCATTGTGCTTTTAGATTAAAATTGAAGTAATCCTGCATAATATTACATGACACTGGAGGGGGGATGAGATACCACGATTGAGAACTTGCTATCAACGTGTGACCACACCTGTAATTCTTACGCTTTATATACCAATAAGAAACTTTTGACTGCTTGCACGAAAAAGAACTACACGCTTTGAAAAAACACATGTACTGCAAAAAGCGCGTGCTACCGTTGAGTGGCCAAGTAAGTGGGGTGAGTGGCCGAGCGACTTATACAGTGTACGGCTGCGTTCACATTGCACAATCTTTTGTAAGCGCGTAAACGCTCATGCAGAAATCCGCCATACTGACCCCTTGCAGTGTTCAGATTGCAAAAATATCTTGCAATCTGAACACTATAAGGGATTAGTATGGCGGATTTCTGCACGAGCGTTTACGCGCATACAAAAGATTGCGCAATGTGAATGCAGCCTACGTCAGGTAACTGAAGTTAAGCCCAGTCGAGTGAGGTCAGACTCCGGATGAATGACCTCGGAGGCCTGACCTCGTAACCCACCTCACCGTCCTTCGGAAGTGTCCCATGCGGCACCGTGGCATACATAGTAGGCCTGAATTAGCTTTACGTAACTAGAAATCCTGACAAGCCCACTCAAAACAAATTGCTTCTACTTGCTACTGATACTGAACTAGACTTATGACGATGAGTCTCTTGTTTCCCTGTGCTCTTTGACTTGATGATGGCACTTCATCAACAGAGACTCATAATATTACTATGAAAAACCTGGCCCTATTTAGGCCCAAACTTAGCAATTTCTTCAGTACCAATCAGATTGCGAAATTTGGCCAAGAACAATGCTGTCGAATTTTCAATTCGAATGATGTAGTTGACTGTCGCAGGTTGTTGTAAATTACTCTGGTTTGTTTTGGTCTTAAAAACATGGAAAATGTTGCGTTGAAAGACTTATTTGGCACTTACCAGGTAAAATGAACTTCCTTCTTCAGATTGTAGAAATCGGATATTGGCAGAAAATCGAAGCTTCACCAATCATATTCATTCCAAGTTGTTTGACAATTCCAGTTAAGACGAAAAGACAATTCCAAGGTTACGACAATCCGAAATCAGATTCATACCAAGTTTCTTTGATTAGACGTCTGCTTAACGTGCTTTCTGTCTCATTTTCTTTCCTAGGAGTGACCGTTGAACAGAGCTACGGCAGTCGTTCGATCATGATTCGATCGATCGAATGCCTAAAATAGGGCCAGGTTTATTACAGTTTCATAATGAGTCCCTCTTGAGCAAGGTTTACCGCAGGGATACAAGGGACTCATCGTGATAAGTCTAATACTGAACTACCTCCGCTGCTAGTTGAAATACTAACCTTTGAACCACGATCACAATGTATCACCTGCCCAGAGCTTGAAAGACGGCACTGTAAGAGAAAGAGAACCGCTCTTCAATTATTGCTTATCAGAAATCTGAAGCAGTTTTAAGTTTGTAACATATTTCAGAGCACGACGTGGAGTGGGAGCCAGATATCTCGGTTTGACTTGTTGGGAAGAAGGCTAGCTGTCTGACCCATGGGCCTTTGAACCACAGCACTTGGACTCCGTTTACAGTGCGGGTCGAAGGGCCTGATGGTTGGCGGTAGACTGATGCCTTTTCGTCCCTTGTTTCCCTGTGTTCCTTGGTTGGTCAAGAGGCCGGCTAGGGTGGTTCCGTATTCACCAATCAAATCGCTAGAATTCAGTTTTTAACCAATCAGGGGCCGCTATTCAGCATGCTGTTGTTGTTGCTCTTCAAGAACAGTTGAAGAAGCTTGGAGTTCTCGCAGCTTCGATGGATCTATTTTGCTTCTACAGAGGAAGATTACTGCCTGAAAGGTATGCATTTTGCGCTTTGTAGGTCAACACAACATCATTCTTTGTACTAAAACTTCGCTTTTCAATGTTCGAGCTCTTTAAACCACATTTTGAAGCGATTTTGTTGAGTATACGAGAACCCCCACCTGTTTAGGCCATTTGAAAAAGTGGGCGCATTATGTAAGCGTAATATTATGAGTCCCTGTTGACCAAGTGATATCAGCAAATCAAAGAACGCAAGGAAACAAGGGACGAAAAGGCATAAGTCTAGGTTGGCGGTTTTAGCTTTTTGAGTTCGGTCGTGAAAGTCGCGGCTCTACGGCTTCTTTCTCGTATAAATGTTTGCACATATTTTCACTAAATATGATCTGAGAGGGCAAACCATTACAAAATCTTTGATATAGGTACGAAAAAGTATCCATTTATAATTTTTGGGAAAATTTCACTAATTTGACTTTACTAGTTGAAATTAGGTTTCAGTTTTTTGGGGTCATGAGAGTCGTCGTGGTTGTCTGCGACATAGAGCCGACGTTGTACATGCGAAGTGTGAAAGATGTCATGATGGTTTTGTCCGAACTGAGAAACGATTTTTCTGAAATATTTTGGCAGTTTTAAGGTTGTGCGACCTTGTGCGACCCCCTATTTCCTTAACTGCCTGTAAAACTAAGGTGAATCCACCGCAGGGCACAGCTAATTGCCAGAGACGCAAAAACACTGCAAACCTACAAACCTGGTTTGGAGGAAGGTTTTGGCCAAAAATTGAGGAAGGTTTAGTTGTCAAAAATAAAATTTTATATTGTTGGCATAGATTTAGAAAATGAATCATCAATAAATGCATGGGACCATTAAAGTCATGTCAACAGTATGCAGATGGTGAGGTTATATTTCAAAACTATATCAAAGAAGAAAAATCAGGTTTGATCAGACAATGTGATGAAAGAGAGAACGTCTATGAGGAAATATGCATATGTGTCAGGAAAAAATGATTTTTGAAGAGCGTCCCAGAAAATTACTTCTGTTTGCAAAATCACCAAAATTTTATTGCAAGGCAGATCTTCAAATTTCTCTTTCTTGCCAGAAGATCAAAAAAATATTTTTGCGGGCAAAGGTGATCTTTTGATATATTTTTTTGATTAAGTGAATCAAACTCTTTTAAGTGATGCCTGGTTTTGAGGCCTTCTGCAAGAAAGCACTTATGTTTATTTAAGTAATTTCTTTTGTTATACTGAGTTGCTTGTTTGGTCATTAATATCAGAATGAAACGTGAAATGTTATTGTGGACTTAAAGAATACTGCAAAATTTTCAATGTAACGGTCATTATAGGCAAGATTAGCGATGCTGCTTAAATAGTGTTGCTTAGAATGAGGTTTTCGCAGCATTATTTCATACCCGTTAAGTAAGGGAACATATAGTTCACCGTCATTAAATATATTTGAATTGTTGATAGAAGTTGTTGATAGAAGCGATGAAAAAATTCTATGATAACTTTCGTAATCAAATTTTGGTGATTTTGCAAACAGGAGTATACTTTTGGACATCCAAGTAACTTTTAGATGTTCTCACCTTGAACTCTTTGTTCCCCCTTCATTGCCCCAATACCTTTCAATTAATGAACAGCATCCTTAAGATTGTGGCCTCCCTTGTATTAAAACCTGGTTAGAGCCCTGCTTGTTGCACCCAAACAGACAAGTGATATGGGAAGGTCCCTAATTACATGCTTCTGTATGGTTTACAAAACACCGTCGAGCTGTTTTGCTGTTTTCCAGTAACTATATATCGTGTTAAAATGAGGAAGGTTGAGAGCATAAATTTCAGGTTTGGAGGAAGGTCAACAACTTTTTGCAGCTCTGCTAATTGCTTTTATGTAAACAGAGAGCCCGTCTGATTTGAAATGAAATCGGCATTGAGCAAATGGGACCTTGGAAGCAAGTTCTTGTCAAAGAATATTTCAACTTTGCTATACCCCTTTAGCTACTATTGCTTGTCATAGTTCGTAGCCGAATTCAGTAAAACTACTCATCCCTCCAAGGCAAGGCAATAACCAACCCCACAATCTCCACCGAGAGACCACCCGTTACATTTTATTGTTTTCATCGAAAAATGTTGGCTCGATATCCGGACTTCGGGCCTTTAAAGCAACCACAATTTTGTTGGTTTCCAAAACAAGTACCAGACTCCAGTCATGACCGCTCCCATACTTTGGGTTTAATCCTTTGCAAGAAAGTCAACAATCGACTTCAGATAGAAAAGCTACACGAGATAATGAACAATTTCTGCCTTGCCGCATTTAAAATAGATTCTTTCCTCGAGGGCATTGCAGGGTGACTTGGTGTGACTGAACTTGTCGCAAAAGCACAAACCCCTGTACTTTTGCGAACGATACCAGACGAGCAAGAATTTTCATTTATTTTATTTTTTCAATATTTACACACGAGGTCCTTTCAGCAAATTCATTACCTACTGACAATATTTCTTCAAATATGAGAAAGAATATATTAGCATTTACCACAATGATTAAGCATCTATTATTGTCAATTTTCAGCATGCACTAGGCCTTCTTAAAGCAAAAGGGCTACCTTAGATTGCAATTCAGTTTCTGCAAAGTTAATCATAGGTATATTGTGGACTAGATGGCATTTCATGGTTTCGCTTTTGCCTGAACTGATAATGCTATAACCCAACAACTACGACCCATTTCCATGTGCTTGCAGAAATGGATTAGCTCCATACTGAAACCTTTTTGCTGTTCTACATAAGGTTTGATTAAGTGGCGTTGGAGCTTCTGTCACTATTGTTTACATTTACCTGCTCTATATTTCTCACGACCACCGGGTCTAAAATGCCTCAAACATCAGTTTTCTAGAACAAATAGTTGATGCTACAGACCAGTTTCGCACTCATCAAGGGCTCATCATTGCAGCTAAACAGTGTGAGGCCCATCACCTAGCACCGGATTCCAGAGGTTCAAGTTGGGTGACGAACAGCTCGTGGGTGGGTGAACTTGAAGATGAACGCATGCATCTTTGTATCTAAGGATTGAGTTGTCCTTTTCTAGCACCAAGAAACGAATTCAAAGCTGCTTACCCGTGGTGTTGATCGTCGTCTTGTACTTCTCCGTTTTGAATTCCACCTTGCTGAACGCTCTGTCCTATCGAGTAGTTCATCCTCTTCTCCATTTTCAACTTCCCTTCGATCTCGAGATGCAACCTTATCGTCAACATAGTCATTGTAGGTTTGAATGTTTTCTAAGGTATCCTGAACGAGATTAAATAGACAATGAATCGTTACTGTCAGTTGATTTGCGGGGTGAGTGGCCTGGCTTATACAGTTTTCGTCAGGTGACTGAAGTTAAGCTTGATCGAGTGAGAAAACTAAGTCCTAGCAATTTGATTGTGGAAAGCGGAATCACTCCACGCGGGCCTAAATTGCGCCCACTTATCATGAGTTCCTATTGACCAAGTGATATCAGCAAATCAAAGAACACAGGGAAACAAGGGACGAAAAGGACCTTCTTTGGTTTTTCGGGAGGTTAACTTGTACAGCCTCTTTAAGAAAGAAGTCAATCGTTCTTTCAGTCAATCAATCACTCAGCCTGATTACTTTGAGAATTCTCATCAAATTCCGAAATCGAGAACAGAGGGAATTGTTTGCGAGACATCAATTGATCGAATCAGTATGGTTTTCCTATCAAACGGTCTGATCCATGCAAAGTAGCGTGGACAACCCGGGACGCTGTGACTCCTACATACAACAAAGAGACTTTCTTCGCCAAAATCGAATTAGAGCACACAAAGGGGACAACGTATAAACAGATCTGAAGCGTCTTAAAGTGATCAAAGACCTTCGAGGCGGAGAGAGGGATCTTATCCATTCAGATAATCTTTGTCTGGTTTCACATCGTTTTGCTCATGAATGATGAAGTTCATCAAAATGATTGATTTGGTAACGTGTTCTTGAGGAGTCAATTTTATTGTGTACGAGATTTTATACATAGTGTACAAATTTAATTTGATTTTATGGTGTACAAAAGTGTACGATATTTTTGGAGTGATTTGCCCCTCGGCTGTGACAATCACCTCACAAGACTGGACAAATTTCATTATGATTTGACTTCACTTGACAGTTTGGACGTTACACTGCTCAGGCTTCAAGGACCACGCAGCGATTTACAAGTGGAGGGGCTCAGTAGCAAGCGAAGCGTGCAAATTTGGGGTCCAGAGTCTTGCCCCTGGAAAAATGTGAGAATGAACGGCCTTCATGTTGCCAGTTTGCCATTAGAAAGAAGTCTATTCTCATTCAAGTGGACTGTATTCGTATTCTTGAAGCCGATGATAACATTTGCAAGTGAATGTCGTTTTACGATATTACTTTCGGACTTTTTCAGTTCAGACCTAAGACGAGCTGTCACTCTAGGAAATTTTACATCAAGGGTTCTATGTTATGAGAATCTTCTATCTTAAAACTCGTAGCTTCTTTCTTAAAGTTCGCAGCTTCTAAAGGAAAATAGCAAAACACATGACTTCAACTTCACCATACAACATTTTCTCGGTTTGCGAAATTATTTCAACCAATTTCTTTGAAAAAAATGGAGCGCTTTAGCCCCCTCAAGCCCAATGGCTCCGCGGTCCCTGACTCTACTTTCATTATCGTAGTGAAAAGTGAAACTGCGAAACAGATGTTTTTTCGTCTTCTGAAACCTCATGGCTAAAAATACTGGATGCGCCAGTTTTCTCATCATCTTGTCTAGGTCACTCATTTTGAAATAATTGAGCAATGTTCTCAACTGATTGATACTGTTTGCAATTCAGTGGCTAAAAATCTAGCGTGCGTGTACCCAGGGTGCCAGGCACCCAAGGTAGCCTGCGTGCAAGGTAGCCAAGGTAGCCAAGGTAGCCAAGGTAGCCTGCGTGCAAGCTGGACATGAATAAGTAAAATCTGCGTAATGACACCCCGAAGGGGGGCTACATAACATGTTGAGGGTATGTGCCGCCCATATTGATTGGTTTTTGTGCCCGAAATTCTCTAAATAAGGATCCCTTTTTCGGAAAATTTTCCTTAAACATGGGTGGGTTCCAGAAATTAGTTAAAATTAGCCCAAAATGGGTGGTTTCCCGCCAAAATTCATCATAAAATTGGGTATGACAGTGAGTTTTGGTAATTAGAAGAGGATACCTTTTTGAAAACTGGGTGGCAGGCCCCCATCCATCCGCAAGTCATGTACACCCCCCCCGGGAATGACGCACAATTTACTGTTTTGAAGAGTCAGCAGAACCAGTCCCGCATGGTCTGCGGTGAAGTAACAATGCTTTTGAAGATAAAATGTGGGAGAGAAATAGCAGATGCAAGAAACGATAAATGGTCTAAGAACTTGGCACACTGAGGCCAACCATGGGTCGCAGGAAACGAAGTAATAGTTCAAAATGTAAACGCAAATATACCTGTGTCTTTATCGTGGTTTCTTCTGCCTTTCTTGGCTTTCCTTTGCGTCCCTGCCTCAGCTCACTTCATTGCTTCAAAACCGCAAACGAGGGCAGCCTCGCTTTTGCAGAGAAACAGAATTAGGCCATTACGAACTTGAAGCAATGAATTGAGCTGAGGCAGGGACGCAAAGGAAAGCCAAGAAAGGCAGAATAAACCATGGTACAAACGCAGGTATGTTTGCATTTACATTTTTAACTATTACTTCGTTTCCTGCGACCCATGGTCTGTGTAACAGAATGGAAGGTTGTTGTAGACCGCGCAGGGTCCGCTACGGACGGAGGAGCGAAGAAAGAACATTGTTGATGTGCTATCTGATTTTGAGATCTGGCAAAGTAAATAATCTCCAGTCTCGGCAAAAGCGTAAGGTTCACGAAAGCTTAGTGAGGGGGGCTTTGGGGTTTCACGGGTTGCGGGTTCGGCCAATTTTAGCCCTTGGGTTTTCGGGATTTATGTTTAAATGCTGGAAATAATTGACGATTACTGACGAAAAATGAAGATTTTTGTTCAGCAGTGCAATTTCGGGTTTGGCTTTTTTTGCTTGCGGGTTTCGGGTTTTTCCAGGTTTGCAGGTTCTAGTACCCCTCAAAGCCCTCCTTGGTGATGTATAACCTGCAAGAAATTTCATACCACAAATCTCTTAGTTTCCGCTCATGTACAATATAAAATCTAATGCCCAGGTACACTGAGCCTGCTTGCAGACTCTACTGATTCATATCATATCATATCATATCATATCATCAGTTATTTAAGCATGGTAGCCCATTCAACTAAGTTGGTTTACAAGGGGCCATGCATCTAAAATACTACAAAAAGCAAAAAATTTGAAAAAAATATAATACAACAAATCTAGATAAAGAAAAAGAACATTTTATCATACTCTACTCCTCTACCCAACCATTACATTACTCTACCCTGCCTTACCCTACCTCGCCCTACTCTACCTCACCATACCATACTCTAATCTACCCTACCTACCCTACAATACCATACCCTACCCTGCCCTACAATACTCTACTCCTACCTTACCCTACCCTACCCTACCCTACCCTACCCTACCCTACCCTACCCTACCCTATCAAGTTAATTTGGATACCCTATTACATTACTTTGTCTTTTCTTTACCTTTATCTGTTTACATAAGTTAACAAGTCATATAAGATAAATTTGAAATCATAACGGAAAAGTTTAAATCAAAGATTTGAATCGATTTAAAGAGGTTGCCCGCTTAGCTTCGGTATCTAGGCTATTCCAAAGTTTAGCACCTCTAAACGAAAATGACTTCTGCCCATTACATGTCCTTTTCTTTGGCAGCTTTAAATCAGTGTTTGTATTGCGTAGCTGCCGTGTTGCATCTTGTGAATTTCTTGTGAACATATCATTCATATATGGGGGAGCTATATTGTTGATAAACTTATATACCATTGTCCTGCTTTCGTGTTTAATCATGTCATTCACTGTTTTCCAACCTAGATTCTGGATAAGTGGTTTGCTAGAGGCATCAAAGCTGCTATTAGTAATGATCCTAGCTGCTCTGTTTTGAAGCTTCTGAAGTTTCGAGATTTCAGTAGTGCCACAGCATCCCCATACAGCGCAGCAGTAGCGGAAGTGGGGTTCAACGATGCTAGTGTATAGTGTTTTCAAGGAATTCTGGGGGAGAAATCTTTTTGCGTGAAGAGAAGTGAGGTTCGTCCTCCAGTAGGACTCCTAGGAGGAACCTCACTTCTTTTCAGGGAATCAGTTGAGTCTGCACGCAGGCTAAGGTACACTTAGATTGGAGATGCATGACGCCCAGGTACAGTGGTAGTAGTGCACTTGGATTGGAGAGGAGATATAAGGTACTGTGTGTACTGTGCAGCCAAATTGGTGGTATACATTTCAAGAACTTCTTTTGATGAATTTCAGCTAGATCATTAAGATCCCAACTGAAGAAGAAAGGCAAATTAAACAAGCTAAATGCATAAGAAAGAAAACGAACAGAATTAACCAAAACCAGAGAAGACCAAACAAACCTTCCTGCTGCGAAGTGATACGTCAGCGCCAGAAATCCCAACCAAAACAAGGCAGCAAACAAAAGATTTCATAAAAATCATTGCTACCAACTCAGGTAGAATAATCTTTCCAGATATCTGTCAAAATATCATCTTTTAGTAGAAACCATTTCTTCGCTGCGAGCGCATGATTTAATGGCCTAACTTGTTGGATTTTTGAATAATAATGAAAACAAACTTTCTCGTCGGCTTTTCCAAGTGTCTTCATTAATTCCTCATATCAATAAGATTTGACTTATGAATATCTTTTTAATTTGAAAACAAAGTTCTCGACATTGATATTGAATATCTCATTTGGATAAGCCAATCATTTGAAACCAAAGGCTTCCTTTCCTAGCCCTAGCCCGGCAACCTCTTTTAGCTGTTGCTGCTTTCTGAACCTGATTGAGCCTTCAGATATTTTCGAGCGTGGTCACAGGTTCAGGCCAAACATGTTTCGCTGCATATGATGCCGTCGCGTTACGTTCGGCAAGCAAAAAGCAGATCGCCGGATCATGAAAATCCATGCAAAATAATGCCTTGATAATGCACAATGAATTTTTAAAAACGTTCAGGAAGTGGAATTGGTCAACAAATACGGGTTGCTAAATGTCCTAAAATCTCCCTTTATGTTTTGTTTTCCGTTGCTGGATGACACGCGAATTAACTAACTGTCAATAGAAATTTTGTACTTTACCGAAAAAGCTGTATCAAGCCCCCGGGGGCTTGTTTAGATTTTGAACACTCCAGAGGGGGCCTTAAAAGAATGGGGGCTTATTAGAGAGGGGGGCTTAACAGGATATAAAGTGTGTGAAGCTTTTTAGTTCTTTTTATGCCATATTTTGCGGATTCAACGTACAATTTTACATTCGACACAGGGGGCTGGGAGGACTTGGCCCCCCAATCCCAAAAGTAGGCAAAAATTGTCAATGAAAAATGGCGTAAAATTAGTTTGGTATACCTTCAGATTGAAAAATTACATCAAATCCCCCCCCCCCCCCCCAGTTCTCTTGGATTTTTGAAAGGTGCCGCCGCCACTTGTTTTATCCCAAACCATATCAACCCGACATGCAGACTTGTTTAGCTAAATGAATGGAAAATATTTTGTAACTTTTGGAATTTGACATAAGGGGGACTTAATAGAGAGGAGGGCTAAATAGAGGTTTTACGGTAAGTCTTGAAAAGGAAAACAAATGGCAGCAGGTTCTGGGGCGAGAAACTTATCAGAGTTAAAATGCTTATTTCACGAAGGCTTTTCACAACAAGATCTTCTCGCTGAAATGGTTGAATTATTGCGACCATCTGTGCAAGTCACCGATCTTTCAAATGATACTTTGACACAGCTTTTATTGTATGGTGATCAAGACCTTTCTTATGACCTGAACAAAGATATACTCGAATTGACCCTAGGTTTCATTCACGAAACTGGTCGCTTTGGCTAAGATCTTCCAAACTTCAGCTATGCTCAAAGCAAACCAGCACGGGCATTAGCGTAAATTTTCCTTTGTTTTGAAATTCTGTTTCACATCAGATGTCTGAGGCACAGTGTTGTAGAGCTAGATTAATAACTAGGGGGGCTCAGGTAGAGAGCTGCTGAGGGGTGAAGCCTTTGAAGTATGCAGGGATTCGGGGGTATAACACACTAAGAAACTTTGAGATTGCTGCTCTCCTTTGACATCATTAACCCTTTGGAGTTATACACTTATTCGCCTGAAATTATATTTTCTCTTTATTTCAGGCATCAATACTACTTGAAGTATAACTAAAACTATTGGTTTCTAACCATACAACTACCATTGTTTTCCAAAATAATGCAAACTGGATATCATTCGAACGAATTAAGCGAGCGGTGACTCTTGCAGGAGTTGTAAAATTTAAGGAAGCTTTACGTTTCTTAAATTTTCCCAACCTCTTATTGTACATCATTCAAAAATGCAGGTCTTTTTAAATGGCACTATATAGGTACGTAGTTAGATTTTGCATAATAAAGTGTCTGGTTTGACCGTCGCC
This sequence comes from Aurelia sp. 3 sensu Dawson et al. (2005), assembly GCA_964020215.1. Lineage (NCBI taxonomy): Eukaryota > Metazoa > Cnidaria > Scyphozoa > Semaeostomeae > Ulmaridae > Aurelia > Aurelia sp. 3 sensu Dawson et al. (2005). The sequence continues at coordinate 15,009,318 of OZ026593.1, read as the reverse complement.
TGTCATAAGGTACACTGTGGTCAGTTTACTGTGATCGTATGCTTTCTTTAAAAAATTGGCAGGAATAACCTCGACCAGTGGCTATTCCGGAGCTCACTGTTTCATAGAGAATGACTTTTACCGTACTCAGCTTGCAGATTCTTAATTAGAAGGCATATCAGTTAAAAAGAAACCAAACTTGTTTTGCAAGAAACATAAAAATTTCCCTTAAATATGCCAAGTGCTACAACTCCTGCAACAATGAAGTTCCTCTCGCTAGACTCGGCTAGACTCTTTCGAGTGAGGTTTAGTTTGCATCATTTTGGAAAATAATGGTAGCTCTACGGCCAAAACCATTTAACTCCAAAACAGTATAATGGTGTTCTTTCATACCTGTAAACGGACATCAATCAATGATGAATAAACAGAGTTCAGCAAATCTTTTGTTGAAATAGCTTCAGATGGAGATATTTCAGGAAAAAATTTGTTGAACTCTGTTGAAATCACTAAATGATGGGTGTTTGCTATTCTTTGTTTGTCATTTGCACTCTTTTCATCCTTAATCCATTTTGATGTAGCATTTTTGGCATAATCAGTTGGTCCATTTATGCTGATAGATACCAATGAAGATAGATGTTTCAAAGTCATTGAAGATCTCATCTTTTGTCATAATAAACAACATAAGAAAATCAAAACTTCATTAGAATAACTAGGGGGGCTAAAGCCCCCCCAAAATCATGGAGAAAATAACTAGGGGGGCTGAGCCCCCCAGAGCCCCCCCAGCTCTACACCACTGCTGAGGCATTGGAATTACTTGAAATCACAACTCATTACAATGCAATGTGTTGTGCACGTAAACTTATCGCAACCCTGACCTTACATCTGATTGATGTGGGACGGAATCTATGTAGTATAGTATAGTATAGTATAGTATAGTATAGTATAGTATAGTATAGTATAGTATAGTATGGTATAGTATAGTATAGTATAGTATAGTATAGTATAGTATAGTTTAGTATAGCATAGTATAGTTTTGTATAGTTTAGTTTACCATAGTATCCATAGATATTAAATGCTACATAATGTTTGTTGTATGTAGGTTAACATTGCATGTCCTTTCATATTTTTGGTCACGGGGTAGTCATTGTCTTTCGCTCCCCATGGTATCGTCCCTGTAGCGTTGTATAGTAATTTGAAGAGTATAGAAGAATGTAGGATTTGTTTTAATATTTTTAATGAATATGAAAAAGGCTTTTGCCATTTACGGTGCATACTCCTTTAAACTTTTCTCTTACATACAGAAGCTTCTATCGATGTTCCTTCGACTAAATCTTTCATGCCAACACGAGGACCTTAGCCAGCAGACTCATTGATAGAGATGAAGTTGCCCCCCCCCCCTGGGGATTGAATTAGCCTAAGCTCTTCGCGCCCAGCGTCGAGGCGAGGCTCCTCCATTTGTGGCTGACTTTTCGAACAGTCAACAGTCTGATCATATTAGTCATAGCTGTGGCGATTATCAATGTATCAAGGAGCGAGACTAAGACGATTGTAATAAGTATAATTATACTCGATGATAAAGAATTTATAAATTTGTTGGCGTCAGCTCATCTTCCTCTCCATGCTTGGAAACGAAATATATGAATAAAAACTTATGAAATCCTCCCGATTATCTGCTGTTCACAATCGACACTTACAAAATATGACATACGATCTAGTTATACCTCGAATGAGAACAGAATATGGTCAAAATTCGTTTGCTTTCCGCGGAGTTGATACATGGAACAAACTCCTTTCTGATATCAAGTTAGCTCCTTCCATCCAGTGACTTAAAGCCAAACTCAAGGCTCATAATGGAAAATATTCAAGGAAAGCTGGTTTTAAATTTTTCTTTTTTCTTTTCAAGTTTAAAAGGTTTTCCACCTTTAATTGCAGGGTACATTGTAAAACAGTTATTCAAACTGAATTGTATCCCTGGGTAAAAATTTTGAAATACCGGGTGAGCCAGAAAAAAGTTCCCACTTTTGAAAATTCATAACAGCAAGAGTATTTCACAGATTTGAATGATTCCAATTCTAGTTAAAAGCCAAAAGGTTGACGTATTTTTGTGATTTTTCTCGTTTTCTCACGTGCACTACAAATATAGGTAAATTCAACTTCACAAAAATTTTATGGTTGATTAATTACTGGAAAATGGCCCAAAACATCGATCAATGCATAAATGACTTCTCGCACAAAATAATTAAGGAAATGCAATTTCTCATTGGTGAGAGATATCCTCTAGGCATTAACTTCCTTGGGATTGAAAATCTTTCGCATTTGTTTGAAAATCGATGTCTTATAGCTCTTGAGGGAGGTGGAACGCCCATGGCCTATTGCTCGATTTGAATAGAATCCTTACGATTTGATCAATCTTTTAGGCCCTTTTTTCGTCATTTTGCAACCATAAAATCTTTGTAAAGTTAGATTTACCAATACTTCTAGTGCTGGTAGGACAGTGAGAAAAATCACAAAAATACTCCAATCTTTCGGCTTATAGCTAGAATTTGAATGACTCAAATCTGTGGAGTAATCTTGATGCTATGAATTTTCAAAAGTGGGAACTTTTTTCTGGCTCACCCGGTAAATAAATAAATAAATAAAATAAACAAAATGAAAAACTTTCTTTTTGAATTGATATTACCTTTAAAAGTTATGGTTTCTTCTTATCGTTAAAGCAAACAAATCACGCAAAAACACAACTTTTTAGGGACTGTAGCTTTCCTCGTTATCAAGAAACTCATGATTTCTGTCTAGGATGGTGGCAATGGGCTGTGATGCAGATTTTATCGCGTAACTGCGGTTGAATGTTAGTGCAAAAATGCAACTTAATCTAAATGACCCATGGCTAAACTGTGCAACTTTATAGTCCATTGTGTAATTATTTGAACGAATAAATAATTTTCACTGTTTTTACGTTATCTCCATGCGATTTGTGGTGCTTATATGTTTTGCAACTTTCTTGAGCCTATTTTGCTATGTTTCATTCATTAATGAAAACAAAAGCCACGAGGGCCCAGCCAACATAAACGTACGTAATTTTATGAGCATTTGACACTTAATCCATGTATCTCTATTCTGATAATACTGTAAATTTTCTATACACCCTCATACTTTCTTGTACCTTTTGCATTTTAATTTCACGGCCAAAGCTAGATAAACTATGCTTTTCTTTGGTCGAATAGGATACAGATCTTTTCATATATACTTGTAATAGCTTTTAGTCCTGTATTCTATGAAAAAAGTTGAATTGAATTGAATTGAATTGAAAATACGGGAAGAAAAATGCTGGAGGCTGCCTGTAGTGGACACTGCGTGGTCTAGCACAATCTTCCAAATATGGCTGTGTTTTGTAACTGCAATTTGTAGTGTGTCTTTCGTTTCAGAAGGAATCTAGCATCTGCATTTCCACTTACATAACTTTGAAATAGTATAAGCCTTTGCACAAACTCGCAACAATCTATTGAAGTACTGACTTGTCGCTTTCGCCTCGCTTTGGAGCCACCCAACGGCGTGCGTCTCTGACGGCAACCCATGCAATTTGTTAGCAATGTTTAGATTTTGAAACAAAGTGCCTTGTTTGCAGCAATGAAATTTACTTCTTTGGGAATGCAGGCTTCACCTCGATTGGAATTTTACTTTGTGTAAAGGTCTATTGAGGACAGAAACACAGAAACAACAAGTCCAACCTACGCTTACTACAGTTTGCTCAGCTTAAGTGATCCTTAAAATCACTTACTCGCACTAACAAATTTGACTTGTATTCGCATATGTTCTTTGCATCATTTGCTAGTGGCTGTCAGCTTCATTAAAATTTAACTACCTCTCACGAAAAAATTTACGCAGCTGCCCTCTCGAGAGGAATAAATGTGTGTCAAAAAGACAGAAATGAAAATAAATATTTTGATGCCAGTGCATATATTTGCAACTTCTTGAGGACAAACCTGTTAAAAGATGATCGATATTTCTGTTTTTCAGTTTGGTGTGATCAATTGTGACACTTTATGCGTCGTTTTTGACATACTGTGGAACCTCCATTAACGGACACCTTTATACAACGGACACCTCCGAACAACGGACAAATATTTTCGTTCCAAAATACGGTATGACAAAAGATGACACCTCCATACAGCAGGCACCTCTCTACGACAGACAGTAAAATTTGTCTCAGAGGTAATTTGTTTAAGAGAGCGCGTGGCCGAGTGGTTAAGGCATCTGACTCGTAAGCCAAAGGTCAGAACGGCCGTAGGTTCAAATTCCGCGTTGGACAGTTTGGTCGCTGTCCGTAACTCTAGCCGAGATCGACCAGAGCCATGTGAAGGAAATCTGGTAGCTGCGGCGGGTAACTGCAGCGGACTGATGGTAAAACATCCGTGGCCCCTGCTGGAAATAAGTTTCTCAGACTTTCGCAGGCTAGCCATGTTAAATAGAAATACTTACCTACCTACCTAGGTGTTCGTTATATGGAGGTTCCACACTACGAAATGTGGCAATGCGACAAATGCCACATTCACAATGGCACAGCTATGCAAAACACTTCACAGGCAAAACGCTTCATAATCCCAGTCGAGTATTTAAGGTTTTTGTCAGATTTGAATAATGGTGGCATTCAATCCAAGTTGCGCATGAGGAGGGAGGCACGAACGAAAGCAATATAATCAAAGTTTTCTTATAATCCCGTGGAAGTGAAAACAACGCCGTGGACAAGAATACCATTTGGGTCACAATATGCGCCACGTCAATTTTGCGTGATTGTCCGTAGCTATTCTAAACCAGTTCGTGATTACAAAGAAATATATAGATGGCTAACACTGATGATAATAAGTCATCCTGCGAATGTAAAAACAGCAAGTGACAGAAGCTTTTCTAATACTAACGTGGCTAACTCACCCAGTGTACATGTGAAAAAGGAGTGAGTAAACTAATTACAATCCCTTCTATCTCTTCGGTCTACCTTGCTCAACAGGGACTAATAATAAGCAGTGAAAGAGATAAACCTGTTTAGGCCTATCCTTGTTTCGATGCTGCGAAGTGGTCAAAGGAGGAGGAAGCAAAAATCTTTTTAATTGATTTTGTCCCATATTTTGCATCATCAAACAATTATCAACAATTTCATCAATATGTTACTCAGGCTATACAACATTTAGTTCAAACGTTTAAAACATACTTATTTAAAGATAAACTTGTCAAAATCTAACGAGGTAGCTCAGTAGCTTCACTACAAAAGGACCCTCAAGATACGCTCATCTCATCGAGGTTCTTATATATTAGGTATTTGGTGGGAAATGAGGCTGTTCAGGTTCTTAAATTGGTTCTTATTTTATTCAGGGCTTTCGGGAAGCTTTTTTGTTTAGATTCAAACCTCAACCCCAATTACTTAGGGACAGTGTAAAGTTTATTTTATAACATGGCCGGTGCAAAACGTAACCGGGCCAACAACTGGGTCAACAATTTTTATTAACCAAATATCAACGGTCTTGCACGGGGCAGTAACTTTTTTTGAGCTCTAAGATAGGACGCACTTTTAAATATAAAATGGCTCACCTTGAGGACAAAATTGTGAATCATACAAGTTGAGAAATGCATGCAAAGATGTGTATAAATGAAGCCAAATTTCCTTGTTAGTTTCTTGCAAGGAGGATTCATCAGTCATTGACAAAGACTCTTATAGAGATGAACTGCCTTTCTTATGGTCTTTGCCTAATTCATGGGTGGTACTATAGTACTATGCAACATCTGTTGTTCATGAATACGGGGCAGACGCATTTTTTAAGGAAAAGGTGACTGGGCAGTTGTATTTTTTGCAATGATTTCATACGCGGCGAGCAGATTTTTTTGCAAAAATTTTTCTTCTCCACCGGCCATGTAATATAATGAAATTTGCCTTGTCCCTTACTGTCAGTCCAAAGTACTTTAGTTCATGAGGTCTCATTCACAACAGAAGTTTGTAGAAGAATCAGAAATCTTATACCGGGTGAGCCAGAAAAAAGTTCCCACTTTTGAAAATTCATAGCACCAAGGCTAATTCACAGATTTGAATCATTCAAATTCTAGTTAAAAGCCGAAAGATTCAAGTATTTTTGTGATTTTTCTCGCTGTCCTACCTGTACTGGAAGTATTTGTAAATTCAACTTTATAAAAATTTCATGGTTGCAAAATGACGGAAAAAGGGCCTAAAACATTGATCAAATCGTAAGGACTCTATTCACACCGTACAATAGGCAATGAGCGTTTCACCTCCCTGAAGTGTTATAAGACATCGATTTTCAAACAAATGCGGAAGATATTCAATCCCATGGCAGTTAATGTGTGGAGGATATCTCTCATCCATGAGAAGTTGCATTTCCTTCATTATTTTGTGCGAGGAGTTATTTATGCTTTGACCGATGTCTTAGGCCATTATTCAGTCATTTTGCAACCATGAAATTTTTTCAAAGTTGAATTTACCTGAGTTCGTAGTGCTCGTGAGACAACGAGAAAAATCACAAAAATATTTCAATCTTTTGGCTTCTAACTAGAGTTAGAATCATTCAAATCTGTGAAATACTCTTGCTGTTATGAATTTTCAAATGTGGGAACTTTTTTCTGGCTCACCCGGTATAATCCCGGGGGGGCACTTCGATGTTTTCGGTACCGGGTATGTGGCGCTGGACAGGGTATAGTTTTCACCATTCTTGCTCCCGAGCCGGGTATCGTTTTCTGCAAAAATGCTCCCAAAAGGGTATACTCTTTTCAAATTTTTGCTCCCAGACAGGACCACAGTGTATTTTCGTGATCCTTTGCTCCCAGACAGGATGTCGTTTTTTGCCATTTTGCTCCCAGACGGGGGTATTTGAATTGAGGAAAATGCTCCCAGACAGGGTGAAAATCACAGCACCTCAAAGGCACACACCCGTACATATTAGGACCAAGTGCTCCCCCGAGGGTATAATCCAATGAAAAGCATCCAAAGAGCCATTTGAAACAAGAGAACTTGAAATACTGAACAGGACAATGTGCACACATGGTACTATCAGTTTATAGGTCCAATGAACAAGGGCAGATTTTGTAATACAATAGCATCAATCGCTTTGGTTCACACCTCAATTCAAAGCGATTAGCGAATGCAGACAAAAGAAATTCTCTCAAGCAGAAATTGAAAACAAACGAAGCCGCAAAGTTGCCCTGAAACCAATACGGCAAACTCTCGTTTGGTGCGGGCGAAGGGAGGTTTTTAAGAGAAGTTATGTGCTTATAAAGAAAGAAGAAGGGTAAATCTAAAGTTCTGTCTCGCGGATTTTGTTTATTTCAAGAGCTGAGGAGTGACTACGCACATCTAAGCAACAAATATGCAAAAATTGTAGTGCCCTCTGCTCGGTTTCTGAATCAAATAAACAAAATCCGCGAGATAGAACTTTAGATTTACCCTTCTTCTGTCGTTATAAGTACATACCTTCTCTTAAAAACCTCCCTTCGCCCGCACCAAACGAGAGTTTGCCGTACTGGTTTCAGGGCAACTTTGCGGCTTCCTTTGTTTTCAATTTCTGCTTGAGAGAATTTCTTTTGTCTGCATTCGCTAATCGCTTTGTATTGAGGTGTGAACCAAAGCGATTGATGCTATTGTATTACAAAATCTGCCCTTGTTGTTGAACCCTTACTATTGGGCAATATTATCTAACCATTTGTGTTTTCAGCATACCAAAACACTGTTAATTCCTATATGATGTTTTGAATATCAAGAAACATAATCTGCAGCAGTGTTAGCGACCACATTGCTAATTCTGCACTCAGAAAAATAAGAAACCAATTAAGAAATTTTTAGTACTAAAATGGACCAGATTTCTTGTTAAATTAAGAAACTTCATGGCTTGATCCTAGTTTCTTATAAAAAAACGTGTATTTCAAATTTCAGGCGGAATGGGTTCTTTTATGATGGGGGTCTAATTTCAAAATTTCTACTTGTAGGTTGTTAATCACAAGGTTATACGCGGGGTTTTACCGTACTCAAATAGGGACAGTTTCAAGAAACAATGCCCTGTCCTTGAATTTCCTCATAAAAGTTGTACGCTGCCCTGGATATTTGTCGGAAATCTATCGGAAAATGCAGCAAAAATGATACGTCACAGCATAGGGCTCGAATCTTTAAAAAGGTAGGTGTAAAATTACATCATTTTTTTTATCAAAGTGCTTGAAAGAAACTTTAGGTAATTTGCTGTAAATCTGCAATGGCAATTTTTTGATATCTTGGATTATTTTCAGAATGGCGGCATTTTGATCATTTTTGCGAAAATTCGTCAATAAGAAATTAAAATCATCGTAAATCTTAAATTACTCGAGGGAAACTGATACAATCTGCAACAAAACCATAGTTTATAAGGTCTAAAATATGATTGCAAGCAAAAATCTGTAGCGTTTCTGGTTGACGATTTGGAAATTTGATGACGTCACAGCCTCAAAATTGATAAATATCGCCATTTTGGAAGTAATCAAGGTAGCAAGAAATTGCTTCGGCAGATTTACAGCATATTAAACAATAGTTGTTTTCAAGCACTTTAATTCAAAGAAAAATGTAATAGAATTTTACACCCATCTTTTTAGAGGTTTGAGCTCTATGCTATACGTCACATGTCGGATTGGTTCGTCGCCGTGTGAACAGAACGCGTATCTGGTATGAAAAGTAATCCGATAGGGTAAGGTGGGGTAATTTGGGTCTAAAATGGGCATTTTTCGAAATAAATGGAGCACCCTCACAAACTTGTTGGAAATATCGAAGATCTTTTTTCGTTTTACCTACATTGAATCTTCTGTCGTTCCTGGAAACGTGTTCCCGTTCTTTGATTTAAAGTTTGAATATTTTTTTAGAATTTTTTACTTTCCTCACTTTTGCGCGTGATTTCAGCCTGTAGGCGGGAAATTTGGGTCTATTCGAGAAAAACGGTATCTATTTCGTCAGGAGTATTGTAAATTCACAAAAATAAAATTTTGGAATGCTTTTATGGATTACTGTGATTGAATTTTCAGAGTTTAGCAGCTAAAGACTTGAAAATCTGCTCAGAGAAAATCAAAAATAAATCGTACCAGCACTGGTGCAAATTTAGGCCCATTCTTGAAGATGGAAATGTAAACAAAGTTTCTTTCGAAATGATATTTAAAAGAAATGAACCCTTGTGTCTTGTTCTGAAACCACTAAAACATAATCAAAAACGTGTACCTTATGCTGTTTTCGATGTGTCATCCATTTGCTTGCAGTATCATCTCAATATTGGTTTTGATTCGGGAGCCATTCCCAATTCTTGTACAACGCGATTCATAACAAAGTCCTATGAAATCCCAGTGGACCCAAATTACCCCACCTTGCAAAATAATCGAAATAAAATCTATCGAATCGCAAAAAAAATCCGAAAAACTTTTAGCACCTTTCCAAATGATTGGACATGAGCTTGATAATGATTTGTTGACGAAAAGAAGTTGCAATTAGGCGTAAATCGAAAGTTTTCCACGCTGTCAGATCATGATAAAAGTTTAGGCCGGTGAAAATCAGGAAACTGAAGCACTAGAAATTATCAAATAATTCTTCGACGCCACTTAATCAATTCCTGAAAGTATAGATTTCAACACCCACGGAATCATGGATCGAAATTTTCAACTTACGATCGCTTTAGAAGAGAAAAAGCAAATAGACCCAAATTACCCCGTAGACCCAAATTACCCCACCTTACCCTAGGCCTAGGAAGTGAATCTGGTATCGTGTGAACGCAGCTGTAGCCTCAAAAACTATCGATTGGCCCTATTGCCAAATCTTGTTCAGCAAAATTCTGTATCTACAATCAAAACATTGCTATTGCGTAAAATGTTAATTTTAAGGCGTTATGCGTCAAGCCATTGTGTTAGATTAATCTAGGGTTATCAATAGAGACCAGCTGCTACCAAATTCTTTTTCAAAATAATATCACTACATGCACTAAATGTTTTATCGATATTCCGCGTGTCCGTAGCGCAGGTAAAAAACGAATATATCTCCGCCTTCTTGTGTTTACGAAACCGCTCTTCGAATTTGCTCTGTATGAATTTGCCCGCTTCCTTGTGGTTGCACAATGTCTCACTGAGCTCGGGAAAATAGTTCACAAGTTCTTGAAGATTCTTTTTCTCTCTGAAAATGTCTGTTTTATTGAAAAACAGGATGACGCTAGCACCCATTAGACTTTTCGTTGCGCAAATCCCGGTGAAAACTTCCAAGCTCTCTTCCAAATCTGCGAAATTGCTGATATCCACAACGAAGAAAATCGCTTTTACATCATCAAAAAAGTGAATCCATTTCCGTCGTTCTGATTTCTGTCCCCCGACATCAATCATGGAAAACTGGGCATTTCTGTGATTAAAATTTGTGAAAGCGACGCCGGTCGTTTGAACACGGATTCTTAAAATGTCGGCAGTAGTTGGCAGAAAATCATGCAATTCCCCCACATTGTTCATACGAACGAGGAAGTACTTGATGAAATTTCCACATTGCTGTCCTCTTCCAAACTTTTCAATAATCTCCTCTCCTTGGCTGCTTTTAAAGAAGCGTCTTATTTCCATCAATACATCGGCGTGATACCTAACTGATTGCGCTGACATATGATACAAAGCCTCAACTTTCTTTTGAGCAATTTTGATCTCATCGGTAAGCAAAGCTTCTGGAAGTTTTGATAAGAGTTCATTTGCTGACGACACAAATGTAAACAAAAATGAGTCACGATACACGGCCTTCTCCTCCTTATCAAACCCATCCAGATGAATAATTCTCATTTGTTTCAAAATTGTACTTTTCCCCGAACATGATGTCCCAAGACATAAAATTTTCATCAAAGTTTTCACCTTTTTTCGCTCGATTGCTATTTCCTTGTCAATCTTCTTGTTATTTTCACTCGCTTGGCTTGTGTAAATTGTCAGTGCCACTTCCCCTACTTGTTTTGTTGTTGTTTGATTTATGGAAGAGGTCGTCCCCATTGTTCTTCAATTCGTTTTTCAAATTTATAGTAGTTATATTTGGTAAACTACGCTACTAATTAAAACGTTTGATTCTCCTTCAAAATGTTTCCCTGATTTTCCAATGTCTTTATTGAAGCTAACGTCTCAAGTCACAGTTCTTGTAGTTCCTAAAGTATGAAACTCCGTAATAATTTCCAGGACTGTATTTTCTTACCTGCCTCCCAATTTCTTTCAATATGATAGAAATAGATTGTGTCTTGTCTCTGTGTTTCGAATTCCCTTTTGTTCTCTTAAAAGCTTCGAAATTCTTTCAAATTCCTTTGAGAAGTCTCTGTTATGACTTTCAACAAGATCACTTGATGTATCGGAAATTTACCAGTCTATCAGTTTGTCCGAAACCTTCAAGGAGTTCTCTACAAACACAAACTCCGTGTTACATTACATTACATAAATGAATTATTGCTGCATCAGAACTTTTTAACAATCAACTCTCATACCTTCTGTCACTGCTCGTTTAAGATCTGTTTATCACAGCTTCTCTTGATCTTTGTTTTCACAGAATTATTTAGACTGAACAAACTTGTGTGGAAGATGATCTCCGACGAATTGATTGAAAGTTTGAGCAAACGATTCCTTCGCTGTGATGTCTCAAACTCTCGAAGCACGACGAAAACGACGAAAATAGAATCTTTATTTTCATTGATGTAGGCAAAGTTACATGTTCTTATTGTACAGTCTCCGGCCAATTGATAGAGGTTCTGAGCAAATGAGTCGGCTTATGCGATTTATGGAGCGTCTTGAATTCTCAAAGACCAAAATAGAAACACAGCGAAGCTTGATTTCTATGGATGTAAATAAAGAAACTCCATCTGATTGGACAAGCCCTTGCGTAGAACCCAACTGGTCGCGACAAGAACGCCTACGATACTGCTGTTGGTTGTTCCGTATTCATAATTCGTCGTCGGTTGACGTTGCGACCGTTTATAAATAATTGAAATTGAAATAAAGCTGAAGTGAAGCTTTGTATGTAATTAGAAACGACCAAATATTGTGTGGTATGGCGCAGAACAGTGATCAGAGACACAGATCCGCAGGTCGTTCTCACGTATGATTACATCGATCTTTTAAGAAGCGTGTCATATCACCAGATCATATATTGATCAAAATAGCTTTATCTTGGATAAGTGATTGGATTCTCTGTTCTCAGTAGTAACTAATATTGTCAAGCAGAATTTAGGTGTAAGGAGGCGGAATAACAAATTTCTTACTCTGTCCAACATCTGATATAATCGTTTAGAGTATGTCTTCAGTTCCCAGGAAGGACAGCTGCAAACTTCATCTAACTTCTACTCACTTTTACTTCATCTAACTTGTTTCATAGATTCGATTCCTAATCTTGTGCTTCCCAACAAATAAGGCATTCGAAGGCACCGTCACAGTTTACTAAATTAACAAGGTTTTTGAATTCAGTTCTGCTAGTTTGTTGCTGTTAACTTAGGAGGGATGGGTGCCAAAAAATCGTCAATATAGTTACAGAACTAGATTGCCAATCTTGTTCTCGGCGCTAATATAGAGCTGATGTCAGAATCAAATTTCTTATTTTGTCCTGTTCTCAAAATCAGCTTTCTGAGTACGTTTCTGGCTTAGGGCCTGTTCATATGGAGGCGAGCCAGCCCGCTTACCGGGCTGGAGCACTTTGCCGAGATCTCACCTCATCCCTAATTCCATTACAAAATATGATTTATGTTCATCTGAGTAGGCGGGCTGGCCCGCTTAGCGAGATCTCACTGGCGTAGAGGCGAGATCTCGGTAGGCGGGATGAAAATTTTCCCATATGAACGCTCCATCCCGGCTACCGAGACGAAAATGTCGCTATTGCTCATGCACTGCTTCTTTAAACAATGGGCACGTGTCTCATTTTTGACACGTGTCAAATTTGACACGTGTCAGCATGCGGGCTGGAATTTCTCCATATGAACACAAAATGAAAACTGTCTCGCCTTCCGGGCCAGCTCGGTAAGCGGGCTGGCTCGCCTCCATATGAACAGGTCCTTAGGAAGGATCGTTGCCTACTATCACTTTTAAATCATCAACATAGTTTCACAAACTCGATAACCAAACTTGTTTCTCAGCGGAAATAAGACATTACCACGAGCGATTATCAATTTTCTAATTTCTTGCTATAACTAATATCAAACTTGTGAATATGTTGTTCTTCTTCATCAAACGAAGATATTTGAATTATCACTCTATAACATAATAGTAATTTGACAGAATTAATCGACAAGATTCTTTCTTCATCTCGCTTGTTAGTGTTGAAAATTATCAAGGGTGTTTTCACTGTTTGTCACAATGGTGATCAACAAAGAACCTTCTTTATCTCATTGGATTCAGGTTGAACATTTTCCAGAAGGTTTTTGCTTGTTCGTTGTAATTTACGTTGTGATGTTGGTTTGAGTTTTTGCCAGGTGCAGTTGTCGTTTTAAATCATCACCACGATTTTGCGTAATCGATTCGGAAAGGGCTAGTCGTGAATCCTTGCGTAATATATCCTTCCTATCAAATTGTTTCGCTTTCTCTCGTGAACTGAATGTGTCACAGTTTAGTAGAATGCTTCCCCGGAGGGGGTACTTGACCTAAATTTGCACGGGTATGTGCCCACGAAAAAAATATTTTTTACCCTGCTCCAGAATTTTTGCCTTCAAATGATACCCTGTTCTTGAAAAAATCGCTGAAAAATGTACTCAAAAACAAAAAATTGGACTAAATAATAACCCGTTGTAGCAAAATTTCCTCTTTTGACATGTTTTGACAACCTGCTCCAGAAAATTTGCCTTCTTTTGATACCCTGTTCTAGAAAAAAGTGGCGAAAACGATACCCTGAAAAACGGCACATCCCCGTCGGACAAAAATACTAAGTACCCCCCCCCCCCGGGAATGCTTCTCACCAATTGCTCAGTCATCAAAAGATCGCATAAACTCACTTGATTTCACGTCCCATGTGTTGCCTGTTGTCTGCTAGCCTGCGTGCAGACTTTACTATTTTGTGGAGGAGTTTGAGGGCGAAAAGGAAAAGGTAAAGTCTGCGCATTCACTCCAACTTTTCCGTTCCAGAGATAAATCCTATCCCCCGTCCTTATTGTATAAGGACCAATCACGTTCGGTCTTTTATTTCTCAAAAGTATTGTTCTCGCTAACCTTGCATCTGATTGGTTAGAACTAGGACAATAGACTATTTGGATTTGCGTGCTATCGTCATAGTTCTAACCAATCAGATGCAAGGTTAGTGAGAACAATACTTTTTAGAAATCAAAGACCGAACGTAATTGGTCCATATACAATGAGGACGGGTGATAGGATTTATCTCTGGGACGGAAAAGGTGGAGTGAATGCGCAGACCTTACCTATTCCTTTCGCCATGTCAAGTTACTCCATTTCGGTCATCTAATGATCTAAATCTAGCTAACTCTCGTCCCAATCGTATGATTTCATTATGCGTGTTGCCTGTTATTTGCATAGAATACCACGCGCTTCGCTATTTACATATATACTTGCTTGTTTATTTTTAGGAAGGTTAGTGTCCAGTTACTCAGTTTCAATCATCTAAATCTCACGAACTATTGTGCCGATCGTATGATTTCACTTCTCGTGGGCATAACGGAATAACCAGACCCAGGACCAATAGGACCGGACCCTAATCATCATCATCATCATCATCATCATTTATTTATTTACAGTAGGCTTAAATCAGAAATAGCCAAATTAAAGCTAATTAAGGCCTACTTAAAAAAAAAGAAAATAAAACAACTTTTTACAATGTCCATAATAAATTTTCGATTACATAAAAGTACCATACATATATTTTACAAGATAAAAGCAGAAAAGCCCCCCCCCCCATAGAGGCCCAGGACGGCAACCAGCCCCGGGAGACAGCCCACGTGCCGCCCGAGCCCCCCCCCCCCGACGCAAGACCACGGCGGCGGCGAGAGAAGCCACCGATGAACCACCGCACCCAGCACCAACCAGCGGGCACACGGAGGACCAAGAAGGCCCACAGCATGAATGTCTCCATGCTGCAAGCCCCCCGTCCCCCATAGGCCCACCAGTGGACGCCAAGCGCGAAACACCGAGGACAACCCCCACCACAACCGCCACCCAGCATCCGCATCACGAGGAGGAACCCGCACAGCGAGCCCACCACCCCCAGAACAGCCGCGAGCCGCCCCCGGCCCCCACGAGAAGGCCTGTCAAATGTCTATCCTGTTTGGAACCCAACTTTCGGAATATATGTTTTGCAGAGCCTACAGTTGCATTCATCACCATTCCAGCACCTAATTCGTTTTTTGAAAATAGGAAGGGTGCTTGACTCTTTTATTTCTTGAGGTATAAGCTGCCACAGTTTATTTCCAAGGTAGACTGTGGTCTCAATTCCAAAGGACGTTGTCCGTACCTTTGGAAGTTGAGCGTCACTGCCATGCCTTAGATTGTAGCTAATATATATCGGACCAGACCCCATGAATGCATTTCATTTCATTTCATTTTATATTCTTTAAACACGGTAACCCCGTCGGCAAAGGCCGCTTTTCAGGGGGCCGTGACAAAAACTTAGTCTAAAATTTACAAGTAAAATATATGAACAAACGAAACTAAAAAATCTAAGTACAAAGTTATAGTAAAATTAAAATCAATATTTACATAATTTTCATATCGTGAGTGGCATGACACAATCAGACCGGACCAGAGCAAACCGGACCCCATGCCCACCCTGAAATAAGACACCATTTATAGCACCTCAAGAAAGGCAAAGAATCCGACCGACCCCAGTCCAATCCAACCGCATCCCGCCACCCACGATCAAATTAAAGGCGATTTTTTTAAAAGCATATAAAGAGGGTGCTTGCTTAACCTCAGGTTCAAGGCTGTTCCACAGATGTACACCACGATATGAGAATGATTTTTGCCCATTACTGGTTTTATAAAGCGGAATGCGTAAGTCAGTCTCCGAGTTTCTCAACTTGACAGTGCGCCGTGAAGAGTTCTTTGAAAAGATATTTGAGAGATATGTCGGTGCAAGACCATTTAAAGATTTGTAAACGATCGTCGCTGTCTCTCGTTTTATGATTTCAGCGATATTTGGCCACCTTAACTGTTGTATAAGGGCATCAGCAGGTGCATCATAGCTACTGTTTGTTACAATTCTGGCAGCCCGATTTTGTAACTTCTGCAGTGTAAGCCTTCTGGATTCCCCACAGCTCCCCCACACAGAGCAACAATAGCGGAAATGCGGTTCTACGATTCCTCTATATATTTGACTAAGAGTTTCTTGAGGTAGTATTGTCTTGGCATACTTTAAAAACCCTATGGCACGGGAGACCTTAGCACGCAATAATCTAGTGTGCTCATCCCAAACAAGGTGTTGATCTAGCTGAATTCCCAGATACTTAGTTTTCTCAACAATCTCAATCTGCGAGTCACCTATAGCAAAGGAGGGGGACTGAACATTTCCTTCAGAGATCTTTTTAAGATTAGGTCGAGATCCTACAACCATGGCTTGAGTCTTAATAACATTTAAAGACAGTTTATTTCCCTGAAGCCACTGCTTCAGGCAGTTCAAGTCTCTATTTAGGTTATCGTTGATATCATCGATGTTATTGGACGAATATGATATGGTGGTATCATCTGCATACATGGTAACCTGACTGTTTTGAAGAGAAAATGGCAGATCATTGATATATATCAAGAACAAAAGAGGACCAAGACAAGAGCCTTGTGGCACCCCACAATTTATATTGTTAACGTTTGAGGGAACCCCATTAACTCTGCAGAATTGCATTCTGTTTTCCAGATAAGAAGCAAACCAGGTATTCTCAAGAATTTCTGTTTGGAAAAAAGAAGCCTGTTTTTGTCAAGGTAGTCGTAAAGTTGGTTGTAAATCAACTTTTCGAAAACCCTGGACAGAAACGGCAGCACTGAGATCGGTCTGTAATTAGAACGATCATTTGATTGACCACTTTTAAAAATAGGGGCCACTCTTGCAATTTTCCAGCTATCTGGGAATACACCAGTTGCGATTGAAAGATTAAAAATGTCACAAAGTGATTCAGCGATAACGGATAGGCCTATCTTAAGAAAATAATTAGCAATACCATCAGCACCAGATCCCTTAGATGTTTTGAATTTACCGAAAACCCTCTCTAACTGAGACACATTGATGGCTTCGAATTCAAAGCGTAGATTTTGTGGGTTTACCGAGTACTCATTTTCTAGAAGTGGATTTGATGTTTTAGGTATCTTGTCGCTAACGGTATTGCCAATACTAATGCCAATTCCTTTCCGTCGTGAGTTTGTAATGATGGTACCTGACGGTACAGAAGTTTCATTTCGAAAATGAAGACAAGGCCTATACAATCACCGCTGAAAAGAAATAACTAAACTCTGGATACCACATTAACTGCAAGAATGCACAATCTGCTACATTGATCAAAGATGAGGGAATATTGTATACCGCTGACCAAAGTGTCCTGTGGCGAAAACCAGAAAAAATCGAAGCTTCTTTTCATGCATTCATTTTGCTATCCCCAAATACGTAGCTTCTTCAAAGAAATGGGCATTGAATTTCAGCAGAGAATTTACCTTAAATTCTGTTTTTAACACTGACTAAAATTATTTTGAATTACAGCGATTGAAAGCCTTTGGTATCGACAAGGCCACAGTAATGAGTTGAAATCGCAAACGCCATCCATGTTGCGAAAAATTCTAGAAAAATAACTACACCATGTAACAGCATGAGATTTTCAGGGAGCTTCCATGCATAACCAGGGTAGATACTAGTCAAATCCGTTAGTTTCTAATAATATTTTGTTGGGAAGAAAATTTATCAGTAATCACGGAACGCAATCTGCCATCCAAGGGGAAGTCCCCTAATCAAAGTAACTCTGTAAGAAATGTCATTGAAAAAAATTCTAGAAAAACAACTACACCATGTAACAGTACGAGACTTTAAGGGTGCTTCGAGACATAACTAAGGTATATGCTAGTAAAATCCGTTAGTTGCTAAAAATATTTTGTTGGGTGGGAAATTTATCTGCACTCACTGAACGCAATCTGCCATCCGCAGGGGAAGCGCCCTAATTGCAGCCACTCCGTAAGAAATGTCTTTATCGCAAAAAATTCTAGAAAAATAACTACACCATGTAACAGCATGAAATTTTTAGGGAACTTTGAAACATAGCTAAGGTAGATACTGGTTGTATTCGTTAGTTTCTAAAAATATTTTATGGGGTAGAAAATTGAGCTGTACTTGCTGAGCGCGATCTGCCATCCGTAGGGGAGCGCCCTAATTAAATCCAATCTATAAGAAATGTCCTTATTGTAAAAAATCGTAGAAAAATAACTACACCATGTAACAGTATGAGATTTTCAGGGAGTTTTGAGACATAACCAAGGTAGATACGTGTTAAATCTGTTAGTTTCTAAAAATATTTTTTTGGGTAGAAAATAGAGCTGTAATCACTGAACGCAATCTGCCATCCACTGGGGGAAATGTCCTGAGCAAAGCCAAGCCACTCCATAAGAAATGTCTTGATTGCAAAAAATTCTAGAAAAATAACTACACCATGTAACAACATGAAATTTTTAGGGAACTTTGAGACATAGCTAAGGTAGATACTGGTTGTATTCGTTAGTTTCTAAAAATATTTCATGGGGTAGAAAATCGAGCTGTAATCACTGAACGCAATCTGCCATCCGCAGGGGAAGCGCCCTAATTGCAGCCACTCCGTAAGAAATGTCTTTATCGCAAAAAATGATAGAAAAATAACTACACCATGTAACATTATGAGATTTTCAAGGGGTTTTGAGACATTACCAAGGCAGATACTGGTCAGAACTGTTAGTTCCTAAAAATATTTTTTGGGCAGGAAATAGAGCTTTAATCAATGAATGCAATCTGCCATCCGTTGTGGAAGCGCCCTAATCAGAGCCACTCTTTAGGAAATTTCTCAATTGAGAAAAATCATAGAAAAATAACTACAATATGTAACAGCATGATATTCTCAGGGAGCTTTGAGGCATAACCAAGGTAGATACTGGTCAAATCCGTTAGTTTCTAATAACATTTTGTTGGGTACAAAATTGATCTGTATTCACTGAGCGCAGTCTGCCATCCGCAAGGGGAGTACCCTTTCATAACAACTCCTGAACATCGTAATATCGTTTCCACAGCACAGCACTAATTTCTTACTCGTGTTTCATGTCGACCGAGTCTCAGGGTACTGGACAGGGTACACTGCACTCTTCTCGTAGTCCCAGTGGACACTGCACTCGTCTCGTAGCTCCCTCTGTTTTGTTTGAGCTCTCTTTTAGTCACAAGGGAGCATTGTGTATCACAAAACTTGAAAGTGGCACAAAGTAACACCTTTGTATGCCAATGTCTCTCGTCAGACCATAAATTGAGAATTGTAAAAGATAAACTAATCAACAAATATGGCGTATAGAAATTGAGGATGCCGCATAGTTGTTATATCCTGGACTCCCTGTGCTGATTCGCGCATGGCAAATGCAAAATTCCCTCATCTTCATTGATCATCTAATCAACAGACACGAAGATCCACGAAGATCCACGCATGATAAACTCTAGCAAGGCCCTGTAACTCACTTCAATTTACCAAGGACAAAATTCTCATTGACATTCAGAACAAGATTTAGATAACTAACAATGCCAAAATCTAATACAAAACAAAACTACCACTGCTAACTGTCTTAGCTTTCTTCATTTTAGGATGATACATTGTTAAACCTCAAGGGGCTTTCTAGGAACCAAGAAATAGGCTCTAGTGTGTAAAAAAGCAAGTAGCCTATTATAAATGTACCCAATCAGTCATCTGGAAACATGGAAATGAATGGGTATTCTGCCGGGGTCCGGTCCGTTAGGGTCCGGTCCTACTGGTCCTGGGTCTGGTTTTTCCGTTATGCCCTTCTCGTGTATTTCGTTCTGTTTATACAGAAAGTCTTCGCTTTAATTGCGTATTTAAATCTGTGGTTGTTTATTTTTGCAAAGATTCGTGACAAATTGTACATCTAAACTTATAAGGCCGTGCACATGCGATCAGACCAATTTTTGAATTTTCATCTCCTGCCATCTGGGGCAACGGTAGACTTATGACGATGAGCCTCTTGTTGCCCTGTGCTGCTTGACTTGATGATGGCGCTTCGGACAATAGATGAGTAATATTTTAGTATTACTATGAAAAACCTGGCCCTATTTAGGCCCAAACTTCGCAATTCCTCCAAAGAATAATGCTATCGAATTTTCAATTCGAATGATGCAGTTGACTAGATTTTGAACGAAATTGCTGAGATTTGTCTGGTTTGTTTTGATCTTAAAAACATGGAAAATGTAGCGTTGAGAGACTCATTTTGCACTTACCAGGTAAAGTGAACTTCCTTCTTCAGATTTATACCAAGTTTCTTTGATGAAGCGTCTGCTTAAGGTGGTTTTGTCGCATTTTCTTTCCGAGGAGTGACCGTTGAACAAAGCCACGGCAGTCGTTCAATCCCGATTCGATCGATCGAATACACCACTTCGATTAAGCAGCCTCGTTTTGGAAATTTGTCAAAATTCCTTCTTATTGTTCTTATGAAAATTACGAGCCCAGATTCGGATTTAGCACTCAAACATTAGTCTAGTTACATGTTTTTAACCTGCTGGCATTTGTGATGTTGATTTTATGACAATGTAAAGTTGAAAGATTTATAAGGGATTTGACCGTTAAAAATCGTTCGGGGTGAAACTTTACACCCCGAGTCATTTTCTCAGTCAAATCCCTTACAGATTTCCAAACTTTACGTCGCCATAAAGTTAACACCACGACTAGTAGCAACATGAAAACTTGTGGTTAGACTAGAGTTTGGGTGCTAAATCCGAATTTAGCCTACAAAATTTCATATGAACGAATTTTGAATTATTTCCAAAACGAGGCTGTTAATCGAAGTGGTGTATGCCTAAGGTAGGGCCGGGATTTTCACTGTTTCATTATGAGTCCCTCTTGAGCAAGGTTTAACGCAGGGATACAAGGGACTCATCGTCATAAGTCTAGGGCAACGGTAACCTTAAGACGTAAAGCATAAGCTTCAGAATTGGTTCGCATCACTACGTTTTCTTCTTGTACTTCTTGCGCTCTCTCAAATTCAAGCTAATTTTGATCAATAGATGAGAAGTTTTCTTGTTAAGCCAATTTCTTAAAACTTTGTTTTGGCAAAGCTGTTGCTCGATTATTTCCTAGCCTCTGTATTTATCGCCAACTTAATGGGAACCCTGCTGCCTAAAGACCAATATCTTCTCACTTTATACATTTCATTCATATCGAGATAAACAACAGATGTTTTTACCTGTCTTTGATACTTACTCTTGTGCTGTCCGCTCCAGATGAAGCATCGTTAAATTTCGTTTGTGTGACAAAGCAAACGCCAACGCACAAAAAAGAGCATGAGACTGAAGGATGAACCTTGTGGGAGGGCAGATTTGGAACGTTGGAAAGGAACTAATGGACTTTCAATGGGCTTTGATAACGCTTTCTCTCCTGCTGTATTTGTCTTTGAATTTTGTTAGTATAACAGACATGAGAGGTATCAAGTGCCCACGCACAAGAAAAAGGATGAGCCTGATGAATAAACTTTGTGGGAGGACTGCTTTTGATTGTTAAGAAGGAAGTAATGGAAGCATAGGCTCCAAATCTTTAAATCTACGAAAAAAGGCGGGTGTAAAATTCAATGAACTATTTCTTTAAACTGAATGACTTGAAAAAACCTTTAGCCACTTTTCTATGATTCTACCGTTGGACTTTTCAGAAATCCTGATTATTTGTCGAAATTACAGCCTATTTTTACATTTCAGCTCATTTTATGATGTGACGTCATCAAATTTCTTAATCACAAACCAGAGGAGTGAAAGAGTTTTGCTTTATACCATATTGTAGGCATCAATCAACTATGGTTTTCTTGAAAATTATTTGATCTTTCGTCAACAGGTTTAGAAATTACGATAGCTTTATGCTTTTCTTCGAAAATTCTCTTGAATTCTTAAAAAAGAAGAAAATACTGTAATTCTGAAAATACTGAAGATTTCAGAAAAGTCCAACAGCAGATTTACTGTAAAATAGTTAAAGTTTCTTTGAGGTTGTTCAGTTCGAAGAAATATGTCATAGAATTTTACACCCAGCTTTTTAAAGATTTGAAACCTATGCTGGTAATGGATTGTCCATCTGCTCTTGGACGCTTTCTCTTCTGCTCTTTTCTTGTAAATTAGTTTCTTTTAACAATTTTAAATTAGTTTCTAGTATGCTCGCTTTGTTTGTTAGTCTTCTTAACTTTGATAGTTGGTTTTTACCTTTATATGCATGTATTTTTTAGAAAAAGTACATGGATTGGTATTCTAAGGGTAAAACGTCATTAAAGTCTGTTCCTATGGCAGACATGAGAGGTAACAAAAGCCTAGACTGACAACCTGATTCCTTATATTCGTTCAACGTTTTCAATCTGATGTTTTTATTTTCACTTATGCGAGGACTCACTACTCATACCAGAACCCACAACCAAACAGATTCTTAAACGGGGACTAAAATCTTAGGAAGATCCGAAGAAATATCGAACGTCTTCTATCCTTCGAAAGTCGAAAGAAAAGTCGAATGTCGCTTCAAACGTCACTTCGAACGTCGCTTCGCTTGGAAAAGTCGAACTTTGAAATAATTAGCCAATCAAATGCTAAGAATGGGCACGTGGGTTGACCATATTAAGAAAGTATTGATCTATTTGGTTGCGCCATTAACGCGGCGTACCTGGCCTAACTTAGTCCCCGTTTGAAAGCGGTCTTGTCATGAGTCTCAGCTTGAAACCTTCAACATCATCCGCTTCAATAAGAAAAACTGACACTCGCGCGTAATCAGTCTAAAAAAAGCCCACATACAGAAAAGAGAATGAGACAGGGGGATGAACCTTATAGGAAGACAGCTTTGGATTGCTGCAAAGGAAAAAAGGGCATTTCGTAAAGCCCTACTCTCGGTCAGAAGGGAAGGCTATAACTTTCCCTTTTTTGCAAAAATCGGGGATTTTTAAAAAGACCCATTTCTTGACAAAGAGAAAGGCTATACCCTTTGCTTGTTTTCAAAAATTGTGGATTTTCAAATATCCCCATTTTGGCCAAAAACCGAGGCTATACCTTTTGATTTCTCCTCAAAAAGGGGGTATTCAAATATCCCAGTTTTGCCAAAAAGTAAGGCTATATCCTTTGCTCTTTGATAAAAATCGGGGGTTTAGAACATTTATATTTTTGGCGGAAAAGTAAGGCCCTTATGATTTTGTAAACTTGGGAATAGAACCCTATCCGTTGCCAAAAACCAAGGCTATACATTTAGCTTGTCTGCAAAAATTCGGGATGTTTAAAAGTCTCTATTTTTTGCTAAAAGGTAAGGCCATACCATTTGCTTATTGGAAAACTCTGAGATCTTCAAATGTCCCTTTTGCGGCCAGGAAGTAAGGGACTGTTCATTATTTACAGAGGGGTTGGTACTGAAGAGAAATGTTTTCTAGTTCAAAAGATCTTTTTACCCAACTGAAAAGTTGACTGCAAAAAGATCTACCCAACTATTTTCAGGATGAAAAAAAGTTTACCCAACTCCCACCTATAAACATTATTTCAATGTCAAAAGTATAAATTGTAAATGTCAGATACTGTAATTATTGCAAATAGTCATGACAGAGATGGAAACAAAGTAGACATTGAATGTAAAATGGAAAATACTGATGATTTTTTATGATGAAATTGACAGTTTGGGACTTTAAAAATTTAGCATTAATTAGAGGGGAAATTTTGTTTACCCAGCCTTTGAAACTGCATGAAAAACTATTCACCCAACCTTTTTATGTCAGAAAACTTCATTCACCTAAACCATTTCTCTTCGGTACCAACCCCTCTGTAAATAATGAACGGTCCCTAAGGTATCAACCTTTCCTTGCTTGCGAAAATTAGGGATGTCTGAAATACCCTATTTTTGTCCAAAAAGTAAGGCATCTATCTATGTCCTTTGCTTTTTTGCAAAAACTGGCGACTTTCAAATCTCTCTATTTATCGTCGAAAAGTAGTGCTATACCCTTTGCATTTCTGCAAAAGTTGGGGACTTTGAAGATCCTTTGAAGATATTTCAGACATCCCTAATTTTCGCAAGCAAGGAAAGGTTGATACCTTAGGGACCGTTCATTATTTACAGAGGGGTTGGTACCGAAGAGAAATGGTTTAGGTGAATGAAGTTTTCTGACATAAAAAGGTTGGGTGAATAGTTTTTCATGCAGTTTCAAAGGCTGGGTAAACAAAATTTCCCCTCTAATTAATGCTAAATTTTTAAAGTCCCAAACTGTCAATTTCATCATAAAAAATCATCAGTATTTTCCATTTTACATTCAATGTCTACTTTGTTTCCATCTCTGTCATGACTATTTGCAATAATTACAGTATCTGGGGACTTTGAAGATTAAAAATTTGAAAATGAAATGAAATGAAATGAAATCCCTATTTTTGGGAAAACAGTAGGGCTACTGCCTTTGCTTTTCGTGAAAATCGGGGATTTTTGAATATCCCCTATTTTCCGGCAAAAATTAAAGATATACCCTTTGCTTTTTCGAAGGAGTGGCGGGTTTTCGAAAATCCTTTTTCACCCGGGGAAGGGGGGTAACATGACATGTTGAGGGTACGGGTATGTGCCGCCCATATGGGTAGGTTTTTGGGTCCAAAACTCTCTAAACAAGGGGCTCTTTTTCGGCAGATTTTCATCAAAAACATGGGTGGGTTTTCCAGAAATCGGCGAATTATTGTAAAAAAGGGTAGTTTTCCGCCAAAATTCATCGTAAAACTGGGTATGACGGCAGCTGTCAGTAAATAGAAGAGGGTAGCTCTCTGAAAACCGGGCTGCAGACCACCGTCTATCCGCAGGTCATGTACCCCCCCCCCCCTCCGGGTGTTTTCAGCTGAAGAGTAAGGCTATAGGCCTACTTTCATGGCTTGCATCGCCATTGGCCCTTTTTGTAATCATTTTTGAAAAGAAATTAAGGCCACAGGCTAAAATTTGCTAAAATTGGCTCTTTCTGAAAGTACTCATCGTTGACCAAAAAGTAAGGCTGTGGGCTTACCTTCTTTGACCAAATCGGCTCTTTTTGAAACTACACATTTCTGACCAAAAAGTAAGGCTTTAGGTGTACCTTTTTGATGAAAATGGCTCTTTTGAAAGTACACATTTCTTACCAAAAAGTAAGGCTTAAAGCTTACCTTTTTTGATAAAACTGGCTCTTTTTGAAAGTACACATTTCTTACCAAAGAATGTAGCTGTAGGCTTACCTTTTTTGATGAAAATGGCTCTTTTTGAAAGTACACATTTCTAAACCAAAAAGTAACGCTTTAGGCTTACATCTTTTCATCTTTTGATTTTCGATTACCTTTCGGGTCAAAATCAGATATCTCTTAATGGGCCTATTTTTAATCAAAAAGTAAGGCAATAATCTTGCCTTTTGGGCCAAAATCAAGTATGTTTGAATAGGCCTATTTTCTGTCAAAAAGTAAGGCTATAGGCTTACCTTTCGGGCCAAAGTCAGGTATCACTTAATGGGCCTATTTTTAATCAAAAAGTAAGGCTACAAGCTTACTTTTCGGGCCAAAATCAGGAATCTTTGAATGGGCCTATTTTTCATCACAAAGTAAGGCTATAGGCTTACCTTTCGGGCCAAAATCAGGTATCTTTGAATAGGCCTATTTTTCATTAAAAAGTAAGGCTATAGGCTTACCTTTCGGGCCAAAATCAGGTATCCTTGAATTGGCCTATTTTTCATCAATAAAGTAAGGCTATAGGCTTACCTGTCGGGCCAAAATCAGACATCTTTGAATGGGCCTATTTTTCATCAAATATTAAGGCTATAGGCTTACCTTTCGTGCCAAAATCAGGTATCTTTGAATGGGCCTATTTTTCATCAAAAAGTAAGGCTATAGGCTTACCTTTGGGGCCAAAATCAGATATCTTTGAATGGGCCTATTTTTCATCAAAAAGTAAAGCTATAGGCTGACCTTTCGGGCCAAAATCAGGTATCTTTGAATAGGCCTATTTTTCATCAAAAAGTAAGGCTATAGGCTTACCTTATGGGTCAAAATCAGGTATCTTTGAATAGGCCTATTTTTCATTAAAAAGTAAGGCTATAGGCTTACCTTTGGGGCCAAAATCAGATATCTTTGAATGGGCCTATTTTTCATCAAAAAGTAAGGCTATAGGCTTACCTTTCGGGCCAAAATCAGGTATCCTTGAATTGGCCTATTTTTCATCAATAAAGTAAGGCTTACCTGTCGGGCCAAAATCAGATATCTTTGAATGGGCCTATTTTTCATCAAATATTAAGGCTATAAGCTTACCTTTCGTGCCAAAATCAGATATCTTTGAATGGGCCTATTTTTCATCAAAAAGTAAGGCTATAGGCTTACCTTTCCGGCCAAAATCAGGTATCTTTGAATGGGCCTATTTTTCATCAAAGGGTAAGGCTATAGGCCTACCTTTCGGGCCAAAATCAGATATCTTTGAATGGGCCTATTTTTCATCAATAAAGTAAGGCTATAGGCTTACCTTTTGCGCCAAAATCAGGTATCTTTGAATGGGCCTATTTTTCATCAAAAAGTAAGGCTATAGGCTTACCTTTCGGGCCAAAATCAGGTATCTTTGAATGGGCCTATTTTTCATTAAAAAGTAAGGCTATAGGCTTACCTTTCGGGCCAAATCAGGTTTCTTTTAATGGGCCTATTTTTTATCAAAAATTAAGGCTATAGGCTTACCTTTCGGGCTAAAATCAGGTATCCTCACTGCAAAAAATGGTGAAATTTCCCCATGGTTTTTTGTTGGAAATTTTGGGGAAACGGACACTTTCCTAACAGTTTCCTAAGAGGGAAATGGAAATTTCCGTTTCCCTTCAATTTCCAAGAGAAAACTGTCCATTTCCTCTAAATTTCCATGAAAAAACTATAGGGAAATTTAGGTATTTCTTGCTGTGCCTTGAATAGGCCTATTTTTCATCAAAAAGTAAAGCTATAGGCTGACCTTTCGGGCCAAAATCAGGTATCTTTGAATAGGCCTATTTTTCATCAATAAAGTAAGGCTATAGGCTTACCTTTTGGGTCAAAATCAGGTATCTTTGAATAGGCCTATTTTTCATCAATAAAGTAAGGCTATAGGCTTACCTTTTGGGTCAAAATCAGGTATCTCTGAATAGGCCTATTTTTCATCAAAAAGTAAGGCTATAGGCTTACCTTTCGGGCCAAAATCAGGTATCCTTGAATTGGCCTATTTTTCATCAATAAAGTAAGGCTATAGGCTTACTTGTCGGGCCAAAATCAGATATCTTTGAATGGGCCTATTTTTCATCAAATATTAAGGCTATAGGCTTACCTTTCGTGCCAAAATCAGGTATCTTTAAATGGGCCTATTTTTCATCAAAAAGTAAGGCTATAGGCTTACCTTTCCGGTCAAAATCAGGTATCTTTGAATGGGCCTATTTTTCATCAAAAAGTAAGGCTATAGGCTTACCTTTCGGGCCAAAATCAGATATCTTTGAATGGGCCTATTTTTCATCAAATATTAAGGCTATAGGCTTACCTTTTGCGCCAAAATCAGGTATCTTTGAATGGGCCTATTTTTCATCAAAAAGTAAGGCTATAGGCTTACCTTTCGGGCCAAAATCAGGTATCTTTGAATGGGCCTATTTTTCATCAAATATTAAGGCTATAAGCTTACCTTTCGTGCCAAAATCAGATATCTTTGAATGGGCCTATTTTTCATCAAAAAGTAAGGCTATAGGCTTACCTTTCCGGCCAAAATCAGGTATCTTTGAATGGGCCTATTTTTCATCAAAGGGTAAGGCTATAGGCCTACCTTTCGGGCCAAAATCAGATATCTTTGAATGGGCCTATTTTTCATCAATAAAGTAAGGCTAAAGGCTTACCTTTTGCGCCAAAATCAGGTATCTTTGAACGGGCCTATTTTTCATCAAAAAGTAAGGCTATAGGCTTACCTTTTGCGCCAAAATCAGGTATCTTTGAATGGGCCTATTTTTCATTAAAAAGTAAGGCTATAGGCTTACCTTTCGGGCCAAATCAGGTTTCTTTTAATGGGCCTATTTTTTATCAAAAATTAAGGCTATAGGCTTACCTTTCGGGCTAAAATCAGGTATCCTTGAATAGGCCTATTTTTCATCAAAAAGTAAAGCTATAGGCTGACCTTTCGGGCCAAAATCAGGTATCTTTGAATAGGCCTATTTTTCATCAATAAAGTAAGGCTATAGGCTTACCTTTTGGGTCAAAATCAGGTATCTTTGAATAGGCCTATTTTTCATCAATAAAGTAAGGCTATAAGCTTACCTTTCGTGCCAAAATCAGATATCTTTGAATGGGCCTATTTTTCATCAAAAAGTAAGGCTATAGGCTTACCTTTCCGGCCAAAATCAGGTATCTTTGAATGGGCCTATTTTTCATCAAAGGGTAAGGCTATAGGCCTACCTTTCGGGCCAAAATCAGATATCTTTGAATGGGCCTATTTTTCATCAATAAAGTAAGGCTAAAGGCTTACCTTTTGCGCCAAAATCAGGTATCTTTGAACGGGCCTATTTTTCATCAAAAAGTAAGGCTATAGGCTTACCTTTTGCGCCAAAATCAGGTATCTTTGAATGGGCCTATTTTTCATTAAAAAGTAAGGCTATAGGCTTACCTTTCGGGCCAAATCAGGTTTCTTTTAATGGGCCTATTTTTTATCAAAAATTAAGGCTATAGGCTTACCTTTCGGGCTAAAATCAGGTATCCTTGAATAGGCCTATTTTTCATCAAAAAGTAAAGCTATAGGCTGACCTTTCGGGCCAAAATCAGGTATCTTTGAATAGGCCTATTTTTCATCAATAAAGTAAGGCTATAGGCTTACCTTTTGGGTCAAAATCAGGTATCTTTGAATAGGCCTATTTTTCATCAATAAAGTAAGGCTATAGGCTTACCTTTTGGGTCAAAATCAGGTATCTCTGAATAGGCCTATTTTTCATCAAAAAGTAAGGCTATAGGCTTACCTTTCGGGCCAAAATCAGGTATCCTTGAATTGGCCTATTTTTCATCAATAAAGTAAGGCTATAGGCTTACTTGTCGGGCCAAAATCAGATATCTTTGAATGGGCCTATTTTTCATCAAATATTAAGGCTATAGGCTTACCTTTCGTGCCAAAATCAGGTATCTTTAAATGGGCCTATTTTTCATCAAAAAGTAAGGCTATAGGCTTACCTTTCCGGCCAAAATCAGGTATCTTTGAATGGGCCTATTTTTCATCAAAAAGTAAGGCTATAGGCTTACCTTTCGGGCCAAAATCAGATATCTTTGAATGGGCCTATTTTTCATCAAATATTAAGGCTATAGGCTTACCTTTTGCGCCAAAATCAGGTATCTTTGAATGGGCCTATTTTTCATCAAAAAGTAAGGCTATAGGCTTACCTTTCGGGCCAAAATCAGGTATCTTTGAATGGGCCTATTTTTCATCAAAAAGTAAGGCTATAGGCTTACCTTTCGGGCCAAAATCAGGTATCTTTGAATGGGCCTATTTTTCATTAAAAAGTAACGCTATAGGCTTACCTTTCGGGCCAAATCAGGTTTCTTTTAATGGGCCTATTTTTTATCAAAAAGTAAGGCTATAGGCTTTCCTTTCGGGCCAAAATCAGGTATCCTTGAATAGGCCTATTTTTCATCAAATATTAAGGCTATAGGCTTACTATTCGTGCCAAAATCAGATATCTTTGAATGGGCCTATTTTTCGTCAAAAAGTAAGGCTATAGGCTTACCTTTCCGGCCAAAATCAGGTATCTTTGAATGGGCCTATTTTTCATCAAAAAGTAAGGCTATAGGCTTACCTTTCCGGCCAAAATCAGGTATCTTTGAATGGGCCTATTTTTCATCAAAAAGTAAGGCTATAGGCTTACCTTTTGCGCCAAAATCAGGTATCTTTGAATGGGCCTATTTTTCATCAAAAAGTAAGGCTATAGGCTTACCTTTCGGGCCAAAATCAGGTATCTTTGAATGGGCCTATTTTTCATTAAAAAGTAAGGCTATAGGCTTACCTTTCGGGCCAAATCAGGTTTCTTTTAATGGGCCTATTTTTTATCAAAAAGTAAGGCTATAGGCTTACCTTTCGGGCCAAAATCAGGTATCCTTGAATAGGCCTATTTTTCATCAAATATTAAGGCTATAGGCTTACCTTTCGTGCCAAAATCAGATATCTTTGAATGGGCCTATTTTTCATCAAAAAGTAAGGCTATAGGCTTACCTTTCCGGCCAAAATCAGGTATCTTTGAATGGGCCTATTTTTCATCAGAAAGTAAGGCTATAGGCTTACCTTTCGGGCCAAAATCAGATATCTTTGAATGGGCCTATTTTTCATCAAAAAGTAAGGCTATAGGCTTTCCTTTCGGGCCAAAATCAGGTATCCTTGAATAGGCCTATTTTTCATCAAATATTAAGGCTATAGGCTTACCTTTCGTGCCAAAATCAGATATCTTTGAATGGGCCTATTTTTCATCAAAAAGTAAGGCTATAGGCTTACCTTTCGTGCCAAAATCAGGTATCTTTGAATGGGCCTATTTTTCATCAAAAAGTAAGGCTATAGGCTTACCTTTCGGGCCAAAATCAGATATCTTTGAATGGGCCTATTTTTCATCAAAAAGTAAGGCTATAGGCTTACCTTTCGGGCCAAAATCAGGTATCTTTGAATGGGCCTATTTTTCATCAAAAAGTAAGGCTATAGGCTTACCTTTCGGGCCAAAATCAGATATCTTTGAATGGGCCCTTTTTTCATTAAAAAGTAAGGCTCTAGGCTTACCTTTCGGGCCAAATCAGGTTTCTTTTAATGGGCCTATTTTTTATCAAAAAGTAAGGCTATAGGCTTACCTTTCGGGCCAAAATCAGGTATCCTTGAATAGGCCTATTTTTCATCAAATATTAAGGCTATAGGCTTACCTTTCGTGCCAAAATCAGATATCTTTGAATGGGCCTATTTTTCATCAAAAAGTAAGGCTATAGGCTTACCTTTCCGGCCAAAATCAGGTATCTTTGAATGGGCCTATTTTTCATCAAAAAGTAAGGCTATAGGCTTACCTTTCGGGCCAAAATCAGATATCTTTGAATGGGCCTATTTTTCATCAAAAAAAAAGGCTATAGGCTTACCTTTCGGGCCAAAATCAGGTATCTTTGAATGGGTCTATTTTTCATTAAAAAGTAAGGCTATAGGCTGACCTTTCGGGCCAAAATCAGGTATCTTTGAATAGGCCTATTTTTCATCACAAAGTAAGGCTATAGGCTTACCTTTCGGGTCAAAATCAGGTATCCTTGAATGGGCCTATTTTTCATCAAAGCGTAAGGCTATAGGCTGACCTTTCGGGCCAAAATCAGGTATCTTTGAATGGGCCTATTTTTCATCAAAAAGTAAGGCTATAGGCTTACCTTTCGGGCCAAAATCAGGTTTCTTTTAATGGGCCTATTTTTTATCAAAAAGTAAGGCTATAGGCTTACCTTTCGGGCCAAAATCAGGTATCCTTGAATGGGCCTATTTTTCATCAAAAAGTAAAGCTATAGGCTGACCTTTCGGGCCAAAATCAGGTATCTTTGAATAGGCCTATTTTTCATCACAAAGTAAGGCTATAGGCTTACCTTTCGGGTCAAAATCAGGTATCCTTGAATGGGCCTATTTTTCATCAAACCGTAAGGCTATAGGCTGACCTTTCGGGCCAAAATCAGGTATCTTTGAATGGGCCTATTTTTCATCAAAAAGTAAGGCTATAGGCTTACCTTTTGGGTCAAAATCATGTATATTTGATTGGGCCTATTTTTCATCACAACTAAGGCTATAGGCTTACCTTTCGGGCAAAAATCAGATATCTTTGAATGGGCCTATTTTTCATCAAAAAGTAAGGCTATAGGCTTACCTTTCGGGCCAAAATCAGGTATCTTTGAATGGGCCTATTTTTCATTAAAAAGTAAGGCTATAGGCTTACCTTTCGGGCCAAAATCAGGTCTCTTTTAATGGGCCTATTTTGTATCAAAAAGTAAGGCTATAGGCTTACCTTTCGGGCCAAAATCAGGTATCTTTGAATGGGCCTATTTTTCATTAAAAAGTAAGGCTATAGGCTTACCTTTCGGGCCAAATCGGGTTTCTTTTAATGGGCCTATTTTTTATCAAAAAGTAAGGCTATAGGCTTTCCTTTCGGGCCAAAATCAGGTATCCTTGAATAGGCCTATTTTTCATCAAATATTAAGGCTATAGGCTTACCTTTCGTGCCAAAATCAGATATCTTTGAATGGGCCTATTTTTCATCAAAAAGTAAGGCTATAGGCTTACCTTTCCGGCCAAAATCAGGTATCTTTGAATGGGCCTATTTTTCATCAAAAAGTAAGGCTATAGGCTTACCTTTCGGGCCAAAATCAGATATCTTTGAATGGGCCTATTTTTCATCAAAAAGTAAGGCTATAGGCTTACCTTTCGGGCCAAAATCAGGTATCTTTGAATGGGCCTATTTTTCATCAAAAAGTAAGGCTATAGGCTTACCTTTCGGGCCAAAATCAGGTATCTTTGAATGGGCCTATTTTTCATTAAAAAGTAAGGCTATAGGCTTACCTTTCGGGCCAAATCAGGTTTCTTTTAATGGGCCTATTTTTTATCAAAAAGTAAGGCTATAGGCTTACCTTTCGGGCCAAAATCAGGTATCCTTGAATAGGCCTATTTTTCATCAAATATTAAGGCTATAGGCTTACCTTTCGTGCCAAAATCAGATATCTTTGAATGGGCCTATTTTTCATCAAAAGGTAAGGCTATAGGCTTACCTTTCCGGCCAAAATCAGGTATCTTTGAATGGGGCTATTTTTCATCAAAAAGTAAGGCTATAGGCTTACCTTTCGGGCCAAAATCAGATATCTTTGAATGGGCCTATTTTTCATCAAAAAGTAAGGCAATAGGCTTACCTTTCCGGCCAAAATCAGGTATCTTTGAATGGGCCTATTTTTCATTAAAAAGTAAGGCTATAGGCTTACCTTTCGTGCCAAAATCAGATATCTTTGAATGGGCCTATTTTTCATCAAAAAGTAAGGCTATAGGCTTACCTTTCGGGCCAAAATCAGATATCTTTGAATGGGCCTATTTTTCATCAAAAAGTAAGGCTATAGGCTTACCTTTTGCGCCAAAATCAGGTATCTTTGAATGTGCCTATTTTTCATCAAAAAGTAAGGCTATAGGCTTACCTTTCGGGCCAAAATCAGGTATCTTTGAATGGGCCTATTTTTCATTAAAAAGTAAAGCTATAGGCTTACCTTTCGGGCCAAATCAGGTTTCTTTTAATGGGCCTATTTTTTATCAAAAAGTAAGGCTATAGGCTTTCCTTTCGGGCCAAAATCAGGTATCCTTGAATAGGCCTATTTTTCATCAAATATTAAGGCTATAGGCTTACCTTTCGTGCCAAAATCAGATATCTTTGAATGGGCCTATTTTTCATCAAAAAGTAAGGCTATAGGCTTACCTTTCGTGCCAAAATCAGGTATCTTTGAATGGGCCTATTTTTCATCAAAAAGTAAGGCTATAGGCTTACCTTTCGGGCCAAAATCAGATATCTTTGAATGGGCCTATTTTTCATCAAAAAGTAAGGCTATAGGCTTACCTTTCGGGCCAAAATCAGGTATCTTTGAATGGGCCTATTTTTCATCAAAAAGTAAGGCTATAGGCTTACCTTTCGGGCCAAAATCAGATATCTTTGAATGGGCCCTTTTTTCATTAAAAAGTAAGGCTATAGGCTTACCTTTCGGGCCAAATCAGGTTTCTTTTAATGGGCCTATTTTTTATCAAAAAGTAAGGCTATAGGCTTACCTTTCGGGCCAAAATCAGGTATCCTTGAATAGGCCTATTTTTCATCAAATATTAAGGCTATAGGCTTACCTTTCGTGCCAAAATCAGATATCTTTGAATGGGCCTATTTTTCATCAAAAAGTAAGGCTATAGGCTTACCTTTCGGGCCAAAATCAGGTATCTTTGAATGGGCCTATTTTTCATCAAAAAGTAAGGCTATAGGCTTACCTTTCGGGCCAAAATCAGATATCTTTGAATGGGCCTATTTTTCATCAAAAAGTAAGGCTATAGGCTTACCTTTCGGGCCAAAATCAGGTATCTTTGAATGGGTCTATTTTTCATTAAAAAGTAAGGCTATAGGCTTACCTTTCGGGCCAAAATCAGGTTTCTTTTAATGGGCCTATTTTTTATCAAAAAGTAAGGCTATAGGCTTACCTTTCGGGCCAAAATCAGGTATCCTTGAATGGGCCTATTTTTCATCAAAAAGTAAAGCTATAGGCTGACCTTTCGGGCCAAAATCAGGTATCTTTGAATAGGCCTATTTTTCATCACAAAGTAAGGCTATAGGCTTACCTTTCGGGTCAAAATCAGGTATCCTTGAATGGGCCTATTTTTCATCAAAGCGTAAGGCTATAGGCTGACCTTTCGGGCCAAAATCAGGTATCTTTGAATGGGCCTATTTTTCATCAAAAAGTAAGGCTATAGGCTTACCTTTTGGGTCAAAATCATGTATATTTGATTGGGCCTATTTTTCATCACAAAGGAAGGCTATAGGCTTACCTTTCGGGCAAAAATCAGATATCTTTGAATGGGCCTATTTTTCATCAAAAAGTAAGGCTATAGGCTTACCTTTCAGGCCAAAATCAGGTATCTTTGAATGGGCCTATTTTTCATTAAAAAGTAAGGCTATAGGCTTACCTTTCGGGCCAAAATCA
This sequence comes from Aurelia sp. 3 sensu Dawson et al. (2005), assembly GCA_964020215.1. Lineage (NCBI taxonomy): Eukaryota > Metazoa > Cnidaria > Scyphozoa > Semaeostomeae > Ulmaridae > Aurelia > Aurelia sp. 3 sensu Dawson et al. (2005). Next base: position 14,974,490 of record OZ026593.1, on the reverse strand, counting down.
GGTCTCTTTTAATGGGCCTATTTTGTATCAAAAAGTAAGGCTATAGGCTTACCTTTCGGGCCAAAATCAGGTATCCTTGAATGGGCCTATTTTTCATCAAAAAGTAAAGCTATAGGCTGACCTTTCGGGCCAAAATCAGGTATCTTTGAATAGGCCTATTTTTCATCAAAAAGTAAGGCTATAGGCTTACCTTTTGGGTCAAAATCAGGTATCTTTGAATGGGCCTATTTTTCATCACAAAGTACGGCTACGAGCTTACCTTTCGGGCCAAAATCAGGTAGCCTTGAATGGGCCTATTTTTCATCAAAAAGTGAGGCTGTAGGCTTACCTTTTGGGCCAAAATCAGGTATCTTTGAATGGGCCTATTTTTGATCACAAAGTAAGGCTATAGGCTTACCTTTCTGACCAAAATCAGGTATCTTTGAATGGGCCTATTTTTCATCACAAAGTAAGGCTACGGGCCAAAATCAGGTATCTTTGAATGGGCCTATTTTTCATCAAAAAGTAAGGCTATAGGCTTACCTTTCGGGCCAAAATCAGGTATCTTTGAATGGGCCTATTTTTCATCACAAAGTAAGGCTACGAGGTTACCTTTCGGGCCAAAATCAGGTCTCTTTTAATGGGCCTATTTTTCATCAAAAAGTAAGGCTATAGGCTTACCTTTCGGGCCAAAATCAGGTATCTTTGAATGGGCCTATTTTTCATCAAAAAGTAAGGCTATAGCCTTACCTTTCCGGCCAAAATTAGGTATCTTTGAATGTGCCTATTTTTAATCAAAAAGTAAGGCCATAGGCTTATCTTTCGGGCCAAAATCAGGTATCTTTGAATGGGCCTATTTTTCATCAAAAAGTAAGGCTATAGGCTTTCCTTTCGGTTCAAAATAAAGTATCTCTAAATGGGCCGATTTTTCATCAAAAAGTAAGGCTATAGGCTTACCTTTCGGGCCAAAATCAAGTATGTTTGAAAGGGCCTATTTTTTAACATAAAGTAAGGCTATAGGCTTACCTTTCGGGCCAAAATCAGGTATTTTTGAATGCGCATATTTTTCAACATAAAGTAAGGTTATAGGCTTACCTTTCGGGCCAAAATCAGGTATCTTTTAATGGGCCTATTTTCAACAGAAAGTACGGCTATAGGCTTACCTGTCAGCCCAAAATCAGGTATTCTTGAATAGGCCTATTTTTCAACAAAAAGTATAAGGCTATAGGCTTACCCTTCGGGCCAAAATCAGGTATATTTGAATGGGCTTATTTTTCATCTAAACGTAGGACTATAGGGTTACCTTTCGGGCCAAAATCAGATATCTTTGAATGGGCCCATTTTTCATCAAAAAGTAAGGCTATAGGCTTACCTTTGGGCCAAAATCAGGTATCTCTGAATGGGCCTATTTTTCATCAAAACGTACGGCTATAGGCTTACCTTTCGTGCCAAAATCAAGTATCTCGACGTTGGCCTATTTGTTATCAAAAAGTAAGGCTGTAGGCTTACCTTTTTTGATGAAAATGGCTCTTCTTGAAATTACACATTTCTGACCTAAAAGTAAGGCTTTAGGCTTACCTTTTCTGGTGAAATTGGCTCTTTTTGAAAGTACACATTTCCGACCAAAAATTAAGATTGTCGGCTTACCTTTTTTGATGAAAATGGCTCTTTTTGAAAGAACACATTTCTGAACAAAAATTAAGGCTGTAGGCTTACCTTTTTTGATAAAAATGGTTCTTTTTGAAAGTGCACATTTCTGACCAAAAAGTATGGCTGTAGGCTTGCCTTTTTCGGTGAAATTGGCTCTTTTTTAAAGAACACATTGTTGACCAAAAAATTAGGCTGCGTTCACATTGCACAATCTTTTGTAAGCGCGTATACGCACGTGCAACTTTCCGCCATACTGATCCTTTAGAGTGTTCAGACTGCAAAATATTTGCATGCGAGCAGAAGCTTGCTCATGCAAAGAAGCTTGTTGGTTAGCAAGCAGATTACTTACACGCGCGTGCAAGCGAAATCTATTGTGAGCTTTCCATTTCACAAGTAAAAAGCGACCTGCTATATGGGATCCAGGGGACATGTCAATCTGAACGGGAACAAGCAAACCAAAGCGCGTTAACGCAAGCAAAAGCATGCACGCAAAAACAAGCTTTTAATGTGAACGCAGCCTTAAGCCTACAGGCGTACCTTTTTCACTGAAATTGGCCTCCTGTTGTGACCAAAATGTAATGCTGTAGGCGTCCCTTTTCGCTGAAATCTTCTGGCTTTACAGTACTTATTTTTGACCAAAGAGTAAGGCTATACACTCTTAAGGCTAGGATAAAAGGCAATGCACTTTTTCCGTATAAACATTTGTACAGTTCGTTCGACCTGGTACCTCATAGGCTGAAAGATGAGCCAAATTTTCCTGATACAAACGGGCCCATTGTAGCAAAGCGCACAGATTGTGATGACAAAAACAGACAGCAGGTTGGGATTAATTCCGTATGTCAAAAAGAACTTTGCAAAAAAACTACCGTTTTGATTTCTACAATGATACATACTTCTGCCTGGATGACAATTTGTGGCAAATCTCGAATATACAACCGCATCTTATCATTAAAGCTGCAATCCCGGACTGAGAACATGAGACTGGATATTTCGGCTTTGTTTTGGTATTCCACAGTCCCGTCGAATGAGGTGGCTTTGATAAACTTGTGACGCTTTTTTACTGTTTCCTCATAATACCGGTCAGAAATAAAGGTAACACAACCATTCTGTTTGAGCATTGTGCATTAAATGTACGATACGCAAAATAGAAACAATATTTTTATGCGATTTTACCACGCCTTTGAAGCTATAAATACGTGACCGAAGTCAACATGCGAATGGGGTGGTTTGGATCAATTTTTTGGGTCAAAATAATCTTTTTAGATGGGCAGATTCTGAAACTGGGCAATCAGTGTTCCAAATAGCATAGATTCCAAAACCTTTAATCGGCGGGAAAGGTGGGTCTAAAATTCTATGACCTATTTCTTCTAACTGAATGGCTTCAAAGAAACTTTACTGCATACCCATAATTTTACCGTTGCACTTTCATGAATAGACCTTTTCAAAGAGGTCTAGGGCTGCGCGCCACCTTCCTGGAAGATGGCGGATGCGGTGCACGAGGGAATCCCCTTCTCCCTGCAGAGCCCGAAATTTCTGACTTTTATGTTTCCATTTCTCAAGTTAATGGTCTTGTTTGGTTTAAAGACATTTGTTTTGTTGGACTCGAGATCAACTAAAAGAAAAAGTAGGCCATTCACATACGAAACCACAGCAACTCAAGAAATAACACGATAGCTTCTCCAAAACATCAAAAACTTGATGGAGATGTCGTCTGAAGCCGTTTTTTCGGTTTGTGGATCTTTGCTATCCCTGTCGTGCCCATTACGTTGAGGTAAATGCTAGATTTCGTACAGCAACTCTTCCCATGCAGCCAAATTTGGGTTTTGCGTCGAGAAGGGGATGCCCTCGCGTACCCAATCCGCCATCTTCCAGAAAAAAGGGCGCGCAGCCCAGACCTCTTTGAAAAGGTCTATTCTAAATATTTTTCGAAATTACAGCGAATTTTATATTTCAGCTCATTTGAGGATGTGAAGTCGTCAAATTCCTATATCATTAACTGCAAAAGTGACAGACTTTTGCTTGATGCCATAATGTAGAAATCCTTATCACCTGAACGAAGTTTCAAAAAGAGGCAATACAGAATCCCGCCAGTCCCATTGGCTAATCGCACGTTTCCCGCGGGTTTCCCGTAGCCTTGTATAATACGATACAAGGACGCGTTTTTGTCGCCACAGCAACTGCTTTAGGCCTATGAGATTTACAATAAAGTCAAACGACATGGCAGTAACAAAATGCGTTGATTTAATGATGTGAGTCAAGATGAGAAGCTATCAGGTAATAAAACTCATACTAACCGGTTTTGTTGCTGTACAGGAAAATATAAAGCCCTCGGTCTTAATGCAATGCACAGACCTCGCAAGCTCGGTCTGTACTTTTAAGACCTCGGGCTTTATATTTTCCTGTACAACAACAAAACCGGTTAGTATGCGCATAATAAACTATGGCTTTCTTTGGAATTATTTCATGTTGCCTTAAAAAGTTTAGAAATTACGATATTCATAAGTTTAAAAAAAATGTTCTTGTATTTTCGTAAAAGAAGAAAGAAACTCCAATCCTGAATATTGAACTCAGAAAAGTTCAACGGCAGACTTATGGCAAAATAACTACAGTTTCTTTGAAGCCGTTCAGTCCAAGGAAATAGGTCATTGAACCTTACACCCACCTTTTCGCAAGATCTAAAACCTGTGCTGTTCTCATTAGTCTAAAAAATCAAGGATGTTAGGACATGGATGTTTTGATTCATTATTTATTTATCTTCTTTTGATCCTTGTCTCTTGTGTTCTTGCCTTGTTTTCTGCTTTGTTTCGTCTTCAGCTAATGTGTGCAACTGAACGAGGTTAGGTCCAATCGCTCTCAAGTTATTCGAATATAACTCCCTTGTATTACATTGTCTTAGCGCGCCTTCGAAGAACTAAGGTTTCAAACTGGAAAGCCATAGGAAAATCTTTCGGGCATAGATTTTCTTTTCAAGCTTTGCAAAAATACAAGGGAGTAATATTCCAACAATTTGAGAGTGAATGGGCCTAAACCCACGTTCAGTTGCACACATCAGTTGATGAAGCAGAGCAGAAAACAAGGCAAGAAAACATGACACAAGGATCAAAAACAAGGTCAGTCAAATATAATCAGTCAAAACATCCGTATCCTAGTTAACATACAGAACTTTTCTTTTCTTCTTACCCTAAAAACTAGATAGCATTCGCGACGCCATTTCACCCCATATCGCCCGGGGAAAGAGTCTCATAGCGTCAGTCCAGGATTGTAAGACCATTTTTAGTGTTGTTAAGGGGCATTGCAATCGACTAGGCAATCGACCCAGTTCAATCTCAAACCTACATTTCTACTAACTACTAGAATGCGGGCTGCTCTAAAAAGGCCAAATCTGATTGTGTTATAAAATACGTTTTCTGGTCGCATTAAAAAAAATTAAAATGTAATCAGCAGCTGGGCTAAGGCTAGACTTATGACCTGCAGTCCAAAGTTTCCCTGTGCTATTTGATTTAGATGATGATGACGTCTCCTCGGTCAACTGAGACTCATAACATTACTCTGAAAAACCTGACCTTATCGCAAACTGGCCCTCCACATACAGTTTCTGTTATTGAATCAGATTACGGGATTTGGTAAAGAATCATGGATCTTGAATTTCCATTCGATAGATGCAATTGATCAATTTGAACGCAGCTGCTGCGGAATATAGTAGGAAATCTTTCTGGTATGTTTTTGTCTTAAAAACATGAAAGTCAAAGCGTTAAAAAACTCATTTTGCACTAACCAGGTAAAGAGAACTCTCTTCTTCAGATTTATACCAGGTTTTCGTTGTTTACACATTTTCTTAATTAAGAAACTTAGACCAGACCATAGTATTTAAGAAAAGTTTCTTAATTCGATATGAAAATTTGTCCATTTTAGTAAGAAGAGTTTCTTAGTTTATTTCTTATTTTCTGAATGCACGAGTTAGCAATGTGGTATCTAACACCACAGCAGATACGTATATTGACCTTTAAAACATCTTGTAGGAATAAACAGAATTCTGTTATGTTCAAAATATAAACGGTTAGTTAGACTGCGTTCACACGATGCCGGCAGATTTTGAAAACGGTGAAAAATTCGACGGATAGGCCTCCCGTTCACACGAAAACGGCACATTTTTTGCCGGCAGATTTTGAAAACGGTAGATTTGAAAACGGAACCGTAACCGGCATAAATTTGAAACAACATCGTTTAAACACTCAACAAAGATGAAAACAGAACATTTTTCGACACTTTTGGATCGAGACAGGTCTATTCTTGGGTGTAGGTACTGTTCTTTGGCATCAAATCCTGCAACGAGTTCTTATCGTCAAATTTCCTACCGTTTTCAAATTGTGCCGGTATCGTGTGAACGCTAGCTCAAATTTTGCAGCCGTCACATTTTACACCGTTTTTAAAATGTGCCGGCATCGTGTGAACACAGTCTTAATGTTACTCAAGAACAAAGGTTCAACGATATATCTGCTATGAAATCCATGATTTTGACTACTGAAAGTTTCTTAACACTTCTCAGGCATGGGACTCGGGTTTCTCAAAATTTTGGCCATCTTAGTACTAGTTTCTTATAAACCAGTTTCTTATTAAAAAACGTATTCAAGTGTCTGCTTAATGTGGTTTAATTGCATTTCCTTACTGAGGAGTGACCACTGAACAAAACCAAAGCAGCCATAGGATCCAGATTCGAATAAAGAATGCGTAAAATAGGGTCAGTTTTTCACTGTTTTATTATGAGTCACTGTTGAGCAAGGTTTACAACAGGGATACAAGGGATCTCGGTAATCAGTCAGGGGTATAGGGGCATTCTGCTCGATGACATTTAATTACAAGAGAAAGGAAGAGAAATACCTCTCTAAAGTCGAATGTTTTCAACCCCTAGGGTCACGATTGGTCTGGAAGGATTTGAACGAGTCTGAAAGGAAAGAGTCCTCTATTTCCATTCTCTAAGTTTTCGCCTTCCCAAATTCCATTTTCGTTCCTTTGAGTCACTAGGATTCTGTCATCTTTCTGCAAAAAATGAGAACAAAGAATTACAGGAGCTCTGTCATGCGGGTGATTCGTTTAGAGAACAATGCTTAGACCAGGGAGCTATAAACTTCCCTCCCTACCCTTCCCTCCCTACCCTTCCCTCCCTACACTTCCCTCCCTACACTTCCCTGGCTTAGACAAAGGGAAGGAGCTCTTTGAATTTATCGCGCATTCTAGGGTAGAAGAAGGGAAGAAGGGAAGAACCCAGACTCTTTGAATTTATCGCATGATAAAAATTCAATTCAATTTGCGAAAAGTTCTCCGATTCTTTTCCGTTAATCCTGCAATACAAATTTTTAATTCCCTTTTACAATCTTAGCCAATTGTGAATGTGACAGATTACCTTGATCATATTTTTCTTTCAAATGAGGTGCTTCGCTGTGACTGCTTTGCCGATATTAAGGAGTCACACCTAACCATGATCCTTTGCAGCGCCAAAGTCGACTTTTTCGTATTTCATATATATTTCATACTTCACATATTTCATATTTGTTTAGGTAGGGTAGCCCTTCAAAGGAAGTTGTTTTTCAAGGGGCCCTCCAATAAAAACTAATTACAATATACAATCAAAATACTAGAAGATAAGAAACCATAATATTAAAAACCTATTTACAATTACATTATGTTTTACAATATAAAAGAAAATATTCAACCCTGTATTGATTTTTGAAATATATATGAATATAATATGACACGTGTCAAAAATGTGACAAGCGCCTATTGTTTAGACACGCAGCGCATGAGCAATAGCGACATTTTCGTCTCGGTAGCCGGGATGGAGTGTTCATATGGGAAAATTTTCATTCCGCCTACCGAGATCTCGCCAGTATACCAGTGAGATCTCGCTTAGCGAGCCAGCCAGCCTGCTCATATGAACAGAAATCAAATTTTGTATTGGAATTAGAGATGCGGTGAGATGTCGGCAAACAGCTCCAACCCGGTAAGCGGGCTGGCTCGCCTCCATATGAACAGGCTCTTAGACTCAGCAGGAAGGTTATTCCATAGTTTAGCCCCCCGGAAAGAAAAGCATTTTTTTCCATTTGCTGACATTTTCTTTGGCAACCTTAACGCTGATTTCCACTCAGTAGAATCTTCCGAGCGGACTGACTTTGACACAATAAAACGTTAGTCACGCGTTACATTCTATTCAAATTCAAAGCAACATTTTCACCCCATTTTCACACATAAACAAAAGATTTCCTGTCCAATCAGAAAATCCTACTGAGTGGAAATCAGCCTTTAGTCTCAGTGTTCCGCAGACTGCGGGAGGAGCATGCTGAGTTTTTGGTGAAGAGGTTATACAAGTATTGAAGAGCCAAATCATTCAAATTATCTGAACGTCTTTTCTGGCCTCAATTCTCTTTGCCTTGCTTTCACTTGGTGCACAAAGGGTCGTGTTTGACAATGGGTCTTAGCGTAGACAAAGCCGAAGAGCCCAAAACTTGTTACGGTAAAAGCTCTATTAAGCCCCCCTCTTTATTAAGCCCCCCCCACTTACACAGAGATCTAGAATTTACCAAATATTTTCCATTTACTTAGCTACACAACCTTGCATGTTAACTTTGGTATGGTTTGGGATAAAAACTTTGTCGATTTTATGTATTTGAGCCGTAAAATTGTATGTTGATTCTGCAAATGATAGGATAAAAGAACTGAAAAGTTACCAAATATATCCTTGTCCCTTGATTTTGTGAATAAGCCCCCTTCTCTAATAAGCCCCCCTCTCTATTAAGCCCCTCTCTGGAAGGTCCGAAATTAAATAAGCCCCCCCCCCTGGGGGCTTAATAGAGCTTTTACGGTATTTCCCTTTCTCCAGTATTGAAAGGGGCCCTTGCAACGGACAGTTCTCACCAGGGAGTTCTCTTCGGCGCTCCCTGGTTCTCACACACTTCGCACGTGTCGTCCTTGGTTGTTCGGCAAAGAATGCAAAAAGTGGGTCTTTACAGTGAAAGCGGAAGTAGCGTACCATGTAAATCCGAAGATTATTTGAAAATAGATTTTCACGACTGAATGACTATTCGAATATTGCTTTGTTATTTCCTTACGTCCGATTCGAATGTTGCTTCCGTTGGGCGGAGCGTATGAAGGTTTACAATATGAGTTCCTTTCCTTGGAAACCACAATGAATGAGATGTTCAATGATTTCTTTATGAAGCGAAAACAAATTCCAATGAAGATTCGATTCTATTTTGAATATTGATGACATGGGTTGTACGCTCCTTCTGCTTTCACTGTAAAGGGTCTGTTTCATCCAGCATTCCTTTCACGCGTCTCCTCTTGGTTGGCCTTGGTTTGTCGCAAACCAAGAGAAGATATGTGCAATGAATGCTGGATGAAACAGACATGTAAATTGAAGGCAAGCTGACATGGATATGCCTGGCTTCTCAGGTGGAAGTCCCTATTTGCATTTAACGGGGATGGATCAGACACAGCATATTTTTGAAAACCTAAAAATATACTAAACTTAGGTCATTTTCCTTCAACTCTAAAAATATATTATTATTAATTATTATTATTAATTCTTTCATTTAAAGTTGGCTAAATGTTATAGCTAAATTGCTAATTAAGGCCAACTATTTACAAAAACAAAGAAAACCAAAAAAATACATGTAAGATTAAAGTGAAGATATAATTTACAATAAAAAGCCTAAATTTGGATAAAACACTTTGCATAATCTGCAGTTGCAGGCATGGCATTTATGGGCTTTGATAACCCTTTTGAAAACTTGAAGGGAATCCGAGTTTTTCAGCTCTGCTGGTAGTGTCTCCCATACCTTTTCCCCCATAAATCTGACTGTATCGATTCCAAGGCAGGTTGTTTTCGCCTTTGGTAGTCGCAGTTTATCAGAACACCTTAAGTTGTAAGGCATTTCTTTTTCCTCAAAAATTTGCTTCATAAAGCTGGGATTTAGATTATATTTTGTTTTGTAGATCTCTACCATGAGCAACTGCAGGTTCCTCTGATGAACGGTTACCGAATTATCCATTTCTAACAGTTTTTCGAAAGTAGAAACATTGTCCTTGTATGCGATTCTTAAGGCCCTTTCATGTATCCTATTTATCTTATTATTCAAATTTCTATCGTGAAACATCCATATCAGCGAGCAATAGCTAAACTGGGACATGACGAATGTTTTCATCAACAGTTTTAGTTTCTCGGGCTCCATGTAGATTGAAATGCGCGCAAGAGCATGAAGCTTTTGACTAGCTTTTTTTACATAGCGTTTGACATGGTTTTTAAAACTTAATTTCTTATCAAGTGTAATGCCCAATAACTTCTCTTCGCCGCTTTCTTCAATCTGATTGCTTCATAGTAAATAAAAACTAGAGTTTCATTTTAAGTTATTTATACACAGAAACCCTTTCAGCTAAATCTGATATTACAAAAAGAAACTGTTATTAAGTAACATTATACATAGAAAAACAAATTAAAAACTATTAAAAAATGGCATTGCTGATGTTTCAGGGAGTCGTGTCTTCATTGGCTTTCAGCTCATCAAATGAGTTTTTAGTCGCTTTTAGAATTGGCACAAGGTAAGAAGCTCCCTGATACTAATTGGGATTTAATTCCAGACCTGAAAGCTGATTTCCACTCAGCAGAATTTTCCGAGCAGACTGAATTTGACACAACAAAATGTTAGTCACGCGTAACATTCTTTTCAAATTCAAAGCAACATTTTCACACGTAAACAAAAGATATCCTGTCCAATCGGAAAATTCTCCCGAGTGGAAATCAGCCTTTAAGAGCTGAATAGAAAATTCCCTTTGGAGACACTGCAGATTGTACCTCGGAATCTGAAGATCTCTGTAGAACCTCGAGTTACAGCTGGAGTATTGGGACCTTGGTTGGAATTTGTTCTAGAGAATTTCTGGGCAGAGTCTGTTCATGATCATAACCAACACTACGATCAAAGATGACAAGTTGCTCAGCACGGGGGATATTTTTGGAGAGGTTTTATTATTTTTTCGCAATAGCGCTGCAACATTTTGGTGAAAAATTCAGCTTAGCTTTCTTCATCTTGCGAAAGATTGAGCATGATTGAACTTATTAGTTCGAAATCCTTCTAAATGCAACATTTCCTACTGTGAAACGTATCATATGCGCTACTTTTGGGATCCATTAACGAAGACTTGGCCCATCAGCTGCTCGAGTTTTCTGTGTGAGTTTTGACCATCCCAATAATGGGTGTAGACTTACGACGCTGAGTCCCTTGTATCCTGCGGTAAACCTTGCTCAAAAGGTGCTCAGAATGAAACAGTGAAAAAGTTGACCCCATTTTCTGCATTCATCAGTCGAACTATGATGGACTCACGGGTCCCGAATCTCGAATCATTGCTTCAAATCTCGAACTTCGTTCTAATGCTATCAGTTTTTCAATCGAATCGAAAGTTCTGTTATATATGTCGTAACCATAGTAATTCGCAAATCTCGCAATCTGATTGATATTCTTGAAGCTCAGTGTTTGGGCCTAAATTGGGTCACATTTTTCAGATAAATGTTATGAGTCTGAGTTGACCGAAGCACCAGCATCAAGGCAAAGAGCACAGGGAAAAAGGGATTCCAGGTCATAAGTCTACCCTGGGTGTCCCAAAATCACGTGTCACTGTTTACCGAACCGTGCAGTTATGAAGTATGCACTGATAAGAACGAATTTACCTCTTCCTTTAAAGAAAAAAGGTCAACTTAAATGCAGAAGTTGATCGCAACTTTGATGCAGTTATATTCCATCATATTTGAGAAGTTATTTTTACAAAATCCTGAGAAAAGCTAAAGATTACAATCAACTATTGTCCTCGTGCTGACAACACGAAATGAAAACATCTGCTCTATTTAAGCGCCAAGTGACTAATAAACAATGGTTTCCAATCACTGTGAAGGTAATTCTATTGTTTAATGGACAGTTAATTTTCCTCGATCGTAGGGAGGACGGCGGAGGGCCTGTACTTTCATTCCGTGTCGTCATCACGAGGACCCAAGCTCAATTTGAAATCCAAAGTCACATAGGAGAGTCACATGGGTGAAGATTTTGAGGGAAAGTGCCAACGGAACACTGGCCGAATGACTGCAGGGCAAGGCAAAAAGTTGAGGGACGTTGTGCATGTCTCTGAGACCCTCATTCTTATTTCTATTGAAAGGGAACTGTAACTGTTCTATCAAAAAAACGTCGTTTGCCTAATCCACACAAATTTGGCAAACACTGAAGTAAGAAGAGCGGTATTTATCCAATTTTAACTAATTTTAACCCACCACCTGTGCAGCAACTACAAATGACAAAATAGCCCGAGCAAGTTTTTAGTATTGTTTTGCCAAACATGCCACTCAATTACCATACCAGTAATTTAATTAAGACTACGTTCACACGATGCCGGCACATTTTGAAAACGGTGCAAAATGTGACGGCAGCAAAACTTGAGCTAGCGTTCATATGATGCCGGAACAATTTGAAAACAGTAGGAAATTAGACGGCAAAAACTCGTTGCAAGATTTTGATGCCAAAGAAGTGTGCCTACACCCTAAGAATCGATCGGTATCGTTCCAAAAGCGGCTAAAATGTTCTATTTTCGTCATTTTCAAGTGTTTACACGATGCCGTTTCCAAAATGTGCCGGTTAGAGTTCCCTTTTCAAAATCTACCGTTTCAAAATCTGCCGGCAAAAAATGTGCCGTTTTCGTGTGAACGGGAGGTCTATCCGTCAAATTTTCACCGTTTTCAAAATGTGGCGGTATCATGTGAACGCAGTCTAAATGCTCTTGCTCCTCGATACAACTGACCAATCTCGAGAAATTCACACGGCTCTCCATGTTTTCATGCAGCAGTGTGCACTACGGGATAGTCTCTGAGCTGAGTCCAAACTAGCCGTACCACTGAATAGTTTCAAAATAACTACCGGGTGTCCCCATTAAATTTTTACTCCTGTTTAAAAAATCACCAAAAATCACAAAAAATCACTTTCATCAAACCTTTGACAAGTTTCTTTTTGTAACGACTCTCCTTACACAGTCCTTAAACAGAACAATATGCCGTGGGCGTTTCACCTCTCTCAAGAGTTATAAAACATCAAGAATCAAACAGATACTAAAGAGTTTCAGTCCCATGGTAATAGATGTGCAGTGAATATCTCTCACCCATGAACAATTGCTTTTTCTTTATTGATCTGTGCGAGGAGTCCTTTATGATTTGATCAATGTTTAGACCAATTTTAAGTCATTTTGCAACATGAAATTTTTGTAAAGTAGAATTTACCTATATTTGTAGTGCTCGTGAGACAACGAGAAAGATCACGAAAATACTTTGATCTTGGCTGTTAACTAGAAATTGTATCATTCAAATCTGTGAAATACTCTTGGTGCTAAGAATTTTCAAAAATGGGAACTTTTTTCTGCCTCACCCGGTATATATCATTATTTTGAATAGTATATTCCGCAAGTTATAACTTGTTTTGACAGAGGGCCCCTTGTAAATCACCCTCTGGGGAAGAGTTGCCGTCCTGTTAATGAATGAAATACTTTTGTCCTTCATCAATGAGTTAGAATTCGATTGACCTAGAGAAACGGGGACAAAACACGAAAGGTTTCGCGCCATGAGAAACTCTTGTTTTTGAGTACGACTTTGTCACCTGTCAACAGAAAATTCGGCGGGGCACTTGTTAATAATGCATTCGGCACAGGAAAAATCTAAACATCGTACTTTTTCAAATTATAGACAAACAATTCTGAAAAGATTTTTGGAAAACATCTTTTTGATCTGGTGACCTACTGGATGACACAAGAAAAAAAAGAATTTATTATTAGAAGGATTAGCTCAGCAACTATATCCCCAACAATCTTTGTTTTTGTCTCCTTTGATCAAGAAATTTGATCAATTATTCAAATGATTTTTCGAGATTTTCAAGACTCTCCGATATTTTTTAGATTTTCACAAACTTGTATGAGATTTGTTAAGTTACAGAAAACGTCACAGAAAATTATGTTTACAAACCTTGAATTTCAATTCACTTGGGTCGTAGAAGCTGGGATCACGTGACTGGATTGCTCGTGCCATAACAGGCCCTGGTGGAAGCGCTGATGGTGTACCCTAACGAAAAAACCGAATTAGTAAATAAAAGGTTCTTGCTTAGCAGGCAGTCAAAAATGTTTCACGAAAATATTTTGTAAAGTATAAGTTCCGTTTGGTTTTCGACTGATTAGAACTTATATCTGTAATAGAGTAGGTTCCAGGCCTACTTGCTGCCCAGTAGAAACTCGCATAAAAGAACCTAGGTTTTTCTTGGGCAGCCTGAATAGGTTCTTGAAAAGGTTCTTATATACCGTACACACCTTGCACACATTAATGCTGTTCTCAGCATAAGAATTCTGAAGAATTCTTTTGACTTCGCATGAGAACAGTTTTAGGTTAGAATTCTTGTATAAAAATCATGCAGTCTTTTGTAGGGAATTTAAAAGATGAAATTTCAGCCTCAAGGTTCTTATAAAAACAGGTTCTTTTATGCAGGTTTCTACCGTACACACCCTAATTCGTTTGCCATGGCCTTCCAACTCGATATCTACGCACTATTATAATATCTTTAAGCCGCTTGCTACATTTATCAAAATAGAAACTTGAAGGTACACTGTCGTGGTGCTTGTTGGATGGAGATAACTTCAATTCCTACTGAACTCAAATCTGTAATAAATTTTTCGATGATACATGTGCAGATTATGAACTATGACCCAAAGACTGGACCCTAGTTCTGGCAAAGACTAGCAAAAATTAAGTAACCGTGGTACAATTAATAGCTTATAGTTGATAAAAAACACAATCTTTATACCAATAAATGAATTTTAGATTTAGAATCAGGGTGACTTGGTGGTTCAAATGACAAATTGGCAAACTCTACTAGCAAACAAAGACATCTGCAGATAAGCCATATAATCGAATAAGTTTAAGTACATGCTGATTGGCACAGCAGCCATGTTAAAGAGTGAACAGTTCTCCAAAATTGAAATTGACAACAACATTTTGACCAGGGCAGTAGTAGCAAAAAATCTAGGTCTAGTTATTTATCAGAACCTTAAATGGGATACACATATAAAAGTATGCCGGACAAATGTAATGGAAAGCTCATACAATTGAATAAAATTAGGAAATGCATGAATCCGAAAACATTCGAAAACTTAGTCAAAATATCCTACACATCATCTCTTGACTATTGTGATATCTTTTATGGAAATGCCTGTAAGAAAGAGCTGCAAAGAGTACAAAGATCTCAGAACTTTGCTGCCAGAGTTGTCAAAAAGAGGCGAAAGTATGATAGTATTTCATCAACAATCAGCGAGCTGGGCTGGCTAACTATGGATAAGAGACGATTTGTAAACAGAGTAAGTCAGATTCACAAATGCTTGCAAGAAAACGCTGGACGCAATATCTGACAGAAACTCTGTCTGACAATGAATAGTAATGTACATCAATATTGTACACGTCAGTCCAATGAGTTACACTTACCAATAGCTAAAACTAACACCATAAAGAGAACATTACAATACATCGCATCTGCAGACTTTAATTCTCTGCCTACCTTAGCTCAGCGTACAACTAATAGAAAAAGTTTTTAGCCCAGGTTAATTCCTTATTTTGACACTTTTTTTCATACCGACGACTTTTGTTTACCTCCAAAAGTTGCAAGGTTTTTCTATTTGATTTTTTCATAGGAACTATGTAGCAGTCTTCTCATTTGTATCCTAATCTTCAAGGAAATTTAATGCATTATATTGTAATTTTTAGGTAGCAGTACGAAAAACCGTGTAAATGGATAGTGTGTTAAGGGACAGTGCAAACTTTATTATATGACATGGCCGGTGGAGAAGAAAACTTTTAGGAAAAAAAAATCTGCTCGGCCCGTAAGAAATCATTGCAGAAAAACTAACGGCCCCGTCACCCTTTCTTTAAAGTCCTTAAAAATGTGTCAGCCCTGTATTCATGAACAACTGATACTGAACATCACTGATGACTTAGCCAAAGACCATAACAAAATCAATTCATGTACTTACGAATGTTTTTCTATGAAAAATATACTTTGAAGATTGAGAGATATGACTGATCAGAACATACAAGCATAGAATTTCTCTGCTTGTATGATCCACAATTTTGCCCTCAAAATGAGCCATTTTACATTTCAAATTCCATCTTGAGCGTATAAAAAGATACTGCCCGTTGATTTTTGCTTCAAAAAGGTGTTGACCCACCTCTGATAAGCTCAATAAAAGTAGTTGCCCCCTTACGTTCTGCACCGGCCATGTTATAAGATAAACTTGGCACCGTCCCTAATATCATATCATATATCAATCTTGGGTTATTATCAAACAAGAGTACTTTTTCCCCGGTATACTGAGCTGACAAACGCTAATCAAAGAGACGAAATACCGTTGGTTCTTGGTAACTTGGTCCAGAATTTCGATCCATTATTGGTCTTGCCGGTGGTGCAGGATTGACTATTCTTTGTGGTGGGATTGAATTAGGCCTTGCAATTTGTGGTGGAGCTGTTCCCGCTGGAATCTAAAATGAAACAATAGCCTTTAATAATAAATTGGAGAAGAAACATTAAAGATCCATTGCTAACCATTATCCTTTGTGCGCCGACTGAAAAGCAAGACAAAATGAATTTAGGCCAAAAAGGACCTTCAGATATGACGAAAGTCGCCCTTGGCGCCACAAAGGATCATGGTTAGCAATGGGTCTTTAAGGACACTAAAATTAGCAATAAAAATAGTAAGTGTAGCGGTTTGGGCATTGGGACCAAACCGAGTCAAAATATGGAAAAATAGTTTATAACGCGTCTTTCTCGTTTTGCTGGCATTACACAATTGTAACTGCAATTGCAACTGTCTTGCAACCGCTTGTTCTTGCAGTCACAGTCAGTTCTGTTTGTAGCCTGCATGCAGGCTCATTGTCTAAGGCCCCGTCCACACGTATCCGAATATTTTTGAAAACGCATCTTTTTTTATCCGTTTTGGGTTCCCGTCCACACGGAGACGGCGTTTTCAGTCACTGAAAACGAAGCTTTTCAAAAACGCTCTCCAGAGTGGATCTTTTTGAAAACGCCGTTTTCATGTTGTCGTGTGGACGGGTGAAAACGGAGCTTTTCGAAAACGCTGACGTCAAGGCATCGATTTACGACGTATCAGAGCATGCGCACGGATCTTTGGGGACAACAAAAGGGCATTTTGATTGTCTGTTTTCTTTTGTCGAAGTTCGAACAGCGAAGTTTGAATGTAGCAGTGTCTTCGTGTGGACGGGGATATTTTCGAAAACACTCCTCGTGTGGACGCGGATCTTTTTGAAAACGGATAAAAAAAGATGCGTTTTCAAACATATCCGGATACGTGTGGACGGGGCCTAAGAAGGAAAGGATCTGCACAACTACGAGCCAAAGCTTTTAATGGTTAGCCAGCGTGCGATCTTTTTTTCGAGTAATTTGAAAGAGTGCTCTTTTAATTTCACGAAAAAAGACTGCATGCACGCAGGCTGCTCATAATTTATTCTAACTGCATCGTAATAAGTCACTAAATATTACTGACTCAATCTTCCCGAGTGGCATAATTTTCTATGGCTTTTATATCCTTGTTTTATGATTTATGTTGCGAAGTGTTGTTTGTTCGTCAACGATTGTTTCAAAGACAGAGGACAGGTTAATGGACATAAAGACATATTTTGACAAAGTTCTTTTGAATTCGTCTGCAGGGATTCATCGCCCTTCCATTGGTTTCCCCTGTGCGCCATTTTGATTTCCCTGTTACTTATAATCATAATCATAATCATAATCATAAACTTATTACAGTTGGTTTGTTAGTAGCTAACAACAGCTAATTTACACCAACTATCTACAAAATATACAGTATAACAGAATATATAAAACCCTAAATTAAGTGCAAATGTAGCACGTGCAGATGTTGCCATCCCAGCAACGTATTTCTTGTTTGAATTTCACGAGAGAAGTTGTCAATTTTAGGTCATCACTAAGAGCATTCCACAACAGACTCCCTCCAAAGGACAGGGAATTTACTCCGTAGCGTTGAGAACTCACCGAGGGGAGCTTGCATAATTCCTTAGTCCGTAGGTTGTAGGGAACATCTTTCTTGACAAAAAAATCCCACATGTACTCAGGATTGAGATGGTTCATTGATTTGTAGATCTCCACCATGAGGTTTTGTAGATTCTTTTTATGTGTTGTCTTTGTATCACCCCTATCTAAAAGTTCCTCAAACGTGGATTCATAGTCTCTATATAAAGTTCTCAGACCATTTTCTCCTTTGGACAATAGGTCTGGGCGCAGACTGTTCTGTTTGGTCGGTTGCAAGAATCATTCAGCTAATACTTTTGCGATTGTTCATTTAGAATTGCCAACTGAAGTCATTCATAGAACGACTGAAATCAGACATTTAACATCCCATTCCATCTCAATCAGACATTTAACGAGGCTGCCTATTTCTGAACGAGGCTGCCTGCTATGGCTCAGCTCTGGAAGTGCAACGGCAAGTAAGTCAGCAGTCTCCTTATATTATAGCTGGCTTTCTTATAAACTCATTTGTCATATTGATCAATAAAATTTGGAGTGAAATTAGCATGCCCCCCCCCCCACCGCAAAGCCGCGGTACTTACATGAACACATTTCCTTTAAATTTTTGGCCACGACTGTATTTGATTATCAATCATAACAACGCCCGGAACTGTCCCATAAAGATCTGATGCCTATGCTGAAAAAAAATAAGTTACTAACCTCTTCAACGTAAGGTCTTGGTATTAAACCCTCTTTTCCACTGCTATGACGTGCAAGCCACCAATCATCTTCTTCTTTCTTTAAAATTGATAATACGTCACCTTTTTTGAATGAAAGGTCTTCTGGATCCTGTAAGCAAAACATCGACTCTGTTTACTCGGAACAAAAAATATGGGATCGCGATCCCACAAGGATCGAGATCGCGATTCGAGTTGCGTTTACACGGGCGTTAAACGAAAACGGATCAGGATCGCGATCCACTTGCACATGCGTGTTGTGCATAGTTACGGAACCTAGAAACACTACAAAGACAATAGCGCTTGTATTTACTGCGCATGCTTAAAGGATTTCGATTGGGATCGCGATCCGAGAAGCGTTTACACGGCACATTTTTTCAGGATCGGGATTGCGATCCGGATCGCGATCCACCTCTGAAGTGAGATCGAATTTTAGGGGATCACGATCGCGATCAAGTGTTTACACGGCAACTTTTATTCAGGATCGGGATTGCGATCTGGATCGCGATCCCGTATTTTTGCTCCGTGTAAACGGGGTAATCGACATTTGGTACATTGGCCAAGATTTAAGGGCATGGTAACGACACGCAGTTACAACGGTAGATACGCACTACTGGGTGAGTCAAAAAAAAGTTTAGGCGTTTGGAGGGCTGTAGAATAAAAAGTATGTGACCGATATTCAAAACTGAAATGTTCATCTATCAGTCAAAAGTCAACTTAGATGAGAAAAATTTGTTTGGTAGTATCCCTCATCTTATAGACCGAGAAATTAGGAAAATGTTGGGAAAGGGCATGTTTGGGAACAAAAACTTGCAAAATGAAACAATTACATGCTTGCACCTTCATTGTGCAACTGTCCACAACAAAATTAGCTGATGATGCAGGGCCCAGAAAATATTGTTCTTCCAGGTAGCAAGCAAAATACCTTCATTTCTTTTTATGAACTTTCTTCTTCTTTCCCAATATACCAACCAATTCTGTCCCTTTATTACTCTCCCTTTCTTTCCCCTTTCTCCCCTCCTTTCTTTCCCTTCTTTTCCCCTTCTTTCCGTTTTTTTTCCTTTTTCCCTTCTTCCTTCCTGGGAAATTTAAGCATTTCAGCTACCTTCCTAGTAGCGCCGCTACCACGATACTTCGTTTGTTGAGCTCTGTGATGATGAATTAAAATGAAGGCGAACACGACTTACCCCTGTTCAAACCAAAACATTTGTAGCCCAAAGTGTACACGTAAGTCATTGAATAACCCTCTGACAAGTGTTTGGAGATCCAGAGGTTGAACACCACTGAGAATAGGGGTCTTCCCTGCACTTTCCTTCTCAAATTTTAAAAGATTTGGACGCTTGATCTAAGCATCTTTTCTGGCAAATAAAACTGTCTATAGTATCGTACGATATTATGGAACAATTTCTGTAAGTAGTGGAATTTTGAAATGAAACTGTTTCTATTCTATTTCATAATATTTATACAGGTTAAAATATTCAGTTATACTGGTTTACAATGTACCCTGTTAAAAAACTTGCAAACGAAAAGAAAATATAATACATATATACATAATTAATTATAATACATAATTGATTTTATAATGCGCCCCTATATTATGCAATACTCTGCGGAGCATACAATTTATAGGTAGAAGTAATAAAAGTAAAGAATTGCATTAAATCAAAATAACTTAGAATTACAAAAAAGTTTCTAAAAATTACAATTTACAATGGAAAAAGATACTTAGAACTTAAATGCTTGTTCGAAAAAATGAGTTTTTAATGCCTCCTTAAAACTAGTTATGTCCTTGGATTGTCTGATATGGAGAGGCAAAGAGTTCCATGTGTGAGGTGCAGCATATTCAAATGCTCTCTTCCCGAAAGCCTTAGTTTTAACTCTTGAGATACCAAGTAATGATAGCTCTGCTGATCAAA
The DNA here is from genome assembly GCA_964020215.1 of Aurelia sp. 3 sensu Dawson et al. (2005). Classification (NCBI taxonomy): domain Eukaryota; kingdom Metazoa; phylum Cnidaria; class Scyphozoa; order Semaeostomeae; family Ulmaridae; genus Aurelia; species Aurelia sp. 3 sensu Dawson et al. (2005). The sequence continues at coordinate 14,954,117 of OZ026593.1, read as the reverse complement.
GTGTTCTGGGAGCTGTTTTACTGCTCAATAATGCCTTTAAATAAGAAAATATCTAGATTTACATGTATTTCTAAAATAAAACTATAGTAAATGAGATCTATACAGCTATTAGCAAAGTGTATAAAAATAGTATATGTGATTATGAATACGCTGGATATGATATGAGAGAATTAGCCAGATGCAAGATTTGCTATGTTTACTTTGAAAGTTTTCAAACTCGGTGACAATTTTGATTCTAAGCTGAGACAATTCCACATTGTTGCGCCTTTATATGAGAACCATTTTCACGCTAGCGAACCTATACGCACTACTGTGGTGGATACGCCATACAGAGGCGGGGTATTATGCTAACGTGGTGGGGTATTATGCTTGATGTGGTGGATACGCCATACGGAGGCGGGGTATTATGCTAACGTGGTGGGGTATTATGCTTGATGTGGTGGATATGCCATACGGAGGCGGGGTATTATGCTAACGTGGTGGGGTATTATGCTTGATGTGGTGGATACGCCATACAGAGGCGGAGCATAATACCCCACCACGTTAGCATAATACCCCGCCTCTGCATGGCGTATCCACCACATCAAGCATAATACCCCGCCTCTGTGTGGCGTATCCACCACAGTAGTGCGTATAGGTTCGCTAGCGTGATTTTTGGCCATTGGCAGACTTTCGAATGAGAACTGGTATCAAGACATGCACAGTACAGGGTGTCTCAAAAAAATTGTTCGACGTTTGATTAAATACTAAAAAATAACGATACGCTGAATGGACCCTTGGTCAAGTCACCCTTTTTCTGAGATTTTAAATTAATTTTTGACACAAGAATCTTGAAAATCCGTTAACAATTCATGGGGTTACAAGCATTTGAAGTTCAAGCTTGTGCGAAAGCTGAAACCAGAGGCCTCGAAATGGCATTTTTGGTAAAAGTCCCATAAGCCGTCGTTTCTGTTATTTCTCAATTGTTTTAGGGCGAACCAAGTGGGATTCAAACAAGTATTCGATAACCTAACTGTCAAGCATATGGATGGTTTGAGGAAAAAGATTCAGTCTCTCACCGATTATGTTTTGAACCACTGTTTTGGGACTTACGCAATGTTAAGGAAATTTTGAGAATACTCGCAAGAAATACTTTAGAAGTCCTACTTGGTTTGCTCTGATATCAATGACAGGTATGAAATTGGATAAGCTTCTCTTACCTCCGTCTTCGAGCTTTTTGCCATACAAGTAATCTGGGGGGTCTCTGGTCTCAGCTATCGCATAGTTTTGATCTTCGAGAGCTCGTAACTCAGTGAATTTTCAACCAATTTGCACCATTTTAGTCTCTAAAATTATTTCATAATCTAAGGAACAGAGGTATCTTTCTATGAGCCTGTTTATGTTGTCCTTATTTTTCAATATTTAATCAAACGTCGAACAATTTTTTTTGAGACACCCTGTATATATCTTATGAAATGCTATTGTGTGAAATGGTCTCAAGACATGACATGTATCTATTTCAAGAATTCTTGCTCCGCTACTCACACTGCCAACAAAATTAAACTTTGCTCTGACTTTGAGTGAATCACTAGATTGAAGTGGTGGCCCACCACCTCCAACTCCTGGGGGCTGAAATCCTGGTCTTGGTGCCTGCAGAAGAAAGTCACTGTATAATCAAATTTAAGTCTGACAAAATTTTGGTAAATACTCATTAAGTTTCTTGAGAGCTGAATTAAATGGGATCTGTCGCCAAAATGTAAACAAAATTGTTATTGTGCAGTTTTGAAATGTAAAATCGCACAAGATTTTCATATATTTTCTACTCCTGTGAAGGTAAATCATAGTTGTTGATGGATTTTAATGATCACTTTTGAGCTGCTTAGATGAGGCCACCAACAGAAATGCAGAAAACAATGGGTGAACAATGGATGATTTCTGGCATGTGAGGGTTTACACATTTGTTTCCCATTTGGCGACCTGAGGCTACGTGCTCCGTTTTCATTTCTATCCGTTTTTGGTGATGAAAACGTTACCTGTTCACATTACTCCACTTTCAAAGAAATACGCTATGAAAACGATAGACGTTCACATTGCTCCAGCAAAATACTATTAATCCCTTTTTGAAAACAAAGGCTTTGTTAAATGCTGTCAAGAAGGCACCAATCACGAGTTTGATTGCCATTAGTCTATTAACAAACGAATGTGAAGCGTTTTCTATGCCTTTGTTTTTGGCATTCACATTGAAACCAGATCATTTTCAAAATGCACCGTTTTCAGATTTATGCGTTTTCATTAGCGTTTCGAAAACTCCGTTTTCACAGCGCGGAGCAATGTGAATGCTAGGCCAAAACGGATAAGTTGTACTCCGTTTTCATATGAAAACGGAGCAGTGTGAACGGGCCTGAGGTTCAGACCCTGTTCATAAGGAGAACGTGTTCCCAGCATTTCCAGTTTCACTGGGAAAATTGCTCAGTCGAGATAATGTTCCTTGACTATTCATATGAGAAAAGTTTCCCTGGCAAGCCGGGATAAAGAACAATAGCACTTTGTCTCTGGCGCCAAAGGATTAACCATAAACGAAGAGATTCCCCCGCTTAGCTGGGAAGCTCTGTTCACACGGGGAAATATCTCCTCGGCAAGGCGGGATCCCGGCAGAGTTCAAGCGAGATCTCCATTAGCCAGGAAAATATTTTCTGATGTGACCGCTTGTGATATTCTATGTGGGAAAGCTATATGAGGCAAGATCTTGGCTTAACGTAGCCTGCGCGCAGCCTCAACTCCTCCTCACAGGCTGCGCGCAGGCTAGGCTTAACAGTTATCTCGCATCACTGAGAAAATGCCCGGAAAATTTTCTCCATACGAACAGGCCCCCAGAGCTCCTTCATATAAAATCCTTGCCAAGAACTAAAAAATCTGTGATCAAAAATGGTTGGCAGAGCACAAGCTTTCTTAGTCCATTACTCTCTTCCTTAACCCTTTCCGTCTTTGTGGTTCACTTGTGGACCCACCAACAAAATTTTGCGAAAAAGATTTTTAAAATGATGTAACCAAATTGGTCCAAATGGCACATAAAGTGGCAGAATGACCAAAAATTGATGTTGCATAGAATGGCCTCAAAATTGGTATATATAGATGCTATTTCAAACATGCTGATTACCAATTTGAGCTTGATTTTTGAAAATTTTGTCACCAAATTGGTCATGCATCTGACCCCTTGATGAATTGAAAAAACATGATAAAGAGCTCCAAAAGAGCTCCCATTGCATATTCTACAAGTGTGTGCTGATAAATGCTTTAGCTAAAGAAGTAAAGTCATAGAGACTCAGTGATGCATGAATTTAGTTCCAGTGAAATTAAGCTGGGTGTAAAATTCTATGACCTGTTTCTTTGAACTGAACAGCTTTTCTGAAATCTTTAATATTTTCCATATAAACTTTAACATTGTTGGCGTTAATTAGCTTTAGTTATATTTTTTATGTTGCCAACTGTAAACAAATTGTTAATAACAATGATAATTCAGAAGTGTTTTTCTTCTCTTTTAAGAATACAAGAAAATTTTCGAAATAAAGCTAAAAACTATCGTAATTTCTAAAACCGTTGACAAAAGATCAAATAATTTTCAAGAAGACCATAGTTTATGGATGCCTACAATATGGTATCAAGCAAAACTCTTTTACTCTTCTGGTTTGTGACTTAGAAATTTGATGACGTCACATCATAAAATGAGCTGACATATAAAATAGGCTGTAATTTTGACAAATATTAAAGATTTCTAAAAAGTCCAAAGGTAGAAGCATAGAAAAGTGGCTAAAGTTTCTTTCAAGTCACTTAGTGTAAACAAATAAATATCTTTGTTACTCACAGGCTCAACTAAAGTAGTTGAATCCAAGAAGTGCTTTTTGTAAAATTCTACAATGGATGGCAAGTCATCAAATGTTTGATCACCAATCTTGTACACTCCACTATTTCTTTTGAAATTTATGATGTAATGAGAAACTTTGCCAACTTCCCTGTAAGAATTTAAGATGTTTAAGGGTACTTTATAACAATGAAATTGGTCTGCAAAGGTTTTTACTATGTATGTATGCATGATTTTGCCATAAAATTAAAATTACAATACAAATTGATAAAAGGAAAGTGATCTAATTACAGGCAAAGTTCTATATAAGTTCTAAAAGGGATATGATATTTACAGGCAAAGAGTTAAAAATGACGTTTAAAAACACCCCAGGTTAAAAATGGCAGGGATAGCATTAAAGAGGTCAATGAGACCTTGTTTCCATAATGGTCACTCCGGAGGTGTTATAAAAATAAAAAGAGATTTGTTCCGGAAAAAAGGATCTCTTAAAAAAATTATTATTATTTCATTTTCATAGGCGGATTTTGCATTTTCAATAGTATATGTAGGGGCTATCATCTTGACTTTGGAGATCATTGAAGAATTTATCTTTGATCCAGCATAGAGCTCAAATCTTTTAGATCTTAAAAAAGGTGGGTGTGAAATTGTATCAAATTTTGCCATGAATTGAATGACTTCAAAGAAACTTTAGGTAATTTGCCGTAAATCTGCCGTGGCAATTCTTTAATATCTTGATTATTTTCAAAATGGCGGCATTTTGATTATGTTTGTAAAAATCCATCAAACATTTTGAGAAAATCTAAATCATCGTAACTCCTAAATTACTTGAGGAACATTGACGCAATCTGCAAGAAAACCATAGTTTATGAAGGTCTACAACATGATTGCAAGCAGAAATTTGTAGCTCTTCTGGTTAAGGATTTAGAAATTTGATGATGTCACAGCTTCAAAATCAATAAATGCCGCCATTTTAAAGCTAATCACGATATCAAAAAATTGCCACGGCAGATTTACAGCAAATTGCCCAAAGTTCCTTTCAAGTACTTTGATTCAAAGAAAGATAAAGAAGGATTTTACACCCGTCTTTTTAAAGATTTGAGCTCTATGCTCTTTGATCCTATGTTTGAAACTGTCAATGTTCTTTGATAAATGTTCAATGTTCAATAAATGTTCAATGTTCTTTTACTCAAATAAAAGCACAGCATGCTTTACAAGGACTATACAATACATTTTGGAAACACAAAGGCAATGAACAAGTAATGCACTTTTGTTATAATTTCAACAAACAGGGTGTCCCAGTAAAATTGTACCCCATTTGCATGGCTGCTGTGTAGGAGCTGTTGATTAACTATTTTGGTTTCTACAAAGTTGTATAGGTCAGGCTTCAACTTAGAGTTTGAGACCAGAGTCAATTTGACAAGTGGTTGCTGATTTATGGCAGAGAGCATAGGGCTTGAATCTTTGCAAAACTTTAAAATTAAATGTGTCAAATGTTATTTCTTTACTATTTCAACTAAATAGATTGATGGGAACTTGAGGACGTTTGCCATGATTGCAGAAAGAGCATTTAAGATATCATCATTATTTTCAGAGTTACAGCATTTCTAACATTTCTGCTGGTTTTGAAGTTGTGACGTCATCAAAATGCTAAATTGTAAACCATAAAAACTAGAGACTTTTGCTTGCTATCATCTTGTAGATCGTCAAAAACTGAGTATTTCTTGTATTGGTCACTTTGATTTTCACCAATCAGTTGACAATTTATAGTACTTTCAATCTTTTTCAAACCTTCTGATACTTCCTGGCGTACATCCTTTCATAAATCTTAAAACACTGCAATTCCAAGAATAATGATGATATCGCAAATGCTTGTTCTGCAAATATGGCAAACGACCTGAAGTATCATTCTATCTATTCAGTTGAAAGAATTATGCAACAAAATTTTACACACTCAGTTTTTAAATTTTGAAAAGATTCAAGCCCTATGTTACGCAGAGAAATGGCAAAATAAGTGGTTGCTTAAAAAACAGCACTTCTTTTGTTCTCCAGCAATATCAAAATGAAGAAAGTTTTCAAAGAAAGGGTTATAGTGTTGCATTAAAATCTTTGCTAAAACTTTTAAAAATTTTTGCTAAAAGGGGTCAGCAGTGTTGTCTGTTCATGAGACAGCACTTTCTACCTTTTCAAAATTGTCTTTAAAATTTTAATGCGATGCCAGAACACTTTCTTTGAAAAATTACTTTATTTTGACATTGCTGGAGAACAATATACTGTAAAAGTGCTGTTTTTTGAAGCAATTACTCATTTTGCCTTTTTTCTTCCAGAAATTAGCAACCTCTTGTCAGACTGATTCAAAGAGGGTCTCATACTCTAAGTTGAAGCCTGAGATGATTGAATCTACAGCTCCTCTACAGTAGTAACACAAACGGGGCACAATTTTTTCAGAACAGTAGATATAAAATATACACATGCACTCTTCAAAACAAAACTACAAAACTCCTTTTTCAAATCTTTTCTCAGTTGCCCAGTCTGGTTATTTACAACATTCTGTACAACATACAACTTTACAAAACATGTTGTACACTTCCATGCCAGATTAGAAAAACAGAAAGCTAACAAATTTTCTGGTGGATGTGAAGATCAGTGGGGGATTAGTAACACATAAAATGTCAAAATGGCTATTCTTTGGCAGCACTTGCTTCATTAAAGGAAAGAGAAGGGGAAAACTTGACACATTCAATTTTCTGTTAGAAGTTTCTAAATGAGAGCCAAGGGTCTAAAATGAAACAGTTACAGACTTTTTCCTCTATCAGATTCAACATAGAACATGAAAATTCTTACCTCACTGACAAAACATAATCCCCTACACTTGAACTGCTGTTCCTGACAAGGAACAAACCAGGGCGTTCTTTTTGATTCAAAACACTTTCACATTCATTTCTAGAAATGGAGCCATGAAACCAGCTGAAACAAAAATTTGACATGTTTCAAAAAATGATGAAGCCATTGCATGTCAAAATCAAAGAAAATTCTGTGTGACAAGTGTCCTTTTTACAACCATTTTAGCTCTTAGGATGGCTTAGTGGTTGCGCATTTGACTAACAGAAGGTTGGAGGTTCAAATCCTGGCCCTGTCTCACTTGTTACAAAGAGAGAGGAGAGTTGCCAGTAATTCCAGGCTAAGGGAATCACAAGGTGAGACGGACCAGGGCACTGCTTTGAAAAACCTGCCTCTCAGTGTGTTATTGAGCTACCTGTGGATTCTTGGCAGAAATATTAATAACCTCTTGGCAAATGATTTATTAACTTTTCTGTCACATTGTTACTTTCCTGATTAATGCTTTACTGCCTACAAAGTTTACAAAGTAGGAGCCTTTGTCTTCTTGCCTGAGAATTCTTGTCCAAAATTTTTAAAGCAAGTCATTATTAATACCTATGAAAGCATTCTTGTGGGGGTGTATTATAGGGTGCCTCAATACCGCAAAACAGCCAAAATTTGCAATATTACCCATCACCCATGAGCCATTTTCTCTCATAAACCGTAACCATCTGTTGGTCTTGATTCAGTACAATAAATATTCTTTTGAGCATAGCTATTTTATGTGAATGAAGAAAGAATCCTGCAGAAATATAGGTGAATTCACAATTCACAATGACCATACTTTTACAGTCATGCAAAGGCTTTACAGAAAATAATGAGTATCCAGCAGAAGGTTCTGTGAAGTAGCAAAAAACTGTAAACGGTTTGCTTAAATTCTTCTGCAACCATGTTGCACAACAAAAACCATAAACTGCACTGATTTCCTTGCTGCAACCAGGGGTGGCGCCAGCCCAGAAAAAATGGGGTGGGAAAGTGATAGAAATGATGGCCAGAAGGCATTACCTAACAATTTTCAAGTTGTTTTTGCTTGGGAATGGATACCGACCTGAGGAGTGGGGTGGACATGTCCACTCTAGTCCACCCCCTGGCGCCGCCCTTGGCTGCAATCATATCCTGCATCCAAAAATACGGCCAAAGCTACCTAACTGGCATACCATAATAGAACCCTTCTTGTTTGTAGTTAAAGAATTCTTACAAATTCTCTCACAAATTCTTTGAGGATAATCTTTACAATGCCTAAAACTGTCTTTACACAGCATGTCAATATACTGCCCATTGTCTTCAATACATACATAACAAAGTTTGATACATTGCCCCTCTCTACAAGGCCCCCTTATTAATGAGCCCATTCATAAGCTCCTTTATCCAGTGACTGAAGGCTAAACATTGTGTTGAAAATGTATCAATTTTATGTTGATACAAGAACTTAGCAAATGAATATTCTGGGACACATGATGAAAGAGCCTTTCTTTTCTGGCACATTTGAAGACATTAAACTGGTTTCCCTCCCGAGGGGCAACACTGTCCTTATCATCTCTCAAGTATCAAGCCATGCTAAAATTTCATGATATTTTGCAAAGAGCCATGGCCAGTCTACATTACATTTTTCCTGGGTCTAAATTAACCTTGTTCAAATGAGGAACTAATTCATTCATAGATGGGAAGAGGAAGAGTATGAAACAAAAGGACAAATGTTTCCTCATTCCATTTATCTTGGGTTTCAAATTCATAATGGTTTTGTCTCATAAAAACAAGAGAGAAAATGCCTTGTGGGCTTCTTCAGCAATTTGTTACACATGCAACTTATTACTCCTTAGGCAAATTTCCATGGAACAGCATTTTCCAAGCAAGTGGAAATTTGACTATTTAAGGCGAGAAGAAAGTTATGGCTGCAGACAACCTTTTATTGCATAAATTCCACTCACTCTCAAAATGCTACTGTGTGGAAATAAGCCTTTAATTACAATTTCCTTTAAATTTTCTTGAAAGTTGCTGGGTTCATTATGACAAAGAAAATGGCAGGCTTTTGATTACAGTGCCTAACTGAATTCACCAGTGCACCAGTGCACCAGTGTACCAGTGCTTAGCTCATGCATTCCAACTCTTCATGTTTCCTTGCAGCTATTTTCTTAGAATTTGAATTCAAGAAGGCACTGGCGCAGAACTTACATCATACCACTGATTTAATTTTTGTACTTGGCAGACACACAAGTTCATAAATGTCAACTGGATTTGTATCTTTCCTCCAAGCAGACAACATGTCATATGTCATATGATTTGATCAATTCATGTTCTAAATCAGACTCCAAGTAAGTGAAGCCTTTTTAGGATATGGTCAATTTCGCAGAGCAAAAATATTTTCCTCTGTTTCAACTTATTTACCTTTAAAAGCCGTGTCTAACCAATGTTGTGAAAAACATGGCTTGTGGTCATGGCTAAACACTGTTCTTTTTAAAAATATCAGGGCCTCTCTCCAAGCTAAATATTTCATTCTTTTCCTGTCCTCAATAAGCTATTGTTTTAATTCCAACAATCTGACTGCCACACAGGGGTGTAGCCAAAGCAGGGTAAGGGAGCCATGCTCATCTTACTTTCAGAATTTCAGCAAATTTGTGAGCAATTTCAACGATTCATAAGCATATTCAACAATCCAACAAAGGACACACCTATTTTGGGCAAATTTGGGGTCAGCACCACCTAACAAGTTTCTTTGATATCAAACCAATATCTATTTTACAAAAAATTAAACTTGTTAGAGCTATTGCATTCATGAACTTTATTTCTCTATCTTCTATTTTTTCTGGCATGAAGATTCTAAATTTGTATGATTTATTTCATTTGAAGTTGCTTTTATTATGTTTCGATGAGTCCGTTAATAGGATATCTTTTTCTGTCTTTTACGATTTTTTTTCAAATTCTGTCAGATGATAAAACATGATAAAAGGCAGCCTCATAAGGGTGATATTTCCATGACATGTCATAACACCTAGCAATATGGTGAAGGTACTCTATGGTGCTAAACCTTGGAACAACATCCCTTGAACATCAAGCAATCTCCTTCAGTGATGAATTTTCACCATCAACTGAAGTTACACCTGTTCTCTACCAATTATCAAGTTTAGATTTTTAGCTGTTTTTTGCATCAATCAATCTCAAAATGTTTAAGAGCCTTCAAATCAAATGATACATTTTTAACAAAGGGGTTGCTCTCTCCTGGATTAGTTTATCTACTGAAAGAGCTTCCCCTTTAAGAAAATTCTTCTCCATACAAATTTCTGATGTTTCTACATAGTCTTATTGGAATTTTGTCATCCTGTAACTTGTCATTATTGTAATATTTATAAATTTTGTTAGTCAAATGGTTTTTGTATGTAGATGAATTTTTTTGGAAAACTGAACTGAACTGAACTCTTTATCTCCACCCTTGTTTCCACAAAACCATGTTATGCAATGTACCCTGTAAACAATTAAGGAGGAAGTGCATTGGGTTTGGTGGTTACTTTTGACATGAGGTAATTCATGATATCATGGTCCACAGTACAGGCCTTGTGTTCTTTGATATGGTTTTGTTGTTTCTTTGAAAATATTTCTAATTTCTTCAGGATTGTCTTTCAACAAAATTTTCTATTCTATGGCTCAAAAAAATGAAGAATGCTTCAAAATTCTTAAGGAAATCTTGAGAATTCTTCCCATGTTAAGGTGTTGAAGGCCTGCGCCACACATGCATACTATTCTTGAGCTATGAATACTCCCAAAATGGCCTATTTTGGGTACTCGGTAGTGGGGGTGATCAGTTTTTACCTCAAAGGGGCTCATTGGCAACAGGGCATTAAAAAGAAAGAATATAATACTAGTAAATCTGTTTGGAATTTCCCCCAAAACACCAATTTGGAAAGTGTATGGGAATGTGTCTCCTGTGCCCCCTGCATAGACTGACGACGTGATTCCTTGTATTCGTTCAACATTTATAATCTGATGTTTTAATTTCACTCATACAAAGGACTCACGACCAAACGAATTCTAAACAGGGACTAAAATCTTACGAAAAATCGGAAGAAACTTAGAACATCTTCCATCCTTCGAACATCGAAAGAAAAGTCGAACGTCCCTTCGAACGTCATTTCGAGCGTCGCTTCGCTTCGAGAAGTCGAACTTTGAACTAATGAGCCAATCAAACGCTAACAATAGGCACGTGGGTTGACCATATTAAGAAAGTAGCGATCTGATTGGTCGCGCCGTGAACGCGGCGGACTTGGCCTAATTAGTCCCCATTCTGAAGCGTAAGGACATAAGTCCCTCAACTGAAGCGATGACAACAACAACAACGAGCGTAAGTTAGAGGGACTTATGTAATGTAGTCTACCCCCTGCACCCCTAGTGGAAGTAGACGGGGGAAATAGGCTAACCATCTAACCAAGCGCCTCACTTCTGTCTTTAAGGTTTGCATCATTAGAAGGGACCATTTTGGTTTATTTACAACAATGTGCCACTTTGAAAATTTTCAAATGGCACATGATCAATGATGTCAAAGGAAGTTCCAAATATTCCTACATACCTCAATAACTTCTGAAAGGTGAGTTGTATTGACATGAAAATTGCATAGTTGAAAAGAACGTTTGAAGAGCTTTCAATTGATGCATAACTTTTTGCATTTTGACGAAATTCAAGAAAAATTTATGACATCATCAGTGACATGACGTCATAATTGATAAATTTTAAAAACCATTTTAGCAGAAATTTTTTCATTGAATCTTACAAAATCAATCAAATGTAAATTTGGATTCTGCAATCAAAAAACACCTATCTCTCATAAGAATGTCAATTTTGGCCTTTAACTGATATATATATACAACATATAGGAAAAGTGGTCATGTCTGAATTGCCACTCCTATGAATGATAGGTGTTTTCTGACGGCAGAATCAAAATCTACATGGTTGATCTAGTAAGATTCCGTGAAAAAATTTCTGCAAAAATGGTTTTTAAAACTTGTCAATTATGATGTCATGTCACTGATTACGTCATAAATTTTTCTTGAATTTGGTCAAAATGCAAAAATTATGCATCACCCGAATGTTCTTCAAATGCTCTTTTCAACTATGCATATTTTATGTCAATACAACTCACCTGTCAAAAGTTATTGAGGTATTTAGGGATATTTGGCACTTCCCTGACATCATCAATGACATGACATTCAAACATTTTTTAAAGTTGCACATTGTCTTGAATTAATCAAAATGGTCTCTTCTAACAATATGAACCTTAAAACTTAAGTTAGGCAGTTGGTTAGATGGTTAGCCTATTTCCCCTGTCTAAAGCAGTGTATATCCAGGGTGATTTTGAGTGCCTATTTCCAGAAGATCTTCGGAGCAGAGAAAGAACTCATCTGGTTTTTGGCGCACATATTGGCACAGAAAGGGACCATAAAACAATGGACAATTCAATGTCTGATTGTATTAAACAATAGATACCTATTATTCTTTGGCGCACACACTGGCGCACAAAATTGTTGTGCTCTGAAATGTTTGGTGCAGAGAAGCACAGAGATTCACCCTGGGTGTACATTATCTACCAACTTTTGTTTCCCTATTTGATCTACTGTTTGACTCTGTCACCTTTGGCAAAAGGTGAAAAGGGGCTTGAATCATGACTGGCCCTTTGAAAGGCAAACTATTCAGTCTGGCTTTTTAATGATCTCCATCACGATCTTTGATTTTTGGCAAGTACATTTTGTCAAAATTGTGCTGACAACTGTCTAATTTCACGACAACAATCCAGCCATACTTTATAATGGGAACCAAGAGTCCATCTCACGCTCTCCTCAAGCTGTTGCAGAACGGAAAGTGACGAAATGTTTCAAAATGGCTCACTGCCTTCTAATCTGATAACAAATCCATGGGAACAACTGACTGTGATTTCCCATTCCTTGTGATTCCAACATAATGCACGCCTGTCACCGTGCAAATTTACTGCCAATACTCCCGAAAGCGCAACCGCCCATATTGCCATTTTGCTGACCATGGTTTCTGCCCTTTTGGATTTTGACAACACACAGTCAGCGTCAGACAGTTGGTTTTTGCTCGCTGCAAACAAATGCCAAACTTCCCGACATGCTCCGACACGAATATCCGCTAACTGCACCTTATACTTACCTATAAACATTTAATGGATCAGCCATCTTCTTCCTATATGCAATGAAACCCAATCTGTTGAATAAATCCCTTGAACGCCGCCAACAGTTTGCTTGCAGTCTCAATCCACCTTTTCTTCACGTCTTGCTAGGCCTAACCGGTTGTCACCTTTACAGCAGGCTTTTCGTACAACTCATTGAGCCTCTGTTCGCTGAATGCGAATCTAAGGAGTCTTCAATGCTTCAACTTTTACTTTCGCTATCTCTCTCCAATTACAATTTGTTTTATTGGCGTTGAAATCCGTTTTGAAATAAGAAATAATTTCAGTTTCCTCTTTTGCGAATTTTCGGTCGGGCCGATCCTTGAGTATGGGATGTTCTGCGCATGTGTTTTCAACACCACTCCTCCGCAGAACAATTATAATTCCGCAAACAGCACGGGGGCTTGGGGGCACGAAAAAGGGTTGAGCTCAAAGACTAAGGCCAACTTTCCAAAAGTAGTCATTAAAAACAGCTTACTTGCTACAAATTTGTAAACAAATCTCGTGACTGATTATGTTTTCATGGGAAATTTGAACCGGCTAGTTATGAAAACGGCAAGGGGGCATGGGGGAACAAAATGCGGGTTCTCACACAGACCGTGTCGAGAAACTTGGGCAAGTCCAGAACATGGGAATTCATTCAAGACAGTGTTTGAATTTGTAAAAAAGGCCTAATTTCATGAAAGTAACAAGTAGAAATGGAATTTCTTCTTGCTCAGTTCCTGATCCGTTTTTCATCACCACTCCTCTGCACAGAACAGTTGTAATGCTGCGAAAAGCATAGCCTACGTGTAGATCCCCCCCCTTCCGAAAGACCCCACTTCTTCTTTCGGAAGGGGGGGGGGGGTCTATATGTAGGCTGCGAACAGCATGGACAGCATGACAAAGAAGAACTTGATGAAAGTGGCTATTAGAAATAGTAGACACAAGTCATCAATGTAAAATCAAATTACATTCCCCTTTATCTGTGGAGTTTGCTAACATCTCATTCAGCGGTGGATTCAGTGGGGGGGGGGGATCAGGGCAACCGCTCCTTTATAAAAACTCAGCTTGGTGATCTCTATTTGGCCTACCATAGGAGAGCCCCTCATCAAGACCCTAGTGCACTTTTTTTTTAAAAGTTTGTGGGAGGAGTATGTGAATCAAGGCGTTGTTTACTTGAAAACGAAAGAATTTTCTAAGATAGCGTAAAACAATCGCGGTTGCCCCCTTCAACTTCGAGCGGAATCCGCCCCTATTCTCAGCCGTTTGGGCTGGGTATTTACCTACTAATTCAAGCAACGGAAATCTGAATAGAATACTATTCTACGCTCAAATCGAATTTCCTTCTCTACTTCCCACACTTTCCCTTCGCATAAAAATCTGATAAAACCAGCCCTTCTTATTTGGGGGCGAAAAGTAAGGAATCGGAACGGAGAAATTACGAAAGATTTGACCATTTGACCTTATCAGTTGCACGAATGGATATGCTTCAGAAATTACTTGTTACATGATTGCAAAAAGTGAAACTGTAAGTTAATCAGAGATTCAACACAATAAGATCAAATTATATGGAGGGATTTTTTGGACCACGCTCTTCAGATCGTCGAAAAATCCCCATTTTGAATTAAAGCTGGCAGAACTGAGAAGTAAATTTTTGTAATTTACCCTACTAAGAAAGTTTGTAGAAGCACTTGCTTTGGTTGGCAAGCAGCGCTTGCCTCACTCAGCCCACAAATCACGAAGTCTTTGCATCCTGCATTGATAATCACCTTTCATGTGCAATCTCTATAGCTTTTGAGCATCCTTATATTCATAGTGATTTGACATGTGTAGATTTTGATATAACTGAAAATCGTCTATGTATGATGGTCCTCAATAATGAAGTTGGTTAGTTTCCGACAGACAGCAGAAACTGCGTAAAATGACGTCGTCGAACAATCTGAGATAAGGAAGTGTATTGAAGATAAGCTTGAAATGATAAATCAAGAGCTCAAGGCCTTAAGAAGAAAATATCAAGTGTTGCTTAATTTTGGGATCTGTTGCAGGGAGCTAAGGGGGCTCAAAGTTACGAGTTTTCACGTATGCGTGCGCAGTTTCTGCTCTGTCTTTCCGACATAAAATTTCACTCATGAACAAAAAGGGGGTTGAATTGAATGGATCCAAGGAAATTTGCTGAAATGTATAAGAGCATAGGATTTTAAAGAGAATTAAAACGATTACTAAACAAAATTTGAACTGAGGGTCGTATTGGGGGGGTTCCTTGTTCCCCTGTTCCCTCATAAAATTATCTTTCGTTCCCATCTTCCCTGTCAAAATTTTGAAATGTTCCCTGGAAAAATCATGCCGTACAAAAATCGTGAAACTCTTTTGTAAAACATCGTCCTTCCATTTTCAGTTCATCATCTCCAGAAAGAAGGCAAGCAGTCGTACGGGACATAGAGCTAATGTCATAAATACAAAGCGCAGAAGGATTTTGTTGTACCGGTGGTGCAAATTTTGCAAAAATCAACATTTAATCTGGCTTTCTTGTGTAAAATCTTACCTTTCTCAACCTTTTACAGTGTTCGCCGTTACCTGAAAGCAAATGAACTGCTCCCTTGTTCCCTCTACGGATTTTGGTTTGTTCCCTGTTCCCCCAATCGTTCTTTGGCATGTTCCCCTGTTCCCTAGAGCCCCTATACGACCCTCTGAACTGTACATTTTGCAAAAAAGGTGGGGGGGCATGCCTCCCCCGGCCCCTCGTCGTCGGAGGGCCAGTATCAAAATTGAAAGCAGAATATTTATCGAATTTGATCTCCACGAAATCTTTGGGATCATCCTAGCAATTTAGATATCAAGCACCCGAACAGCAACCCAAAAAGTCATTCGCTTACAATTTCACAACCCTTGAAATCTTCAATTAACTTTTTTAGCTGTCTGTTTGGCGTCAAAGTCTTATTTCTAAGTGTTTCATTTGTCATTGGACTTTTGTTATGCTCCTGCAGCCATTTCTCAATTGCAGATCGTTCATATGAAAACCCATCACATAATATAACTGGGTCTTTCATAACCAACATAGTTATCGGACACAAATATTCATTCGGGGGCTCTTTTGCTTTGCTGACATCTTTGGCTTTCTCAAGCATACGTTTACGTACTCCCATCGGTAGACCAAGCTTCTTTAAATCTTCCTCACTTAATGATGGAATCTCCTTTAATGTTATTTTCTCCTTTTTGAATCTATCATAATATTCTTCAAAGCTGAACGATTTTAACCAGTTCTGGAGTTTCCTAGCTTCGTTATTCTTCTGGGAAATTTTCAGCGCAGTTCTTTCCCTAGAAGATGGCTGACTTGCCTTCAGCCGTGTCTTTGCCTTTGGGGGCTTTTCATTAGTTCTACTCAGCCTCGACCATCCAAGTAAATTTTCCCCACCTAATGAAGTTCTGCTTCTTAATGTATGCAAATCGTTCAGTCTTGGGTTGTGTCTTGACCATGTTGTGCCATGCAATGCTCTGGTGCTTGCAGAAAGGATGCTTGAACCCAAATATCCGATGGGGTTGTCTTCGTACGTTGAATATGTTCTACCACTTTGATTGGACAACAACCGAGAGCAGATTTCATCTATGTCATCATAATCATAATCATCATCATCTTTGTAGCTATGATTCCATCCAATTGATGGCTTGAACGTTGTTCCTTAGAAGAAAGATGAAGTAAAAAGGTAATTGAAAACCTGCATCCACGAGGGGGGGGGGTTCTCGGCTAAATTTCGGGCAGGGGTGTGCCGCCCACAGTTTCAACATGGCACCGTTGCCTATACCAATTTTTCCCACAATGATACCCTTGGCTAGACTAATTTCTACACCAAAAGTGCCGTGAGTGACATTTTCTGGACAAAACTTGCCAAATTTTTGCGTTCTAAGGACCAAAATTTGAAAAAATTGGGTTTCTTTACAGGAATTACCGAAGTTTGACATTTCTTTGACCAAAATTGCCAAAAAGCATACCCTTGCCCAGATTAAAATCGACTAAAATTATTTTTTTATATATATACATATTCCATTAAAAATTTACAATACATGATTACTACTATACCTATACCTAACGCTACCCTACTACGGAGACGATACCCCAAGGAGCAAAACATTTTGTCTACCCAGGGGTCATAACATAAAGAAAAAGACACAGAGCTACAACTAGAAGTCAAGGATTCTTGCAACCAAATAATTGCGAGTGAAGATTTAAAAAGTTTGGAACCATGAAAGGTAGTGAAAAAAACATTTAATTACATAATTACTGAAAACAGACACATATACAGAAGGGATTTGGGTGCTCTTTTTGGGGATTCCAATAACTTTCAACCAAAGCGTTCTGTCTCAGAAATGTACTTAATAGTTAAATTTAAGATCATTTTATTGGCTTCAAAAGGCAAATTTTTATTTCCATACAGAAGAAGTTGCAACATATTGATATCTGCACTCTCAGAATGTCCACAAGCTCTGAGTATATCGTTGACACAAGTGAGAAGACTGCATCTCTGCTGTCTGAAAGAATTGCAGAGCAGCAAAAAGTGTTCAGTAGGTTTGCTTCAGCAGGACTAAAATTGCCAAAAACGATACCCTTGCCCAGACTAAATGGACGAAATTGGCAAAAAGTATACCCTTGGCTAGACTAGAAGGTTCGAAAAAGTATACCCTTGCGGGCGGCACATACCCAGGTACCTTTACTATGGAAGAACCCCCCCCCCCGTGCCTGCATCATGTTGAATTTTCAGCAAAAGATTTTCGGCTCAAGACTTTGCTCAAAGTAAATTGTTTTGAAAATTGAATCGATGGCAAACGAAAATGGCACCATTGGAAACAACAAACTCTACTGTGGATATACATACGAAAACACAAGAAAAATAAAGAATTTTATTTTGAAATCCTTTATGTTTTGTGAAGAAATTCAATTTTCTATATTTGTTGAATATAAGATTAATTTTCTGAACAAGGCAATTGGATAATCCAAACGCCTCGTACTACGTCTTGCAGCAGTGGAGTTTTAGCTCATATTTTCTTGTGAACTCAAAGATGTTTTCAGTGCTCCTAACAAATATTCCTCTTCCTTCCAATCTCAGGTTTAAAACCTATCTTGTGCGAAGGCGCACTAGACACAGAAATACAAGGAAGCTCTATTCGAACAACTTGAGAGCGGTTGGGCCTATAACGCTCAGTTGAAGACGAAACAGAACAAAAAACAAGACAACAAAACAAGACACAGGGATCAAAACAAGGTAAATGAATAATCAATTAAAACATCCGTGTCTTAACACCTTTGAAAGGAGCAATACGCAAAGAAGGTCTTTTCTTGACATTTTTCAAGTATCACTGCCATCTCAACAAGGAAGTCGTTGTTTATATTCCTGAACATTTTAAAACTTTCTATCATAGATAAATTTTATCAATTTTAGTGCTTCTTAGCCTGCTTATAAAAAAAAATTCATCGCAATACTTTGTCTTAAAAAATCTTTTTTTCATCAAACCTCATTGGTGAAATTGAATTTTCGATGGTGAATGAAAACCTACTTACCAATAAGCATTTGTTTCATAAGATTTTAAGGGCTCAGAAAATATTACTGACATACCCATACCTCTTGTTTTCTTAATGCTCCTTTCATTGAATAGCATGGGAGGTGTCCTACGAATTGGCTTTCCAACTCCAGTTCTCATATTGACCCTTTCCATTTGTACCAAGTCAACTGTGTGCATAAAATGAATGCTATCCATGAATGGGACAGTTTTTTGGCCATATGCACAAGCTTGTTCTAATCTCATTTGCTCTTCAGGCTCAAATGCTTGCCATGTGCCATCATCCGCTTGCCATTCCCAAGTGATGCCTGCATATTGATATCAAACGGAACTAAAATATTCATGCATTGAATTAGACAATTTCTCCAGGTAGAAGTCTGCTGTTGCCATAATTTGAAGCAAACAGCACTTAAAGTTAGTTGATGGAGATATACCGTAAAAGCTCTATCAAACCCTTCCCCTCTCTATTAGCCCTCCTTGTTTATTTCATTTTCAGCACTTTGAGAACAACATTGAAATTATCAACTCAGTGAAATATGAAAGACAATAGGCCTTTTAGCTATTCAGCAAAAGAGCCTGGATCAAGCATTACATCCTTATACGGGACGTTCGATCGAGTGGCGTTAAAGCCTCTATCACTATTGTGCACATTCAAAAATTCTACAAAATGTATCTAAGTATCGTTTGATTGAGATTCTTGTTCAGAACAACTGAAAGGTCGATTGCGTTATATCTATTTACAAACTGTTTGCTACAAGCATCAAGATCAGAAGATACAAACCTTGAAGACTTTTTTTCTTTTGCAGACTGAATTTATATGCATATTCTTGAGCACTTATTGAGTCATGTAGATCCTGTAATTTTGCTTTTTCTAGCTTCTTCAAAAGTGGCAATCCCAGGCTTCCTTTTTGTTCTTCATAACTGTGTTTCCTCATTTTAGAACTGATTTCAGTTTCGTTTCTGTGTAGAGAGACAAAAGACAATAGGAAAAACATAAAAAAATGTTTCCAATGACAGTAAATTGCAGTCACATTTAATCTAATTGATCAGTTTACTTTTAAGCTCTTTTTGTTTATCCCTGTCATACATAATCCCTTTCAAGCACCAACCATATTGCGACTAGGCCTAGGCTATATTGCGTTTTGGATGAAATCTGATTTTTTAATCTGTACCTAATGTGCTGAATCATTCAGAAATAAAAGTAAACATGATTCCAATTGCTCTCTGTAGCATGAACACTACTCTTACCAAGGCTTCTTCAGTGTCTTTCTTGTAAATCAAATTTGCCAAACAAAATGTTCTCGTTTCATCATTCCTGTTTGGCCGCCATTTTCCTTCGCGCAACTTTTTGTGGTTGCTGTGGTTGTGTTTACATGACGACTAAATACCTCATGTATGCAGCTTCGAATCCATCAGAGTAAATTCAGAAAACTTTCCTTTGCAACGCAAAACCTGCCTTTATTGGCCGGTTGTCTGAAAACTCCAGTTTAGTCAATGATTGAAAGAACAAAGAATGTAGTTTTAAAGCCATTCTCCCATGTTTATCATCCTTTGAATACCATTTCTGTGCCATAGCCGTCCACTGGGTGCCATGCCCTCAAGACGCTACAATAACCAAAGTATTTCAGGAACTTTTTCAGGAAATACCCCTTTTAGCCTAAGGAAAAAAGTTCCTTGGAAGTTTCGTGCCCCCCAAGCTTGCATGATTCCTACGGCCCTGCATGTGACAGAGGAATTCACCCTAGAACAATTTGGCCCAGGATTTTAAAGCTTTTAATTCTGTACTTCTCCGTAGTACACGTTTTTTTTATAAGAAATTTGGATCAGGCCATAGTACTAAAAGTTTCTTAATTTAATATGAAATTTTGTCCATTTAGTACTAAAAGTTTCTTAATTGGTTTCTTATTTTTTGAATGCATGAATTGTCAATGTGGTCGCTAACACTGCTGCAGATATGTTTCTTGATATCTAAAACATCATATAGGAATAAACAGTGTTCTACTATGTTGAAAACACAAATGGTTAGATCGTATTGCCCAATGATAAAGGTTTTGCTATAGAATTCATGCTTTTAACTTTGAAATGTTTCTTAGCACTTCTCAGACATAGTACTAGAGTTTCTTAAAATTTTGGCGATCTTAGTACTAGTTTCTTATAAACCAATTTCTTATAAAGAAAACGTGTATGCCTTTGTAAATAGGTGGGGCTTAGCGGCACTTCAGGTATATTTCAGTCTTTTGGTAAATCTTCATAAGAGTCTGACAAGCAACAAGTTGCATTTTCTCGCCATTAGGACATTAAGGCAAGTTGAGTTTTGAGGGAAATAGCCCACTCCCGAAAAAAATGCAACTCCTCCTGAAGGAAAGGTAAACCTGCAGTGCCGCAAAAACCAGTCACAGTCAGTCACATCGTCTATGTAAGAAACAAGAAACACTTTAGGGATGATCACGAGAATGCATTATTTTTAAATTTAAAATCAAACTCTGTTTTATACTGTGTATAAAAACGATGCTGCATCCCCGGCAATTTACAATCGAGTAGAAGAGAAAAACGAGAGACACCCCTAGAGATTCACAATTTGTGGTACTTCAAATCGCTAGAGGCTTTGAGTCTGAAATAATCAAGAAATTGGAAGTCCGATTAGAATTTCTTTCCAATTGTCAATGATATTCATAATATAACCAACTGGGAATCAAACGTGTAGACTTATCTTGACTCATTAACAAGATCCTTTATGAATCTATACAGGTTGTTTTCGCACAACCGTTACTGTTCGGTGAGAGTCTGGTGTTTAGATAAGTTTGAACACATTTGAGAGGCCTAAACCTTGAATCAAGGGACTAAAATATTCATAAGTTGTCCACAGGTACCAGAGGTGTTTAATGAAAGTCCTGATGGGAACTGATTCATATGGAAATTGAAATGCTCAAAAATGAAAGGAAAGATATATCAGGAAAGCATCAATATGTACTGTGCAGCACCGCGTTCAACAGGACAGTGTACAAGCTGACATACCATACGACAAGATGACAAAGTAAGTAAATGGCATTTTATAACATAGATTTATTGAAAGAATGTTTGTTTTTTATGAGATTGGGCTTAAGATATAAATTTGTGAAATCACTTGCGGACATAGTTTTCAGTCGGAGGCACGAAATTGCAAGTCTCAAAGGGACAGATCGTAAACAAAAGTGCTATTGAAATTAAGCAGAAGTTGACAGAAGTTCGTGCATTTCTATTGATAACGCATGCAAGAAGGAAACACTTGCCATTCTCAAATAGAAGCAACGCAACAAGCTGCTTTCATTTGGAAATCATACTTGAAAAATATGTCTCCAAAACGGTCGATTTTGTTTATCAGTTTTGGAGGATCAATCCATAGGCCATTTAGACTATTTACAGCGTGCATTAGAGATGCATGAATGTGTACTTGCATTTGTTCAAGATATTTACAAAGATTCACGACTTTTGTGTGAGTATCAGTTCTGTGCAGAAAAGGGATTAATGTAACAAGATTCTGGCACAAAGTTGTGCCTCACGAAAGACTTTTATCACAACTTTGAATCCGTTGGAGTTTACGTGGCAAATGAACCGTAGATAACCTAAAGCGTCAAGTAAACAAAGTGCGTTGCAGAAAAGTAACCGCTCCGCTATTCTCCCTTTGGCATAGCTGCTTGGAGTGGGTGACTAACTCGTTAATCTCGTTGAAAGATGGCTGAAAATAAGCCCACGTGTTTGCCTTTTGAAACAAGACATTCATTGTGTTGAAACTTTACGGTAAAATTCTGCAGTAGCTCTCACTATGTACCAAAACAAACAAGAACTCATTTTAGACAGACTTTCAATTCATTTTCTAGCAACCAAAATTCAGATCGCTATACTTTATGTTGAAAGAGAAAATAAGTGCTTGAAGGGGTGCCCTTTACTGGTTATATAGCTACATACAAATCTTCGCTGGCAAATGCTCCAACAAATTGGCTAGGAGCAGAGCGTCTCAGACAGGATAGAGACACAAAACAGGTTTTTTTGGTGGATGTGGACAAGACCGCATATTTGATAAGACCCCAGATAAGAACAACATTTCAAGTGTCAAGGGAGAACTGGCTTTGCACCAGTTTCCTTAGAAAGTGGTATAAATAGCCTACATTTCCATTACTCTGTTTCATGCGAGAGCGGAGTGGAATGTCTCCGTCATTTAAAATGATCACAAATGGAGACACTTGAAGACGCCCTTCAAGAAGAGGCGTGATTTGAAGGTGGAGACTTTTGAAAACGCATCGAGAACGGAGTAATTCATAAAACGCTACAAGAACAGCAACAGATCTGGCGCTAAAAACAAAGCAAAGGAAATGTCTGAACAAAGGAAACTAGAACGAATGAAAACCGAGCAACGGAAAAGCTTCCTTTTCGTAGCAAGCCCTCCAAAAACGGAGTAATGGAAGCGGTTCTGGACCATTCGAAAGCAGAGTGATTTGAAAACGGCGACATTTTAAAACGGAGTATTTGAAGCGTAGCTTTAGATTGATAACTTTTTTGTCAAACTAAACTCCAGACGGGCATCGGAACTGCAATGATTTTAGAGCAAACTTTGCAGGTAGCTTTAGGCAGGAGAGAAAGATTCCGATAGTCTTGTCCCAACCAATTGTAACAGGTGGATTCCAATTTAAAGAAGGCATCTTTTCACAAAGACAATGAATACCTTACAATGAACATCCTGCAGAGACACTTTAAGATATCATAAAAATCGTAAATATGAGGTCAATTGCCGAAAATATGAGGTTTAAGCAATTAAACATGTAGTTTGTTCGGAGGTGATTGTGAAGTATTTCTGTGGTGTTGCAAAGCAAGAGCGCAGATCGAAAGAAGTATGCATCTGAACATCTGCCACGCGTAGGGTATGGAATAAATTCTCAGAAACTGTTGCGTTCAAACAATCAGCACGCAGCCCCTCAAATAGCTAAATAACTATCATATGGCAGATATTTAGATTTAGCCTTCTTCTTTTGACGCATACTCATATATTCTAATCAAAGCCTCTTTTCGCATGCACTACGAGTGAGTTCGCCACTTGGGCTTCAAGCTTTGCGGTCAACAAGGGGGCTTTAAAGAGAGGGGGCTTTTCGGTTCTTTTACCCCATATTTTACGGAGTCAAGACAAAATTTTACGAGTCAATACACAAATTCGACACAGTTTTCATCCCAAACCAATCAAGATCAACATGAAAGCATGCATAGCTAAATAAGGGTAAAAATTTGGTAGGATTGGGCATATAATGTAAGTAGGGAAGGGGCTTGACAGAGTGGGGAGCTATTTTGAAATTCTGGCTTAGAGGGGAAGGGGCTTGTGAGAGGGGGCCTAGATAGAGCTTTTGCAGTATTTGCGCAATTTTCAAATATACGAATTTAAATATGTGAATTATTTCCATTTAGCCTGCATCTCAGATAGTTGCAAGATAAATCTACTTATACTAAGAAGACCAGTAGAGGGAATAGAATAGCGAGAAGGGTTTCAAAATGGCAACCACCGAAGGAACATCTTCTGTAGACGAAGAAGCAGCATCGATTGATCTTGACGTCCTCGAAGAAGACGCTGCGATGTCTGCTGGAGAGAAAGACAACAAAATTCGGATCTTAACTGAAGAGCTTGAACAGGAACTAACATTGACGAGTTCACTGACACACATTGTCGCAGAGAAAACATCAGAGGTCGAATACCTTCAAAACAAACTCGTGGAACAGGAGTCGAAGATACACAACCTTGAAGACCAGATCGACGAATGGACAGCGCAGTCAGAAACGTGTGATAAAGTATTGGAACAGAAAGATTGTGAGATTGATATGTTGAAGAAGGCGCTGAGTATCGAGAAACAGCAAAGACGTGATTTGGAGGAGATGATGATGGAAGTCGGGAAGGAGAATATTCAAGAAAGGGAAGCTTTGGAGAGAAAAGTAGAGAGTTTGCAAAAAGAGATCGATAAGATGATTGACGAGAGACGAAAAGAAAGAATGGAGAGAGAGAAACCTGACGGGAACTTCAAAGCACAAGAGTTAGAAATGGTTACAAGTGAGAAGGCTACACAGGAGAGTAAAGCGGTTGGAAAGATAGAGGGCAGTCACAAGGAGGGTGATGGTAAGTGTAGTCATACATCTGATTCTGCTATGTGTCCTAAAAATTGTGTCTTGTTTGTGTGGCTGCTGTGGAGAAGCTGTAGCGTTACCTGTCTCAGTTTTCACGTATTTGCATAGATCAGGCTTTAACTTAGAGTTTGACTTCTTGTTTGAGTCAATCTGACGAGTGGTTGCTAATTTATGGCAGAGCGAAGGCAAAATAAATGCACTTCAAACAGAGCACTTCTGTTGTTCTCTAGCAATTTCAAAATAAAACAAGTTTTCAAAGAAAGGGTTCTGGCGTCGTATTAACTGTTTCACTACATTTCTTAAAGGGTTGAAATTGTTATCCCATATTTTGACAACATTATTAATAATGGTGCAAGATCCATGTATTCTTAAGAAGATTGCACGCAATCAGGAATCGCGTTTCTCTGGGATGCAAGATTAGTAGAAATTATGTGTAACCTATTCTGTTTTAAAATTTACATCACAAGAAAACTAATACCTGAGAGAACTTGACAATACAACTTTTTAATTCAAATGTTACGTATTTGAAGAAAGTTATTCCTTGGAAGTTAGTTTCAAACTTTCCAAAACTTGTCACTTGCTGGTGTATATGGCAAGCGAAAAGTCACCAAAATCAGATAAACCAAGCTTTTCTCAGAAAAACCGTTTTTATCTGCAGAAAACCGAGTTTATCTGAGAAAACCGAGTTTATCTGAGAAAAACTTGGTTTTTCTCCAGAAAAACCGAGTCGAGTTTTTCAGAAAAAACTGAGTTTATCTGTCAGATAAACTTGGTTTTTCTGAAAAACCGAGTTTTTCTGTAGAAAAACCGGGTTTTTGAGAAAAACCAAGTTCACCAGAAATAGAAAAACCACGTTTTTCTGGAAAACTCGGTTTTTCTGAGAAACTTGGTTTTCCTGCCTGATAAACTTAGTTTATCTGAAAAAACGAGTTTTTCACCAGAGCAACCGAGTTTTTCAGAAAAACCCGGTTTTTCTATCAGAAAAACTCGGTTTTTTTGAGAAAACCGGGTTTATCTGATTTTGGTGACTTTCGCTTGCCATAGGTGTAATCACTAGTTTTGTTTTGGACTCTTGGAGGCTCACTGAGATCTAGAAG
Source organism: Aurelia sp. 3 sensu Dawson et al. (2005) (assembly GCA_964020215.1). Taxonomy (NCBI): domain Eukaryota; kingdom Metazoa; phylum Cnidaria; class Scyphozoa; order Semaeostomeae; family Ulmaridae; genus Aurelia; species Aurelia sp. 3 sensu Dawson et al. (2005). The sequence continues at coordinate 14,928,463 of OZ026593.1, read as the reverse complement.
CTTACAAGGAACTTTTATGTCGTTTTATCGTAAGCCTGTTATTCATTTCCTATCCATCTCAGATCCTTCGCTACGTGAAGAATACAAGGCCGACATGGAGGAGCTTATGAATGACCTGTTTAGTTTGATAAAGCAAAACGAAGAATTGAAAGAAGAGATTGAAAGACTGAGAGGAGAAAATGTTAATCTTCAGGAAAACAGCCGCAGTGTCGTTACAGAGCTGTCAAACACAATCGAAGAGAAGGCTGCAGAAATCGAGCACCAGAAGCATGAACTGCGGAGGCTTAGTTCTGCGGTGGAGCTTGATGACGTCAGTGTGGATGTTGAAAAATACAAAGAACTCAAAGAACTCAATGAGGAATACGAAGAGAAAGTTTACGACTTGGAGACGTCAAATTCTGAGTTGAAAGAGAGGCTGGATGCGTACTTGAATGAGAAAGAAGCTTTGTCACAGCATCATGCTAAAGTGCAGAAGAAATTACAAATGGAGAGAGAACAAAATGAGGAACTAAATAAACAAATACAAGAAGTTTCTAATCTTTATGATACTTATTATGCCAAATGTGAGGAACTGGAAAAGGGAAGAATGAAGGGACTCAGTATCCCATTGGGAGTACACATCACGGATCCAAATTTGGTGACAGAAAAGGGAAGAAATGTAGTGGACGCCATGGACAGTATTGAAGAGGAAGACTTTAAGAAGAGCTGGTTGAAAGTGGGCGGAAATGAAATCAAAGAAGAGACCGTGAGAGGCAGAACTACCTCTATGCTCGTACAGGTTGGAGATCAGCAGAATGGATTGGATATGAGTGGTTTTGAGGAGGAAACGGAAATGAGGTCAGGAGATGTTGAAGAAGACGAAAACGAGGTTACATTAGAGACTGAAGCAGAAGTAAGCGGGGAGGGGAAAGAGGATAAAGGAGTTGCCGAGGCAAAGAGCTCACAAGAAAACAAGGAGCAGGATTCGCAGAATGTTAGTGTTGAAGATGTTTCGAGGACGCCTCAACCAGGGAAGGAAAGTCCTTCTAGCAAAGAAAGGCAAAAAGAAAACAAGCTAACTGAAGGAGCCGTGGGAAACGATAAGGGTTGCAGCAGCTGCTGGATAAGTGATTCACTTTTGCTTTTAATCACGTCCATATTCAAAATACTTGGACTAGGGACTGTGACTCTCATAATTATAATCGCTCTACGAGAACATTTTGGAATGCAATTCAAATATATATTGTCTGGTTTATTTGCAACTTATGTTTTCTTGTATAACATATGGAGGATCATTGCACCAAAGCGAGGGGTGCAACGAAAGGAGGCTGTTGATACGAAGGACGGAGAAATAGGTAGAAAACTCCGTCGAGCAATGCATGATTTGATAACAAGGCTAGATGAAAACGAGTTCAGGCAGTTCAGCGAAATATATGAAGGGTTCGTTCAGGAGACATTTGGGGAGAACAAACATCCTTATTCCTTGAACGAAGAAGTTAAATTTCTCAAAGCAGCCAAAAGTGTGCTGACTGCAGAGGTATCAAAATATAAAGAGAAAAGCCACGAAATTCACGCTGAATATCAGAAGATGAAAAGAGAAGTAGAAATGATGAGACTGAAGAGGCTAGTGGAAGGGGAGGCCAAGGAAAAGCAGATAAAAATGCTGAAAGAGGAGTTGAATATCCTTAAAGGAAAACAGAAAGAGGATTCGAGTTTTGGAATTCAGAAGGCTGGCAAAAGTAGCAAAGACTCATCAGGCACAAGCAAGACATCATATTTGAAATATGGCCTACTAGCAGTCTTGCATTTCCTGTTTTTCTTGTCAGTTGGTGACAGCCTCATATTGATCCCAGCCTCGTTGTTGTCAGTCATCCTACTATTTCTAATGTACAAATCAGCCAGGGCACTGAAACGTGCATCAAGTGATGTACTAGGCTACAAGAAGACAGTTGAAGAACTGCTTTTAAAAGTCGAGGAATATAAAAAGGAAGGGAAACAGATTTCGAATGAGATCAAAGAGTTGGAGTCGGTTGTTGATAAAGACTATGAGATAATTTCGAAGCAAAGACAAGCAATTGAGAGGTTAGAAAGGCAACTACAACGAGCTATTAGCAAATACACAGAGAAGAAGCGGACGCTCGGTAAAATCGTATGGTTGCAAGAACAGGGCTTGGGAGACTTTGCAGGACTGGATGCGAGTGCCACTAATGAGGAGATCCTGAGGGAATTAAATGGAAGTGGTCATGATTCAAAATCAAAGGCGCCTACCAAAGTTGCAGATGATAGTTTCGAGGAAAAAGACAAGACAGGCCGAGTCTTTGCAGCAAAGTTGGAAAAAGATACTAAATCCAAGAGCAAGTCTCGACTCCTAAATGCATTCTTTTTCATAACCTTTGTTGCGTCAGTTCCACTTGGTCATTACTGTTACTTGAGCATGCAGAACGTTGTTTCCATTGACAATCAAAACCTCATTGATATTCTCCCAATTGCTGCTCTTGCTATCACCGTTCTTGCAATCTTAAAATACGCCTTTACCTCCAACAAGCGCAGGCTCATCATTACATATGAACACAGATTACGTGAGTTAAGAGAAGACGAAAGCATGCTTAGCGAGCAAGTCGAAACATTGCGTAATCTCCTGCAAACTGAAAGAGAGTTTGTGTTAAAACTGGAGAGCAAGATTGACGCAGGAAAAGACCCATCTGCTGATAAGATCCCTCAAAGCGAGGTTAACTCTGTGATTGACAGGTTGATTGAGGTCTCTAAGCAACGAGATGAGTTGAAAGTCGAAGCGGACTCAACAAAGTATAAGTATGATAATGTAAAGAGAACTCTGGAGGATATTTTGAGTCGTGAGAAATATTTGAGTGAAGAGGTCTCATCGCTGAGATCACAGAAGAGAGAGCTGCAGAATGATTTGATGAAAGAGCAGATAAAGCATATTGATATGTATGAAAATCTAAAAGAGTTAGGTGAGCACGGCAGAGATCCAAGGAAACTTGCAGACAAAGTTGAAGACAACAGTCATGAGTTTTCAGGATGGAATAAAGAACTCGTTCATGAAGAAATTGAGGAGAGTCAAGAAGGAAACACATTTGCTGAAGCTAGTCTCTTTGAAGACAAAGAAGGCCTGTTTGACAAGATGGAAAAGCAAGGACGAGAGGCACAGAAGAGTCGCAAGCGACGAAAAGGCGGAAAGGGGAACTCAAATGAAGCTAAGTCTGGTTCACAGAAGACTAAAAAAATACAAGAAACGGTGGAGCAAATCCATTTGCTTGGCAATGAAAAGAGTTTTGATGACAGGAACAAATTGGGTCCTGAAACAGGAGAAGTTGAAAGTGCACCAGTAGAAAGTGTTATAAATGTGTCAGACGATGAGTCGGGCGCATCGATGTCCCATGCGAATAAAGCAGAGTCGCAAAGATTGTTGGAGCTGCAAGAAAGAATACCAGAAACGACTGATGGAATGTCCGATCTGACAGATAAAGCTTCGGATAAGACACAGGAAAGATCAGATCAGACAGATGGATCATCAGATCAGACGAAGTTTGACCGACTTCAACAGCTGCTTGATGCAAAAGATGCACAGCTGAGGGAACTCAGAGGACTGCTTGATCTGACCAATTCAAATGGTTCATCAAAACCGTCTGATTTACAGGAGAGCCACGAATTGCATTCACTCAGAAGAAAGCTTGACTTTGAGCAAGGGAACTTTGCGGAGATGGAAGACGAACTTCACAAACTTTCGAACGAAATTATACGCCTCAAAGAGATCTGTGACGGTGATGTAAACATTGGGAGACTTGACGAGGCAGGCGTCCCACCACAGGGCCTAGTTCGGTATCTCATAGAACACATTGGATTGTTTAGGTACCGCATTTCAACAGACAAAGCAACGGAGATTGCGAAGCTGAACACACTGCAGGAGAAGGTGGAAGAGCTTGAACGACAAGTTGTGAATCTGCAAGTGGACATTGAGAAGGAGAAAACGGCGCGAAATCACGTCATCACTGAATACGAAGACGAATATGAACGTTTGGAGAATCGTTTGAGCGAGGCTTATGAAAGCATCAGAAAGAGACTGATGGAAGAGAGAGTCATGAGAGGCCAAATAATGAAGCAATATGAATCGGAGATTGAAGACATGCAGAGCAAAACCGCGGAAATACTGCAGGACCTGCGCGTGCAGCTGAAGCAAGAGAGAAAAGAGAAGGAAGAAGCCGAACATCAAGTCGAAATGACGATGAAAAGAATCAAAAGCTTGGAGCTTGATTTGAAAATGATTGAAGAGAATGGGAAGGCTGCAAAGAGTGATGTTGAATTAGAGGCTATGCTGAACGGGAAAGGTGCAGGAAAACCCGGGAGCACACGAGGTAAACCGCAAACTGACGCGCAACAAGTGAAGAAACTTGTGGACGCGGAAACAACCAAAAGAACAAAGGCGATTAAAGAAAAGCTGGATAGAACAAAGAAGGATGTCGAGGAATGTATGATTAAGTTGAAAGACAAAGATAAAGTGATTGACAGGCTTCAAAAGCAAGAATTAGAATACAAAAGGAAAATCGACATTCAAAACAAAAGAATGAAAGATTTGGAATACGAAGTGCGGACTGATGGAACAATGGAAAAAGATATGTCGAAATTTGAAGGTAAGCACTAGGCTTATAACTTTGAGTCCTAGAAATCGCTTCCATTGACCCCCACACCTCCTCATATATACTTGTATGAGCGAGTAGCGGATTGCTGGTAGCGATTACTATGACTCAATGTAATAAGTCTACGTAATAAGTCTAGTGGAAAATTGCTTCTGGCAAAATGTTTCCAGAAAATTGCTTCTTACATGCGTTTTGTTTCAGAAGTTTTTGTTCTAAAATAAAAGCTTATATGAAACAGCAAACACTTCAGGGTTACCATTTACTTATTTTGGTACATAAATTCAAAGATGTCAACCTATAGTTTCTTATAAGTCAGTTTATCATGGGCATATTTAACTGTATCTCTTTTCTCCTCCGCGAAGTTTCTTCAATGTTTTTCTTTATTAATTCCGTTGTTCCGTGGTCCGCGGTTCCGTGGTCCGTAATTCTAAGAAACCTCGCGGAGGAGAGTACTGTATCTCTGTAAAATGTGACTAACATTCAGTTTGATCCTTGTTGGACGAAGACTATCTTAGCAGCTCGATAAAAGTATCTACCTTAGCATTTTCCTTTCTGATACTGGTTTATCCACGGTCTTTCTGCAGGCATTCGAAATTCCAAGCATGGTGTAATTTACAAATTAGCCACCAAGAGTGGGTCCAAGGAATGGTATAATCCTTCTTCGATGGGACTGGTTCAAGTGACAAGGAGCTCTGCTGGTTACGGGAATGCATCCGATATTCTAGAACAGAAGGTAAAGATAGTTTTGATAATAATATGAAAATTTTGAAAAGTTTACAAGCCAAGAAGCTCCGAACTATCCGCGGGGGGGGGGGGGGGGGGGGAGGTGCACTCCCTATCTTCATGATTTTGGTATGAGCAACGGTATTGATTTTCAAGAGTTTCGTATACAGTATAAGGCCAGGTATCTCGAGGTAACCTCTTTGAAAAATTGGTATGACATTGGGTATACTTTTTCAGAAAATTGGTAAAAGGTCAGGCATATTTTGAAGCCTCGATGGCAAGTCCCCGAACAAAATCTGGTCAAGCTCACCCCCCCCCCCCTTCCGGGCCAAAAAGATTTCATATCATGTAACCCAAAGCACGAAGACCATCTGCTGTTTAAAAACTCTAATGTGAAACCAATCTCGTCCCCAGAGTGAGTTCGTTGCTCTACCTCTACTCTGGGATACAAGAGGCCGTTTTTCAATCTGATTGGCTGTTCGCCATTTTGGGCCGTAACTCCGATTTGCGCTGGGTAAACAACGTCGGCATGTCAAAATTCAGCTTAAAACCATATTCCTTACCTATTCCGACCATAATTTGCAACTTATTTCCGAAACTCGAGGAATAACGAGCCATTTCATTTTTGAAGCAGCGGTGAAAGTTTCCCGAGTTTGTAACTTAGGCCCATTTTCGTTCCAAACAAACCGAGCTTGTTTTCACATTTACCGACCCCAGATTATTGTTTGAATACCTTCAAAAAGGTTCTAATAAGGTCCCCAAAGTGTTTGTTTTCAATTTCTCCATTCATCTTGTGCAGAATTAGCGCCAGAGCAACGGCCATTTTCCGTCGATTGGCGTTGCCTAGCCAACGGTGAAATCCATAATGGCTTCCACATTTGCCCATTTTTTGGGCAAATGTGATCGAAGTGTACCAGGGTGTTCATTCGGCTTCGTGATCAGCGTATGACGTAAGAACACCCTGGGAACGAGGTTAATGTGAAACCAACAGCAAGTTTGAAAATAGTGCAACATATTTGTCTGCTTGGAATTTTGATAAAAACTAGGCTTTCATCGCAATGATTAGCATGCAGTTCAGCTATCAACTGAAAATTATCTATACTTTTCTTTTTCGAGTTTCTTTGCCTCCCAGGGCAGTAGGTAGACTTGGGGGGGCATGGCACTTCAAGGGCACATTTTCAATAAGCCAAAGAGGCACTTCTTGAAGATAAAAATGACATTTCTTTGCTTTTTGCAAGGTTTTGGGGGCAGGTGCCTCCAGTGCCTCGCGGTTCCTACAGCAATGTTGTCTCCCGTGCAAATGGGATCAGTTAAATGAACCTGAACAACTTTCTCATTTGAACTGATCTGACCAGTCCTTCGATTGACAGTTTTTGGAGGATTAACCCTTTCACGCCTGGCTAAAATTAAGCTTAACAGGAAAACCTAATGTAGATCGTCGTTTTCCAGGGGGTATCATAATCAGTGATTCAATAAGCAGTAGATAAATGCAATGTCAATAACCTTTCAAATCAATCACAACTCTGAAAGCTTTACCACCTGAAAAATTCGCAGTTCTCAATAAATACTCTTGGGCTATATGGCCCTTCCGGGGGTGAAAGGGTTAAAACAGTAAGACAAGGTCTGTTCGAAACTTTTTCAATCATTTCTTCATTTCTTTCTATTGTTTGTTTTTATCTCACAGCCAGTGCCATGCAGCACTGAAAACCTAGAAAACTCCTGGTTTCATATTGATTTTGGACACGATATCACAATAGTGCCAGAATCATACTCTTTGTGTCATGGATGGTTGTCCAGCGATGCTTGCCTACGCAGTTGGGTGTTTGAAGGATCGGTAGATGGAAATCAATGGCACACGATACGAAAACATTCGATGGACACATGTCTGAATGACAGGTAAGGGTTGGTTCACTGACGAATCGATTCTTCTAATTTTCTACCCAAAGTTATCGTTTTAAAAGGACATAACGGGTGAATGAAAAAAATTTCACGCGTTTGATGGGCTGTGAAATTTGCTACCTAGGCCTCATCGCTTTTCCCAGTTGAAAGTTCGATTTCAAGACCTCTGCGTAGGTTAATAATGCACAGGAGATGCCAAAGGTCGACATAGGCCAAAACATTCCGAAAAGCACATGTGACAGAGCTCTGCATTTCAAGAGCAGAAATATGGCTGAGAAAGGAGTCACGTAACCGTAAACAAACCTGTTATCTCTATAATCTACATTGTTGCCCACACGTGGCCATTGTGTTCTGTACAGATTTTGGTGCATGGGGTGAATCCAAGATAAAGTTACTCCTAAAAATCCACCACTATCTCTGCAATCGTACTTTAAATGAGTGTTTCGTTTGTTTATCGACTAAGTTCAAGAGTCCATCATCGTCAAAATGGATCCTTTATTTTGAGATGAATAGTGGAGAATCACTGTGATATGGCCGAACAAAGATACTGCAAAATCGTCGTTTCGAAAGAAGTTGGTTAACATTACGTGACCCTGCCCCTTTAATTGTGTCCTACCATTCGCAGTTTGTTGGACCAAGTAGTAAGCAACGTTTGATAGCCTCGTTTGGTTTAACCTTGTTTGAATTGCGAATGTGAATGGGGAATACACTAATAAGCTTTCCCGTGATCAACTAAAAGTTTATCACATAAAGTTTCTTTGTTTGGAAAAGGTTATAACATGGATTAAGAAAATTTTTGCTTACCTTTTGGAAAGCGCTTCCTGGAAATTTCTCCAACAGTAGATGTGTCAGTTTACAACAGAATATGCCCAAAGCCGCCAAGGACTTGAAATCACCATTTTGACTTCATCCCTTAATTAAACACTCAACTTCTACCTTTCAGGCCCATGCGCATGTTAACATAAGCCAACCATGAATAAGTCACCGTACTAATGGCAGTAATCGGAATTGTTGACTTTCAAAGCAGAAGCACGAGTTTGCTCATTCAATCATCTCATGTCTTTCATTCCTCTCAAGAATTTCGTACTCGTCTGATTCTAACAGCAGCTACAACTTCTGATGTGGAGAGGGGGGACGTAGGGGGTGTCAGAAACCGTAAAACCGTCAAAACATTTTAGAAAAACTGTAAAACCACCTCAAAATTGAGCGAAAGCCATCATGACATATTTACACCTTTTGCATATCTCATCTCCATACTATGTCGATGCCTCTTTATCGTTTTTGCGACCAAACGAAACCGAAAACTAATTCCAGTGCCTCAAATGCGCTGGTAAGGATAAAAATTGGAGGAATTTTCCCAAAATTTGTCTCGTATTGGACAATTTCTCGTAGCTTTAGCTTCAGTTTTTGGAATTAGACTTCTCAATACAGAAATCCGCAAACAGCTCAGAAAGAAAGGAACCGTAAATACGTAATTTTTACAGCCAAAAACTATAAACCGTTATTGAAGAGGCTAGAAACCGCAAACTGTCAGGCCCTACGACGCCATCCCCACTGTGACGGATCATCTTTATATTGTAGGTTCGCTGTTGCATCATGGACTCTCTCAGAAAACTTCCGCCCTTTCAGACATCTTCGAATACGAATGACAGGACCCAATGCATCCAATACGAATGAACTCTATATTGCTGGTTTTGAAGTGTTTGGTAAAATTGTTCATGCTTCGTAACATAAGATTTGCTACGCTGTATTGATAAATTATTTGTAAATTTCGCTAACGTAATTTGTTATAATATAAAAAATAAAATGAAAGGACTCCTCATCCAATGATGCTTCAAACTAAAGTCTAGGACGGCCCCAAAAGGTGCGTGTGTTTGGAAGATCACATCAGCAAAAAGGTTTTTCTACCAACAAGTTCATAGCCATAGGAACCGGGGGGAGGGGGAGGGGGTACTGGAGGCACGTGCCTCCAAGATTTTGCAAAAAACAAAGAAGTGCTCTTTCATTGTTCAGAAAGTGCCCCTTTTTCTGAATGAAAAAAGTGGCCTTGAAGTGTTCTGCCTCCCCCCCCCCCCTCAAGTTTGAGATGCTTCCTACGGCCCTGAACAAGTTCAGTTGTATATTATAACGAAATTAGTTTTTGACCGAGTTTTTGATCGTATTCTGGCTTGCAAACCTTAGTGTTTCTAGTTTCAGCTAATGCCGATAAAGTAGAGAAATGTTGTCCTCTTTTGCTTTTCCAGACCTGGGCACTTTCTGAGCCATTCAGTAAGTTAGTCTTTATTTCAAATGTCCGTAGAGTTTTGGCTCAGCATTAATAGATTTTAATATCGACCTCTCTGTATTGCAGTTGTCAACATGTAGTTGATTTTTTTTGACAGAATCGCCACGTCCTCACTAAATTATGGCATCAGGATTGTTAGAAAAAAGGGACAGGAGAACTGGAAACTCTCGACCAGTTTTATTTAATTTTGATAGTACTGTATTTACTGCCATTATTTGATAATATTTATAATGTTTAATAATTCTTGGTCTTACTTATGTCCATTTTGTCATCATCGTCTTTTTCCTTTGTCAAGTCATTTATGCTGCATTCTTGGGATCGGCGGACGAGGAGCACCAGCTTGGTCGTGCTTCTGAGGAATAGGGGGCACGGGCCCTTGTTTTCTATTTGGAATTGGAGGTCTTGGTGGAATGGGAACTTTTCCGCTTGGAATGGGGGGTTTTGGGCCTTGATTTCCATTTGGTACAGGGGGCTTAGGGCCACTCGATTTTGGTGGCTCTGGTCCCCTTTTAGGAATAGTGGGAACTTTGGGGGTTGGTTTCGGCTTCGATATTCTTGTGATAAGCTTAATATACATGAGATAATTCCTCACAATTGCGTATACCCCATATTTCAGTTTCCTTCCACAACCACGCCCCCAACTTGTAACCCCATTAAGAACCCACTGAGATCGATCCTGCTTGCTTCTGCATTGCAATGGCCCCCCTGAATCACCCTGACAAGTATCGATTCCCCCACGTGAGAACCCTGCACACATCATATTCTGGGTGATTTTCTTGCCATACACCATTTCATGAGCACATACAGATTTATTAACGATGGGTACCTCAGCTTCCATAAGTATATTCGACGTACTTGCATGTTCCCCTGTGGCGCCCCATCCTGTTATCTTACATCGAGTACCTGGGATGATATTGTCAGTAAGCTTTGGCAGGCAGATAGTGTTCACGTGATCATTGATTGTTGCTTTTCGTGCAAGCCTCACCATGGCAACATCGTTGTCATTAGTGATAGTGTCGTATCCTCCGTGTACCATAATGGCGCTAATATTAAATTCTTGTTCTGTTTGGTCGTCGGAATTTAAATCATGTTCACCTAAGAATAAATCACAGAAGTAATAAATAATTGATTTTCATAGAACCATAGAGTTTAGGACTCTAGCAGGAAAAGCTTCGTGCTAAATGGAACTGGAAAATAGCACTGCTTGGTTTGTTATGACATGGCTGTCAAATTTGGGGGAGGTTTTCATAAAGAAGAAACATTCGAACCGTCGAAATTTTTACAAATCTATTTTAGGTCAGGGCAATTATCAAGAAGGCCTTTCAAAATGTTTGTTCAAAAAATACCAATTTTTCTCCAGGACTTTGGAACAAACAGCTCTGATTTAAAAAAGGAAGATTAATTTGCCACCAGAAACTACTTTCTATAACCAACGATGATAGTGGTCCCAGTTGCAAATTGTAACTCCTATAGGTTCTGAAATTTACCAATATCAACAGTCACTAACTTTTAAGACGTGACTGTTAGATTCAATAGTCTTCCTATCTTCTATAGAAAACAGAGCCTCATTCTTTTCTAAAGATTTTGAAGTTATGCCTCAAAGGAACTTATACATGTATTTTTGTTATAAGAAACTAAGAATTTGGGCCAGTACTGAGACTTTCTTAAAATCATCAGCTTTTCAGCACTCAGTGTTTCTTTCCTGGCTTCGTAATCAGCGCCCTGGTGAACAGATCAAAACAATGTTTGTGAAGCTTTTATAATGTTTAGGTATTACTCAAGCACCTTCATAGTAATATTGTACAGGAAACAAGCGAAAGAAAAGTAAACTATGCTAAGGATTTCGTTTGCCGAAGTAAGTAGTTTCTGAAGTTATATTTTCCCAGCACTGGAGTTTCTTAATTTTTTGGCGATCTGAGAGTTGAGTTTCTTATAAGGAGTTTCTTATAAAAAATAAACGTACTTCAACCTCCCTGAATGTTCCAACTAAACATTTTTCATAATTCTGTGGTCCTGTGGAAGTGTCAACTTTTGTTAACTATGTTTGGGCTAAGTTCTGACATTTTGAGTTGACTTTGTATGCGATTTTCCAGCAGAGAATATCTGACCTAAGATAGAGTGATAAAGTGATCAATCAGTGATTAATAAATTGTGATCATTTACCCAGTCTGATCTTATAATATGATGGATCATCTCCATTAACAAAGCAATGTGCTGCTGTAATCACCCATTCTCGATCGATCAATGATCCACCACAGAATTGTTTATCTTTACTGATTCCAACTCGCCAGATCAATGCAGCTTGCCATGGAAATGCACCTTTCTTTGCTAATATCCCACCGACAATACGTGTAGAAAACTTTGTTGTGCCACATTTTCTTGGACCTGAGAAATTTGATGAAACTCAATGAATAATAAAAATTACAATTTGATGATCTAAGTTTGAAAACCGTCAAAATTCTATCGAAAACACATTTCGAAAATTCCTTATTGGGCCCTTGGGAAAGGACCAAACAACTGTATCGGCTACGGCATTTTGTAATACATTAAAAGATAGCTGGTTTAGCTGAAAGTGGCTAAAAGCCAGGGGCCTATCGGGCGAGCTAGAAAAACAGTTCCCACTTTTGAAAATTGACCGCGCCAAAAGTACTTCATAAATTTGAATGATTCAACTCATAGTTAGGAGGCAAAAGATTGAAGTATTTTTGTGATTATTCTCGCTGTCTTGCCAGAACAAGAAGCATCGGTAAATTCAACTTTATAAAAATTTCATGCTGGGAAAGTGACTGAAAAAGAGCCTAAAACATTAATCAAATTGTAAGGACTCTCCTTACACTGAACAATACGCAATGGGCGTTTCATCTCTCTCAAGAGTTACAAGACATCAATTTTCAACCAAATACCCAAGGTTTTCAGTCCCGTGACAATAAGCGTGCAGTGGATATCTCTCACCCATGAACAATTGCATTTTCTTTATTGATCTGTGGGAGGAGTTATTCATGATTTATTTGATCAATGTTTTAGGCCTGTTTTCATTCATTTTGCAAACATCAAACTTTCATAAAGTTGAATTTACCTACATTTCTAGTGCTGGTAAGAAAGCGAGAAAAATCGCTAAAAATACTTTGATCTTTCGGCTTTAAATAGAAATTGAATCATTCAAATATGTGAAATACTCTTGATGCTATGAATTTTCGAAATTGGGAACTTTTCCTGGCTCACCCGGTATTTCATAATTGTTGTAATCATATTTCTGAAGTCTTTTAAATGTCTTCTCCACCATTCTCCGTCGCCTGCCCTTAAACGAAAAAAGCTGACTAATCTGAGAGATGCCTGCTTTTGAAGCATATTTCTCTATTGCTAATATGGAATAGATCAATTTCACTGCTTATATCAAGCTCCAACGTGGTCGTAAATAAAAAGAACGTACCCGAACATGAAAGATATCAATGTTGATCAAAATCGCAAAAAGATGTGTTCTTTGGTAAGAGATACAACAAAAATGGTTCTCTCTGAGAAAGTAATCGACAGCAAGGTTTAAAGACAGCTCTATATACACTATTTGTTTTTGTTTGTTTTCAATTTGTTTTGAGTGGGCTTGTCAGGATCATTTCTAGCTACTGAAAGCTAATTTAGGCCCACTGTGCATGCCGCATCCAGGCATGGGACCCCTAGTTTAAAGCTCGGGGGGTAACTCAACCTATTATGTGACGGGGGCGTGCCATTTTGCCCGAAAAATTGGTACCCATAATTCCGTAAATTCTGGTGGATTTTAGGGCCATATTCCACAAATTGAATAAATATCTGGGCCATAATTCCGGAAATTATGAAAAATCCCCTGAAAAGGACACCCATAATTCCGTGAAATGTCAAAATATTGTGAAAATGATACCCATAATTCCGTAATGGTTTGGAAAAAGTACCCCTAAAAAATGGCACGTCCCCGTACCACGAACAGTACTAAGGTACCCCCCCCCCGCCGAGGTTTAAAGTCCCTTCCGAAGAACGACGAGGTGAGTTGTGAGGTCTGGCCTTCGAGGTCACCCATCCGTAGTTTGACCTCACTCGACCGAGCTTAACTTCAGTCACCTGACAAAGACTAACCCACTCGGCCACTCACCCCGCAAGGGAAACAAAGATGATTCGTCGGAGAAGAACCGTGACAACAAATTTTCTCCGTAAAAATTTCAATATGCTTACCTTTGTCTTTGATCTCGAGTTTTTCAGCAGACCATTTCAATTTAAAACCACGACCAGCCGTGGAATCATCTGATTTGAACTTGATCAAAACTTTGTTGCCTGATGGTCTCAACGGCCTTTTCGGAACTTTATTTCCACAGAATTTTCCTGAAAATGAGAAAAATAGAGAATTGTTACACTTGCCAAGTTATTCCATTCTGTCTTCAACTAAACTAATGTATTGAAAGATATGCAAGGCTTTGAAATTTTAGTTTAAAATCGTGCTCCCTTCAGCTTTAAGTTGAGTCAAAAACTTAGCCTTAACTGTGAAATTTCTTTAGTTTTAGAATCAATTCAACATTCTCTCGAATCCTGGTTCACTCTTCAAGATTAGTTGTTAATATTTCTATCTCTTTACTTCGAAAACATTTTGGTACTTACATCACTTAAACACCAATTTTTGATACTTGATTTATTGTCTGGTATTTATTCAATCTTTCTCTTCGTCAAAGTGCTTTTGCCTGGATGTTTATCAGACAAAACTCTACTGGAAAAATGGATCCATATGGAAGAGCACTAATTTTTGTTTCTTTGTAAGGATCAAGTTCAATCTTGTTCATATTCTACATCAAAGAGCTAAAAAAGGAAACTGTTTTCAAAATGAAGAGTTTTAAGATGAGTTCAAAAATATTTGAGGGAAGATCACACAGTAACTGACGGCGAAAAGAGTTAGCAAATTTGTTCCAGACGAGCTTTATCATTTTTGCAAACTGACAGCTTCAAATGTCACTTACCTAGACTATGAGTTTTCTCTGTTGGCCCATCATGTATCTGAAGGGAGTCAAATTCACAACTGGAGTCGAGTTCGATGTCGAGTTGCTCAAGGGTAAGTCTGAGAGTGTATCCAAATGGAACGATGATCTTGTAAATGCATTTTACGTTATTTGGATATGTGCCTGGGTAGTTTGGACTAGTAATCGATCCGGATGTAGTATTAAAGGTTCCACCACACTCTGAAACATTAAACAAAAAATAAGGAAAAAGGAAATTCAATTTACTTCGAAACTTGAGTCTTCCAACAGAAAGATTATTCTTGAATTCTGTAACACAAATCATTTTATAAATAAGATTTTAAAAAAATTTTTTGAAGACATCTTGCAGACCTCTTCCCTTTGGCAAGAATCAAAGATCAAGCTATTCCTGTCAACAAATCTTCTATCTACTTCTATTTATCTACATAAGTACATCTACATAAGTACAGATGTTAAAAAAACTATTTATGCCGAACGTAGACTGACGACGTGATTCCTTGTCTTCGTTCAACATTTACAATCTGATGTTTTAATTTCACTCATACAAAGGACTCACGACCAAACAGATTCTAAACAGGGACTAAACTCTTACGAAAAATCAGAAGAACCTTAGAACATCTTCCATCCTTCGAACGTCGAAAGAAAAGTCGAACGTCCCTTCGAACGTCATTTCGAGCGTCGCTTCGCTTCGAGAAGTCGAATTTCGAACTAATGCGCCAATCAAACGCTAACAATAGGCACGTGGGTTTACCATATTAAGAAAGTAGCGATCTGATTGGTCGCGCCGTGAACGCGGCGGACTTGGCCTAATTAGTCCCTGTATTGAAGCGTAAGGACATAAGTCCCTCAACTGAAGCGATGACAACAACAACAACGAGCGTAAGTTAGAGGGACTTATGTAATGTAGTCTATGCCGAACGTACAAAAAAGGTAAAATGTTTTGTTGACAACGAAATTCACACCAACTTTCTCGAAGCTACCATTAGGGAACTGTCATTTTAAATGCTGGGTATAGACTACATTACATAAGTCCCTCTAACTTACGCTCGTTGTTGTTGTTGTCATCGCTTCAGCTGAGGGACTTATGTCCTTACGCTTCAGAATAGGGACTAATTAGGCCAAGTCCGCCGCGTTCACGGCGCGACCAATCAGATCGCTACTTTCTTAATATGGTCAACCCACGTGCCTATTGTTAGCGTTTGATTGGCTCGTTAGTTCGAAATTCGACTTCTCGAAGCGAAGCGACGCTCGAAATGACGTTCGAAGGGACGTTCGACTTTTCTTTCGACGTTCGAAGGATGGAAGATGTTCTAAGGTTCTTCTGATTTTTCGTAAGATTTTAGTCCCTGTTTAGAATCCGTTTGGTCGTGAGTCCTTTGTATGAGTGAAATTAAAACATCAGATTGTAAATGTTGAACGAATACAAGGAATCACGTCGTCAGTCTATGCTGGGTACAGGGGTGGAAGAAATTTTTATACAAATAGCAAAATTTTCTTACCCCATTCAAGAAGTTGAACGAAATTTGACACCCCATTTCAACATAGCAAAAAATTTTATACCCCACTGTTGAGCTATTTAGCTTGGATATATCACAAAAATTTACACACTAAGAAACCCAATCTAGACATAAAATGAATCAAATTGGAACCATTGGAAGAATCATTGAAACATCGAATCATCATCACTATTTCAAATAACTTCTTTCTTGCCTAGTGAACATAGCAGAAACAGGTGAAACTTTTGTTGTGAAAGAATACATAATTTTTACTTCAGTCTGAACTATACTCCAAAAATTTCACAGCCCATCAGATATTTTACTTTTTTTCTGAAATATTTGATACCCCAATAAAACGAGGCCAAAAAAATTTGGTACCCCTCCATAAATTCTTCCACCCCTGTACCCAGCTTTAAAAATGACAGCTCCCTTAAACTATCGAAAAACGATTTGGAAATTATTCGAGTTCTTGGTCAATTGTTTCTATATGTTTGTGAAATGATAACAGCGCAAAGTGAGAGAAATTTGAACTGAAGTTGCCAAAGATAAATTTCTGCGAAGACAACATATCAATAGTTCGTTTGAAATTCCTTAAAACATCCATAAAATTTAATCAACTAGTTGTGCTTACCTTTATTGTCAGAAACTGCTTCCCATTTTATTTTGAATCCCTTTTCTTCACCACTTTCATCAGATGTAAACGCAATACGAACAACATTCGATGACGTTTTAAATGGCCTAGGCCGCTTCTTGCCACACAATCGCTCTTTCGTCTTGAACTTTCTCTACAAGAAGGATAGATAAACCTTGGTTCATGTACAGTGTGAATGACTGAAGTGAAGCATTAAATGTCTTCTTGTTTAAGTAAGTTAACTTGCCTAAGCGGAACAGTCCTATTAAAAGCAAAGAAATTGCAAAGTACTATGAAATCGCTGTCCATTTCAAATGGTCTACGATTGTGGAAACTCCATCAAAATATTTTAAGAAGCCAAGGCCTAGAACAGTTGACAGCACTTTAAATCGGATCTTTTGTTCCCAAGTTCGAAAAAGTTTCCGTTAAAACCTGCTTAAGCTTTGCGATAAAATTTCTGCAAGTCTCTTCCTTTCATTAATAACAGTATTTTCATTTTTACCTGAAAGATATTCCTATTCCTGATATTCAATATTTTCTATATTTTCCATATTTCCATGTATCCAATATTTTATCACTTATACCTACGAGATATTTTCCATCTGACATTTTTTTCATTTTTTCGAACTGCCCAGAATTGAGAACGTCCGAGATAACAGCAGTCTGAGTCTAACAGAAGTATCTATAAAGAAAAACAAATTCATGACAAAAAATTTACTCCTCTCTTTTCTTGAATTGCCAGTTCATCAAATTCACATTTAGAATCTTCTTCGACAGCAAATTCTTCGAATGTGAGCAAAATTTTCATATTTTCTTCAACTTCAATGTTCCAGGTGCAACTTGAATCTGAAGGGTAGTTGCTTGGGTAGCCAGGAGAAAATATTTCGCCATCATTTCCAGTAAAAGTACCACCACAAGCTAAGAAATAAAAGAATAAAGAATAAATTCATTTTACTGTAAAATCATACCTCGCTCTGTTGACTATTTTTTTGTACATTTTCTGAACAACAACAGTTGTTATCGGTTGACATGCTATTTCCACGTCAGTAAAGATTGTTCCAAATGCTTGACACGTAAGCAATTTTGCATTCGAACAAAGTATGAAAGTTTCCCATAATTTAGTGACCGTCCCATAACCTCTTACGTTCCATAACCTCAAACGGTTGTGGTATGCGAAAAATCAAATCGTTTAAAAATTTGACATAACAGGCTTACCTCGCTTTTTCGATGCCTTTTTCTTTCCCTGCAACAAAGAGATAGTAAAGTCATAATATTGCTATACAAACGACCATAAAACAAATCGAAATCGTGATCTTGTGAAGGGCTCTATTGAATATCCAGACAGGACAAACAGGACAAAAAGTACAAGGCGAGTTTGTCTCGAACTTTTGCTTGATTTTCAAATTTCAAGAGTGCATTTTCGCAGGCAAAAAAATCTTAGTATCCCTTCCAAATATTGCATAGCCATGAAAAAATCATAATATCTGCTTTTTGGTCCAATCGATGAAGGTGTTGTGGCGCAGTGGTGTAACCCTCTGGCTTTGCAGCCAGAACAGTCAGGCGGAGTGGGTTCGATACCCTGTAGGGTCCCATCACTTGAGCGCAGAGCTCAGCTACTTCTTAGCCTGATAACAAACGCAAGATCGAACTTGGGTCTGGTTATCAGGCTAGCTACCTCTGCGATCCCAGCGCTTGGGGCGATAAAACTGCACTTCACTTCATCGATGGATACTATAAAGTGCTTTGTAAGACAAATTTCATCTCCTGACAAAAATCATAAGTACCCTATAAATTCTGCATTACTTTTCAAAATTTATTGAAATTAACTGAAAATTTGTTGAATTCAAATAAATAAACCTCAGTTCAAAGGTTCAACAACTCAGAATGAAACTACTCACCAATGATGGGCTAACAAAAATTAGGCAAACCAAGAAAAATATCAAAGCCAACGAATGGGCCATTTTTTGTCCTAATTCCTTGCTTCACTTGATCAAGGAAAAGGCACACGGTTGACAGATTTCAACGAGTTTTGACTCCAAGTCGGCAATATTCGGAAACATACATCGGCTTTTTGATAAGCAAGTATCTCCATTATGTTGACAACTTTGTAAACAATAAATCACTAATTTGGTCTACCGAGTTTCTTCAGCTGAGGAGCTGTTTGTTTTAGAGCAAGACTGAGGTAAACAGAACTAAGGGGAACTAGAAATCTTGCAATAATTATCTTTGAGTAGTTACCGACTGATTTGCTTGGGGTGATGTATCATTAGAAATGTTGGTAAAAGAATCAGATGCATCTATGGAGGTGCACAATAGGCAACGCTTATTGCACGTATTCTTTCAAGAAACGGTAAACAATAGGTGCTTTCTTTCTCCTATCTATACACCACACCCTTTGGTTCAGGTCATACATATCAAGGGCGAATCGGTACATCGAAAATTGAAGTATTTCATGAACTGAAGTATTTCATAAAATGAACTATTTCATGAACTGAAGTATTTCATAAATTGAAGTATTTCAAACAGTAAGTCCTGGCTTCAGTGAGACTTACATTGGGTGTCAGAGCCTTGCAGTAAATACTTTAATATAGCCAATTGAAAAAATGCTAGCAAAATTTTAGCCAGCGTTCACACGGTACCGGCACAATTTAAAAACGGTAGGAAATTTTACAGTCACAAACTCATTGAAATCTGCTGATGGCAAAGAAATGCATCCTCACCCTCAGAATCGATCAGTTTCGTTCCAAAACGGTAAAAAAATACCCCGTTTTCATCATTTTCGCATGTTCACACGATGCCATTTTCAAAATGTGCAGGTTAGAATTCCATTTTCAAAATCTACCGTTTTAAAAATCTGCCAGCAAAAAAATTGCCTTGTTCAAGTGGACGGGAAGCCTGTCCGTCACATTTTTCACCGTTTTCAAAGTGTGCCGGCATCGTGTGATGTGCACGCAGTCTTAGCTTCAAGACAACTTTTGTTGTATTGTTTGTTTTGAATTTCAGCTATCAATCGCTAATTGCTTTGAATTCCTAAGTCAGTCAAAGGCAACTGACGATTTTGTCTTATTAAATCTGTACTTGCTTACCAGATACCAGAAAAGCCGGAGTGGGGGGGGGGGCGCAGGGGGGGCAAGCGCCCCTCCTGCCCTTTTCTAAAGGAGGCAAGGGGGCAAGAGTGCCTTTTAATGAAACAATACATTTCTTGAACAACGTCAATTCGATAGTATGAAAACCATGAATTTAACCCTTAAGTTGAATAATCATCGAAACTTGCATTGGTCATATCCAAATATGCAAAAGAGAGCATCATTTACATATCCTTGAAAGCATTTTAAGCGAATCTAAAGGATGTGGCCGCAAAATTTTCCGGGGGAGGACCCCAGATCCACCCAATTTTCAGCTCGCCTCCTTCGTCATCGGTCTGGAGTGCCCTTGCGTTCCCTTTCGACCCCCTTGCCCTAAATTCGCTCGGGCGTCCATGCCAGATACCTTCAAATTCACGTCTTTAAAGAACGAAATTCTGGTGCACCTATTAAAAGACCACTCTTGGAAAACAAAAAGGAACAAGTAACAGAAAACAAGACGTAATTATTGAATTCAACCATTTTATTCAACATATACATACTGAGCGCACCAATGTATTTACATACAAACCAGTACATTCCAAATATATAGCATTGCTTATCAGCTGATTAAAAATACAATCGAGAAATCCGTGAGTTCATATTCCCCATAAAATCAACAAACTTGTGTGCATAAACGTAAAAAAACTTATGTAGATTCAAACTCTGACTTGAAAGTGACTTGCTCGAAAACATCATAATTGTACGTAAAAATTTCGCAAGAAAATGCTTCGCTTGAGAACTTCCGCCACGAAATTAATGACGATAAAGTTTCCATATCTCGTGCAAAGTTTATCGAGAAAAGAAAGTCGTTCTGAAAATGGCTTGCTGGCTTATTGGTTCCTTTCGTCTTACACTGATCACAACAGCTCGTCAGATATATCCACGGAAATGCAACTAGGATAATAACAAGGTGTGCACGTATTCAATCATGCGAGTACTTCAGCCAGTTATCCAGAACCAAGCTCTTATTAATCTAGTTTCTGTCCTTCGGAATTTCTCATGATTTGTTGTGATCAGTGTCTGACGAAAAGGAAGCAAACAGTTCCTTTATTTGCACTTCTTTGATTTCTAACTGTTTTGCTTTTCACTTTTGCATTTTCCAGAAATAACAAGACTCTGTCCAAGCAGCGTTTGAATCTTATTAACACAATTTTACCCTTGACACTTTCTTTACAACTGCAAATGGCGTGTTCTTTTTTACAAAGTCAAAATGATCATTAATTATATCTAATCACACTTAAACGTCGAAAAAATTAACATCAAAATTAACATCACTTTAAAGACAAAATTTAAAATGAGATAAAATGCTTCACGCACATGTAGGCTATATTAAAGACATGGACTGCAATGTAAAAGGACTATAGAATCTCAGGCCTCTTGGCCCCACATTTGGCGAAAAGCCGGAAAACATGCGGTAGCCTTTCAGTCTTCGAGAGAAATTTCCCCGTAAAAGCAAAGCTACCGACTTTAAATCGCTTTAAACGACGACTAAAAACACATTTGAAGGGCTAGACTCATTTTAAAACACGACTCCCTGGAACAACAGCAGATCAGGAATTTAGGAATTTAGGCTTTCTAGGAATCTGATTTTTAGATTTAAAATTGTAAGTAAGTTTTTTATATTAATTGGTGAAGGGTTATTTCGTGTAAAAATAATGTTAAATGAAATGAAATTGTTCAGCCTATTTTGATAACGAAAGCGCAACTTGGAAAGAATTCTGCCCTTTAAAGTTTACCTAACATATGGTCCCAATTGTCCTTTGACAATTTCGGAAGGGAGGATTCGCGAAAATAAGAATTTCACGTCAGGGCATTTTAAGTTTGTTGAGAAGGATAAACAACACGTAAATTACGAAACTTCTCTAAAAATATGAGTAAGATTTCAATAGACTTATGACGATGAGTCTCTTGTTTCCCTGTGCTCTCTGACTTGATGATGGCGCTTCGGTCAAGAGAGACTCATAGTATTACTACGTGAAACCTGGCCCTATTTAGGCCCAAACTGAGCAATTTCTTCAGTACCAATCAGATTGCGAGATTTGTGAATTACTATTGTTAACGTGTAAACGTGATAGAATTTTCGATTCGATTGAAGAATTGAAAACATTCCCACGGGATGGAGATTCGAAGCCGTGATTCTTTTGTAATTCCATTAATAATTGAAGAAAATAGGGCCAAGTATTTTACTGTTTCATGATGAGTCCCTCTTGAGCAAGGTTTACCGCAGGGATACAAGGGACTCATCGTCATCAGTCTAAGATTTCAATCCGATTGGCTATTGCAGTCTCCAAAGACAAATGATCGGTGATAAATTGTTAAAAATATTGTTTTTATTGGCCAAAGAAGCAGCAAGAAACAATATCCCATATCCCATACATTTTGACTTGCTTGTCTAGAAAATTCATCATGAGGCCCTATTTCGATTCAATTCCTGGTTAAACCTAGCCCGGGGGGTGCACTTGACCAGATTTTGATCGGGGACGTGCCATCGAGGTTTCAAAAATATACCCGTTCCTTATATCAATTTTTGAAAAAAGTATACCCGACCTTATACCAATTTTTTGAGAAAGTATATCCTACCTTATACTTCATACCAAAACCTTGAAAATCGGTACCGTTCCTCATACCAAAATTGTGAAAATTGATACCGTTCTTTATACCAATATCTGGAAAATCGATACCCTTCCCGATGGCACGTCCCCGTCCCCATAATATATGTAGTGCACCCCCCGGGAAACCTAGGTTTTCGGTTCGGTTTCCTAGAATCTAATATAAAGCCTACAGGCGGCGCAAAGCAAAACTCTACGTAGTTACAGATACCTCAAAGAGCCTTGGAAACATATTAAAACACTCCAAACACATCTATAAAATACGAAAAGTAAAACCTACAAATTATCATCAAAACAAACTTAAAAACATTCTTGATATCTCCTTATTGGAAGAAAAACTTAAAAACAACAGGCTTTAAAACACAAATCTCACACACAACATTTAAGTCACAAATTCATGAAACGTAAACGGGTAAAAGTTTACCGCACATGACTCTCAATATTTGTAACACAAAAACTGCAAAAATTCAGGTAATATGCTTTTCAACTCTAATAATGATGGCCATTAGATAGAAGCCTTGAACTGGAACAAAATGACTCGTAACGCTGTACTCTTTTACCCCCCGGGGGGGGGGGGTAAGTACCAAATATGCTGGTACGGGATGTGCCATTTTTTGGGGTGCCCTTTTTCGAGCTCCAAAACAGAAGAAAACTAATTCGTTCTGATTACACGAAAGGGAGACTTTACTCAATATCGCCGCTCTGCCCGGGGCTGACAAGTGAGGTAGAGAATTTCTATAAATAGTAACTGAAATGTACCTCGCCTGTCAGCTCTGGGTCTGGTATATGATGTGTTTTCCTCATAAAAACAGGCCCTAAGCCTGATTTTTGGGAAGCCTATGCCACATTTCGCAACTTCTTCCAATCTAATGAGGTTTACGGGGTGAGTGGCCGAGTGGCTTATACATTTTTCGTCAGGTGACTGAAGTTAAGCTCGGTCGAGTGAGGTCAAACCCCGGAGGCCTGACCTCACAACTTAGCTCGTCGTCCTTCGGAAGGGACGTTAAACCAGGGGTCCCAAGCCTGGATGCAGCATGCACAGTGGGCCTAAATTAGCTTTCAGTAGCTAGAAATCCTGACAAGCCCACTCAAAACAAATTTAAAACAAACAAACAAACAAAAAAAGGCCGGACCACTCGCAGCCTCCTAGCTCGCATGCCTGAACAGTTT
Source organism: Aurelia sp. 3 sensu Dawson et al. (2005) (assembly GCA_964020215.1). Taxonomy (NCBI): domain Eukaryota; kingdom Metazoa; phylum Cnidaria; class Scyphozoa; order Semaeostomeae; family Ulmaridae; genus Aurelia; species Aurelia sp. 3 sensu Dawson et al. (2005). Next base: position 14,904,901 of record OZ026593.1, on the reverse strand, counting down.
AAGGCTTCTATTTATGGACTTTCTAATGAAACATAACATGATATTCCACACTGAACTAAAAAAAATAAACAAACTGAACGACACCTAACGAATACAGTTATCTTAAACGTGCAAGCACGATTCCAAAATAGAAACAAATTCACGCATATGATACATAAATTTCTTGCGGATCATTTAAAAACAACCTGCCTAACAGTGGTAGTGCCACGGAGGGGGGGGGGACTAAGCCCCAAAATCGGCAAAAATTGTCAAAGAAAAATGGCATGAAATTAGTTGGGTATACCTTTAGATTGAAAAATTACGTCAACCCCCCCTCCCCAATTCTTTTGGATTTTGCAGAGCTGGCACCGCCACTGCTTCCTAAGATTGAAAAGAAAACCTATTCTACATTAGATTTTTACAATTATTCAAATTCAAATCACATGTCAAATTATTAGTACTAACGTTAATCATGTTGTTATAAAAACATTAAATACAAGGAGGAAGGACTTTTTCGGATACGGTGTCGAAAATCAAAAAAGCTTCCTAAATTAAGTGCATAAGATCCTCGTTGAAATGAGTTTGAATGTCACGTTGCATTTATTCATTCATTCCTGTGCCCACGGTCGAATGTGGGCGAGAGAATTACCGACTTTACCGACGATTTTACTTTACCGACGACCGACTTTACCGACGATTTTACTTTACCGACGATCGACTTTACCGACGATTCTGCCTCGGAGTCAAATGGTAGGATATGACTCAGTGTTTGGGCTGTCGTTTTTGGCCGGTTTGAACTTTACCTAAGTTGGAGAAATGTTAGGAAATGTTGATAATGATATGCATGTTCATTTTAAACACAAAAGACCCAGTCCACCGATATCCGGTCTTTTCCGAGAAATGCCGCTTTAAACCTCAAATTATGACTTCCAAGGCTGCACCAGTATGAACATCTCTGAAACCTACTCCAAGGGGGGGGGGGATCCCTATTAGTAAGTGACAGACATTTTCTGGGTTTGTAAAATGCTGTCTAGTATAGCTTTGGGTAGGAAAAATCGTGCATAATCAGTATATTTTTGGCGTTGCTGATGAGAAATTTGACAAGGTGAGTGCTACGATGAGTTTTTCACCAAACTATTGCAGGGCAGTTGCCGAAAATTCTATAAAACCTTTATTTTTCATGTACCATGAAGCTATGAGTACATTTTTGGTGTTTGAAGATGTCCTAAATTTAGTATATTTTTTGGTTGAGTAGATTTTTGGGGTCTAAAATATCCTAAATTTTCACAATTTTCAAATATATTCTTAAGATATTATTTGGGTTTTTCAAAAATATGCTGTGTCTGACCACCCCCCGTCATATACCAATAGAAGTCCCCCCCCCCCCCCGAGAGTCTTTCCAGACCTTGATAGACCATATCACCTAAGCATGAAAAAATCGGAGAGAATTTATCGCCTGGAGGTCAAATACTAGAGAATCCTGACTGATTTAAAGCTGACAAGCAAAGTTTACTGTTTCAACTAAACTTTCTTGGTTTACGATAGCCTTGCAAATATGGTCATAATTTGATTTTACTACAAAAGAAGGAATGCAACTGATGCAAAATGGTTAGTGCTACTGAATATGACAAAAATATTAGTGGGGCGAGTCCTTATTTTCCTCCTTGTACATTAAGCACTCAACTCTTGAAATAACTCTCTAAACTACTGTGTTGTTTGAAAAAAGGCTATCACCTAAAAACTACCTCGTTGTTAAACTAGAAAAATGAATACTCAGCAATTACTAAGACTATACAGAAGCTTGTTAATAAAGCGTTAAGAAGCCTACAAATATCTTTTTTCTGATAAAACCATAAACGGGCGTCAGATGTTTTCTATTTCTCTTCAAGGGGCAGGGTCACGTAATGTAAACAAACTTCTTTCGAAACGACGATTTTGCAGTATTTTTGTTCCGTCATATCACAGTGATCTTCCACTACTTTTCTCAAAATGAAAGTGCTATTTTGAAGATGGACTCTTGTACTTCGTAGAGAAACAAACGAAACACTCATTTAAAGTACGATTGCAGAAATATTGGTGGATTTTTAGAAGTAATTTTAATTGTGGATTCACCCCATCCACCAAAATCTGTACAGAACACAATGGCCACGTGTGGGCAACAACATAGTTCTAGAGATAACAGGTCTATTTACGGTTACGTGACCCTGCTCCTTTAAAGGTGGGCGAATGGAGATAGAATTTCTTGACTGTAATGTGCTTGGTATTGACGAGGAACTGAGAAGTATTTTCTGCCAGGCTAGCAACAAAGCTGCACTGTTAAATTGCTTTTTGAATTCATCATTTACCTCAGGGTTAAAAGTTTTCCAGATTATCTTTAGTTACCTCATCTTGGTCTTTATTGAATCAGATTTCGGAGCATACTTTTTCACCGAAAATGAGAGCAAAGGTTACAGATCTTTGAAAAAGTGGGTGCAAAATTCAATGACCTATCTTTGAATTGAATGGCATTATAGAAACTTTAGAGCATAGGGCTCAAATCTTTCAACTCTTTAAAAAGGTGGGTGTAAAATTGAATCACATTTTTCTGTGAATTGAAGTGCTTGAAAGCAACTTTGGGTAATTTGCCGTAAATCTGTCGTGGCAATTTTTTGATATCTTGATTATTTTCAAAATGGCGGCATTTTGATTATTTTTGTAAAAATTCATCAAATATTGTGAAGAAATTAAAATCATCGTAAATCCTAAATTACTTCAGGGAAATTGATACAATCTTCAAGAAAACCATAGTTTATGAAGGTCTACAATATGGTTGCAAGCAAAAATCTGTAGCTCTTTTGGTTAAGGATTTAAAATTTGATGACGTCACAGCCTCAAAATTGATAAATGCTGCCATTTTGAAAGTAATTAAAGTATCAAGAAATTGCCACGGCAAATTTACAGCAAATTATCCAAAGTTCCTTTCAAGCGCTGTAATTCAAAGAAAAACGTAACAGAATTTTACACCCACCTTTTCAAAGATTTGAGCGCTATGCTGAAACTTTAGTTATTTTGCTATAATTCTGCCGTTGAACTTTCCAGGAATGTTCAATATTTTCAATATTACGGTGTTTTTCTTCCTTTTTAATAATTCAGGAAAAATGTCAAAAAACACTTAACCAAAGTAATTTCTCAACTTTTTGACGAAACATGAAAAAATGTTCAAGAAACACCATGGTCTGTGGATGCCTATAACATGGTATGAAGCAAAATTCTATCACTCTCCTGGTTTAGAGATTTGATGATCTCACGATCTAAAATGAGTTGAAAAAAACATGCTGCAATTAAAAAGCGATTCAAGATTTCTGAAAAGTACGACGGAAGAATTATACACCAGAAATAATATGAACTAAGTGTCCCACTACCTGTAACCATTGTAAAGTTTTTCTTGACTTGAAATAGATATTTTTCCTGGTGGGACTAAAGCGTAGATGCATCTGCCATTTTCTATGTGTAAAAAGGCAGTAAACCAGAAAAGGCAAGTAAGTTGCTAAAGTATCTTTCAAGCAATTTAGTTAATGAATATGCCATAGAATTTTACACCAACTTTTTCCCATCGATCAAAAGACTTGGAACCAATGCTGCAAACGAGACACCTGTGTATGTCCAAGAAAGGAATGAAATTTACGCGATGTAAAGATATACTTCGAAACAACGACCTTACTTGCTGGAATAATTACAATGCAAAAACCTCCTAATTGTCCTTTTGGTATGCCAAAGTGCAGTACGAATACCATAAAGTTATCTGACAGCCTGACATGGTTATAGGATACTGTGCAGAAAACTCGAACATTAACCAGTGCTTGTGTAGTAACCCCTCGCTACACCGCTACACCTGACCTTTCCAGTATTGACACAGTTCTTTCAATTCTTCGTCCAAGTTGCATTGTTTAAGTGTTCCTTTTAGGCCAAGCTGCACACGTTTTGCAGAGTCTGCAGCTCACGTTTAGCCACGATTAAGAAGTCGTTGAAGACATCAACTTCTGAGGGTTCAAGTTTCAGGTGAGAAGAGATATTGGTCTTAGTTTTCGATTCTCAAAAGCTGACTACAAGCTCGAAATGTTCAACATTCGAAGCAATGATTCAGTCGCTATCTTCCACAACAGCTTTCAGATTCCACATCACTTTCGAACTTACCAACCAATCTTTGCATGATCGTTTGCAACAGTTTTTACAATTATGTTTACAGCATGAAATATTCGTTCTTAAAACGCCATCGGATCCATCCCCAAGCTGGTTCTCCATCCAAAGCTTATGCGAGCAAGAGTTTGCAAATCTTGTCACTCGTAAAGGCCCATTGATTCCTCGAACTGCTAAGATACTGTGGCTTCCATGTTGATAATGTCAATCAAAATTCTTCACAGCTGCAGATTCGTCCATCGTTAACCATTTCTCAGAAGTGAGCCATACAGGATAATGTTAAGATGTTTTCCTGCATGTTAAACAAATGTTGGGTTCTTCGTAACGCTTCCAACGTTTCCTTGTCACTTCATTAACTAAATATCTCGCTGGTGGGTGCAACATCATTTTGCTTGTGTACCTGAGTCCAGACCTCTTCCAGACTTTTCTCGTAGGCTTCATTAAATCAATATCTCGATGACGTGTACAAAAAATTATCTTCCTTAAATGTACAAAACAACATGCTGCTGACACGTACCAAGCATGATATACGACTGCTGAGTCCTGCAGGCTTCTTCCAAACTATTCTCGTAAGGCTCCTTAACTAAATATCTCCCTGGCGTGTACAAAACATGATCTTGCAGCTGACATGTAAAAATACCAACTTGCTGGGATGCACCAAGGGCGATCTACGATTGCTGCGTCCTCCAGAATCCTTGCAAACTTTTCTTGTAGGCTTTATTAACATAGTATTTTGTTGATGTGTGCAAGCCACTATCTTCCTCACATGTCCAAAACAAAATTTTGCCGACTTGTACCATACACGATTTAGATATTTGGCCCAGCCATGTACTAATAATACCCTTATCTATCCATATATTAAAATCATTGGATCTATATATCCCTATCATTCCTGGAATGGTGTCCATGTTTCGTGCACTAATGTCAAAGTGCATCCCATACCTCTCCCTAATGAACACACAGGGCAATATATCGCCTGGTATGGTTTTGTGAAATACCACGTTAAAAGGCCATTAAGGATATAGAATGAAAAGGGGTACTTCACCATCTTAAGCTGCTACTGGCTAAATCTAGTGGCATACATCGTTGGGAGACTGATGTTTGTATGGAAGTCTGTGTTGTCGATGATGGACTGGACATGTCTCGTTGTCCGTGAATTTTCTTCAAGTCTGGAGAAGAGAAAATCACGCATAGCTTAACAAAGAAGGCAGCGATGTTATCAATTAAACAGCCCCTATTTTATAACCAGAGGCAAGGGCGGCACCATGGGGTGGACTGGGGTGGACATGTCCACCCCACTTTCCTCAGGTCGGTATTCATTCTTAACCAAAAATGATATAAAAAGCGTTAGGTATACCTTCTGGCAATCAATTCTACTTCTTGTCCATCCCACTTTTTTTCAGGGCTAGCGCTGCCCCTGACCAGAGGCTACAACTAGTCTATGAGTAGTTGATAGCTGTGACTGATTCTAGTCTTAAACGTCAGCAAACATCAGTACATATCGAAAGACGAAGGATATATTTAAACTGTAATTTGTGGGCGATTAAATTTTCAAATTATAAGGTGCAACTGAAACACTACTCAGGTTCTGAATCAAACAAATAAGATGCCTGAGGCAGAAATTCAGATATATCCTTCTTCTCTCGGCATGTGCTGATTTTTGCTATCAAAGACCGCTTCTGGGTTGCACAACGAGTGAGCTGGCTACCTGGGTTTCGAAGCAGCTCTTGCGGTTTCCTTTTTTTTATGACTTGCTCAACCGGACGTGGAATTCCCTTTGTATGCAGTCACAAATCACTTCGTATCTTGGTATCAATAAAAATTATCGGATCCTATTGTTACATTATCTGTCCTTGCTTGCCGAGTCATTTAACTATATAACAACTCAACTGGGCAAATAACTCTAATTTTTTGTGCAACAGAACAGATTTTCTTGTTTCACTATTTTTTTGGTCAACCAGGAGTACTTTTTGATTAACATGCATTGAATCTAAAGTGAGAACAACAAACAAGACTAACCAAACTAACAACGTAACATTGTCCAATATAAGCAAGCTGCAAAATAACATAATAAATAAGAACTCGCAATAAGAACATCACATTGAGAACACGCATAACATTTTTTGAATAGATTTGTACGCAGCAGGCTTACATAAAGGTGCCATGCATGGCGTCCAACGTAAGCAGAACTTTCGAAACTAAATGCAACTTACAACAAACTTCTACGAAGCATGATATGGAATGGATTTAAAAGAAAGCAGGAACATTGTAATTATAAAGATGAAGATGCTACAGAGATAGATTATTGGTGATATAAAATCACTAACGAAAAACTCTACGAATTAACTAATACAGTCATTATAACCACCTATGAAAAACAACAGAAAAAATGGATAGCACATGTCATCCGGAGAGAGAACGACCACCCCTGTAAGATGTTGACCTTCCACACAAAACAAGAACAAAAGAAGAGGCCGAAAAGCATCTTTCATACTAGAAAGAACCATAGGTCAATTCCTGTCTGACTGCTTCAAGAAAACAGATGCGAAAAGTAACTCTTGATGTAAGATCAACTGTCACAACAGTCAATGATTGCCAATTGCTTCCAAATTTGGAAGCGGCTAACTCTAATCATCATTACTATTATTATTGTAACAACAATGAAACTAACCTTGAATGGCAAGTATCATTCTTCTCCTTGCACCAAAAGTAGAAACACCAAGTTCTTTTAGATCATCATCAGTCAATGTCATAAAAGTATTTAAGTCGACCTGAGAGGAAAAGTAAAAATAGGAATGCTTGCAAATATGCGTTGATGGAAAAATGCGCAGACGACGAAGCGTTCATATTATGTAAAACTAGTAATGCAAGAATCTCTAATCTTTCCCAGTTGATATGAGAGAACTGGTTGACAGATTTTCCTTTGTCTGTGATGGCTAATCGCTTTGAACTTCGGTCTCAATCATTAGCACCTGATGCCATTGTGTTGCAAAATCTGTCCTTGTTCCCTAAAGCAGTAATCAAACTGAAAACTAATGAGAAAATGCGACAGAGTTAGATCTCAGGGTTTGCGTGCAGGCGAGATCTCAGGAAGTACTGCCCTTCTTTTGATGTTCAACGAAGAGATCTTCTCGCTGGAGTTGTCTACTCATTACGGCCATTTGCCCAAACCACCAGTCATTCAAACGATGCTATGACACACCAATTATGATACAGTGATCAAGACCTTTCTAGAGACTTAGAGCTCAAATATACTGGAGTTGACTTTACGCTTCATCCATAAAACTGGTCATTTGACCAATATCATCCCGAATCTCAGTCGCGTGCCAGGCAGCCAGCAAGTCTCTTGAAGTAAGGTTTCTTTTTGTTTGGAAATTTTGTCTCACAATAGATGTCAGGTATGTTATCCAAAACAAAACACAGGATTTTGCTCGCGACATTTTCGATCGTTTTGAGTTACTACAGCCCCAATATGACATCTAATACCAGACATTCTCCAGAGCAGTGTTGATCGTTTCTCCCGGGGGGGGGGGGGTACATGACTTGCGGATGGACGGGGGTCTGCCGCCCGGTTTTCAGAAAGGTACCCTCTTCTAATTACCGAAACTTGCTGCCATACCCACTTTTATGATGAATTTTGGCAGAAAACCCACCCATGTTTATGGAAAATCTGCCGAAAAAGGGACCCTTGTCTAGAGAATTTTGGGCCCAAAAACCCACCCATATGGGCGGCACATACCCGTACCCTCAACATGTTATGTACCCCCCCCCCGGGTCGCTTCTCTTCTAAATCGTTTGTAAAATTTATGTAAAATTGTTTTACATAAAAAATATAAAAAAGTTTAACCTTTTATACAACGCCAAGGGGTAGCCATAGTCTATTGCTCCTCATACATACAATAGATCTTGTAGTATTGATAAGCAGTTTGTAGGGAAAGTAATCCGTAATATTGTTGTAAATCTTAAAGTAATCCGTAATATTGTTGTAAATCTTAAAGTAATCCGTAATATCGTTGTAAATCTTAAAGTAATCCGTAATATTGTTGTAAATCTTAAAGTAATCCGTAATATTGTTGTAAATCTTAAAGTAATCCGTAATATTGTTGTAAATCTTAAAGTAATCCGTAATATCGTTGTAAATCTTAAAGTAATCCGTAATATTGTTGTAAATCTTAAAGTAATCCGTAATATTGTTGTAAATCTTAAAGTAATCCGTAATATTGTTGTAAATCTTAAATTAATCCGTAATATTGTTGTAAATCTTAAAGTAATCCGTAATATTGTTGTAAATCTTAAAGTAATCCGTAATATTGTTGTAAATCTTAAAGTAATCCGTAATATTGTTGTAAATCTTAAAGTAATCCGTAATATCGTTGTAAATCTTAAAGTAATCCGTAATATTGTTGTAAATCTTAAAGTAATCCGTAATATTGTTGTAAATCTTAAATTAATCCGTAATATTGTTGTAAATCTTAAAGTAATCCGTAATATTGTTGTAAATCTTAAAGTAATCCGTAATATTGTTGTAAATCTTAAAGTAATCCGTAATATCGTTGTAAATCTTAAAGTAATCCGTAATATTGTTGTAAATCTTAAAGTAATCCGTAATATTGTTGTAAATCTTAAAGTAATCCGTAATATTGTTGTAAATCTTAAAGTAATCCGTAATATTGTTGTAAATCTTAAAGTAATCCGTAATATTGTTGTAAATCTTAAAGTAATCCGTAATATTGTTGTAAATCTTAAAGTAATCCGTAATATTGTTGTAAATCTTAAAGTAATCCGTAATATCGTTGTAAATCTTAAAGAAATCCGTAATATTGTTGTAAATCTTAAAGTAATCCGTAATATTGTTGTAAATCTTAAAGTAATCCGTAATATTGTTGTAAATCTTAAAGTAATCCGTAATATTGTTGTAAATCTTAAAGTAATCCGTAATATCGTTGTAAATCTTAAATGGTATAAAAAAGATACTATGCATACCTCCTGGTCCTGAAAAACGTCAGCATATTTCCCTAGTCCTAATCTGCTGAACAGATCACACAAATCTGAAAATAAACAGAGAATACTTTAGTTGATAGAAATTGGATCGGCTTCACCAAATAGGCTTTCGTTTTACATCTTGTTTAAGGTGGCTGGGGGGGAGGGGGAGGGGGGTAACTACTATTCATATTCAAAAGGGATGTGCCAATTTTGGGGTCCTTCTTTCTGGCAGAAAATAAATGTTAGGCTGCCATTTTTTGTAAGATCACAAATAGACATAAAGTTTGGGGTGTCACTTTAGAATAATATTTCCTTGGAATATTAAATTCGATCTGATTTCATACACTTGGTTAGACTGTTCAATTTTGGTCACAATTTTAGAGTATACCTTTGGAATGGCCGGTAAATTCTGGGGTATGGTTCTTGAAAATGTATAAATTTTTGGGTGTGACTTCAGAAGTCAAAATGGCACACCTCCGTCATCTGCCTGTTGAAGTTACCCCCTGGTTTAGGTGAAATATCATGCATTAAGAATTTCAATGAGAGAATCAAATGCAATCACTGGACATCGAATAAATTTCGGAAAGCGATAAAAGAAGAAAGACATTTTCAAGATGTCAGCTCACCTGTCACTGCAGCAAGCGTCCCTAGTGAAGAGTCATTGGCAAGAACACAATTGAAGTCAACTAGAAATTAGAAATAACTCTGTCAAAATGGTGTCACGAAGGCCTAAATTATCGTAATACAACGGCGAAACAAGGGCAGATTTTGTGATACAGTAGTATCAGTCGCTTATGATTGACACCTTAATTTAAAGCGATGGTAGACAAGGAATTTCTCCTTGCGTTACTTTGGCGATCAAAGCGATCAGATTTTATTCAAAGTTAGCCAGCTGGATCTAATTGATTTGAAACGAAACAATGTTAAAATCTTAAACAATAAATCATCATTGGCTTGATTGCCAAAGGAACGCAAGGTCTCTCAACCAGTAATTCCGAACAAGCAAAGCCGCAAAAGCTGCAATGAAACCAGCAGGGCAGACTTTCACCTTTTGCTGGTAAAAGGTAGTCTTTACGAGAAAATGTACTTAGAATGAAAGAAGAAGGGCAAATCTAAAGTTTTACTTTACATTCCGAGCGATCTTGACGGTCAAATCCCATATAAATTCTCAAATTTATTTAATCAAATTTATCATTGCCATAAAATCGAAATCGCATACTCAAGGAATATGAAAATTTGCAATTAGACTAAACTAGGGGTGCTGAATCCAAATTCGTGGTCAGAAATTTGGTATCAAGAAATTTTCAAAAATTTCCAAAAGAGGCCATTAGCTGAAAAGGTTGCCTGCGTGCGGACTCTACTGATTACCTGAAGAGAAGTGAGGTTCGTCCTCCAGTAGAGTCTGCGCATCAGCAAAACAAAGCCTGTCCAAAGTCACGTGTGGTTCCCAGGCTCGAGGAACCAGATCTCATTGGTGGAAAGAGATCTCTATTGTTGTCTTTTAGTTTAATTGATTGATAAACATCTTCTAGGAATTCTCGTAATTATTCTTATTGAATAAGATTCAGTGGGGCGGCCGTAAGAAGGATTAAAAATAAAGTAATCAAACACCCCCACACAATAGGATTTATTTGGCAAAGTTTGTTTAGGCACACGCCAATTAAATCAAAATATGCCTGTGCTGATATCAGCAGACTCGCTTTGTATCGCTGATTCGCAGACTCTACTGGAGGAGGAACCTCACTTCTCTTCAGGGAATCAGTCGAGTCTGCACGCAGGCTACTGAAAAGGTGTATAGAGTTATGAGTTGCTTATTACTTACTGTTGTTATTTAGTAGCAGTGCAGCATTCTCCAAAACTGGTTTCTGAAAAATAAATACAATGGCTCATTTAAAATCCATTCAACAGTGCTGACACATGGCATCAAAACCAAGCTTTTATTTAAATCTCGAAACAAATCTAAGAAGCAATCAGGATAAAATGACTCATATCAAACTAACTCACCCCTTCAAGTCCGGGCGGTGGACCACTGTTTGGTTTCCTGCGAGAAGGACTTTCGGGTCCACTGAATGAGGAAGATGATGATGATGATGCATTTGATGCATTCGAATTATTTGATACGTTCGACGAAGCAGATGAATTCAGTGACTGAGAAGGCGATTGCTGAAATGGAAATAAATAGGAAAGGTAGCCTAGGGCAGGACAAGTTAATACAGTACAAACGGCAAACTCAAAATCAAAATCAGAGTTTAGGCATTGTGATTTCAACCTTTGGTTGCACTTACTAAAATCAGCAGTAGGGCAGAAATGTTTCTTGTACAGAGGCGCCGAACTCTGGAACATTGGCACTGAAGTCAGAAACTCTCCTCCTTTCTAAGCCAAAATTGTCAACAAGCCCCTCTCTAGCAAGCCTCCTTATCAATATCAAATGCAAAAGGATACTTAAGACTTTCCATCTATTTAGTTAAAATAGTTTGTGTGTCAAGTTTTGATATGATTTGGGATGAAAACTTTGTCGAATGACTCGGCAAATTGTATGTTGATTCTAAAAATATTCTACATGGGTGAAGGACTAAGTAGCTATCATTATGTCCTTGTCACTTGACTTAATGAACAAACAAACCCTCCCCCCTCTTCCAATAAGCCCCTCTTTGTACGCCCTCCTTTTAAAGTCTACGAAATTGAAAGAGCCCACGGGGGCTTGACAGAACTATTACAGTGATTTTACTTAACTTTATTACCTGACTGAAGTTTCAAAAACGAAGCAATACACAATCCCGTCACTCCTATTGGTTAATCGCACTTTCCCGCGGGTTTCCTGTAGCCTTAGTATAATACGATACAAGGACGCGGGTTTTTTGCCACAGCAACTGCTTTAGGCCTGTGAGATTTACAAGCAACTAAAACGACATGACAGTAACAAAATGTGCTTGACTACATGATACTAGTCAAAATTAGAAGCTATCAGGTAATAAAACTCATACCAACCGGTTTTGTCGTTGTACAGGAAAATATAAAGCCCTCGGTCTTATTGCACAGACCTTGCAAGCTCGGTCTGTACTTTTAAGACCTCGGGCTTTATATTTTCCTGTACAACACAAAACCGGTTAGTATGCGCATAATATTTACCTGAAAATTGTCAACGAGTGAGTATTTACTCATCTGTGATCTTGAGTTCTTCACCCACTAAGAGAACAAGATACGCGTTATTAAAATAGAAAACAAGGGATCATTAGGGCTGTAGTTTTCAACGGCAATACATTAAAGTCCGGCCTTTAAGAAACTCCTTTTATAAAAACAGCTTGATTGGTTTCTTATACAAAAAACATACTTCTCGAAAACAGGGTGTGTATACCATGGTATAAGAAACACTTGTATATTCCAAAAATATGCCAAAGTTGTTAAGAAAACATGTTTATATGCACAATGGAATAACAAACAAAGAATTTGAGCCAGCACTGAAAATTTCTTGAAATTATTTCAATTTGGGTTTTAAGACTTTCTGTTAACTCATCCACATTTGTTTGTGGGTTCAAAATCGAGGGAGCAAATGCAAAATTATCTAGTCATGTCGTTCACTCGCCCTATGGGTTCACCTACTCTTCTTTTGAGCTTTATAAAATAATCACACCAAAGTATTTTGGTGATTTTTCTCGCTGTCTTGCCAGCACTAGAAGTGTTGGTAAATTTAACATTATGCACATTTGATAGTTGCAAAATGACTGAAAAACGGACCAAAACATTTGATCAGGACCACAGGACCACAAGTCAGTCTGACAAGTGGTTACTGATTTATGGCAGAGAAAAGGCAAAATTAATGGTTACTTCAAAAACAGCACGTCTATAGTTCTCCGGTAATGTCAAAATAAAATAAGTTTTCAAATAAAGAATCTAGCGTCGTTTTAAAATTGTTGTTAAATCTTTAAAGTCCTAGCAGTGTTGTCTGTTCATAAGAGAGTACTTTCTACTTTTCAAAAATGTATTGAAAATTCTAATACGGTGCCAGAAGCCTTTCTTTGAAAACTCACTTTATTCGGATATTGCTGGAGAACAACAGAAGTGCTGTTTTTAAAGCAACGACCTATTTTCTCTTTCTCTGCTATAAATCAGCAACCACTTGTCAGATTGACTCATACAAGGTCTCAAACTCTAAGTTGGAGCCTGACCTATGCAACTGTGTAATAACCGAGATAACTGAATTTACAGCTACTCTAGACTGATGACGATGAGTCCCTTGTATCCCTGCGGTAAACCTTGCTCAAGAGGGACTCATCATGAAACAGTAAAAAACTTGGCCCTATTTTCTTCAATCATCAATGGAATTAGGAAAGAATCACGGCTTCGAATCTCTATCTCATGGGAGTGTTTTCAATTCTTCAATCGAATCGAAAATTCTATCACATTTACACTTCAACAATAGTAATTGACAAATCTCGCAATCTGATTGGTACTGAAGAAATTGCTCAGTTTGGGCCTAAATAGGGCCAAGTTTTTCATAGTAATACTATGAGTCTCTCTTGACCGAAGCGCCATCATCAAGTCAAAGAGCACAGGGAAACAAGAGACTCATCGTCACAAATCTACAGCTACTCCACAGTAGCCACACAAACGGGACACAATTTTTGGGGACACCTTGTAAATTTTTGAATTGTGTATCAAAAATGATATTTCTGAAACTGACAATCTAATTCTGTATCTGATTCAAATTTCAATGGAAAGTTAACTATGATCTCTCCTGAGATCAAACGATAAATGAATCAACTATCTATTGTATTTAATATAAAATGAAAGGAGAAAATAATAAACTATACAGGATTGCTAACGAGATCCTTGAGTGCTGATTCAGGCATTGATTTTGAGAATCCAAAACCACTCCAAGTTCCAGTTGGCATTCGAACTTCCTCATAATCTGTTTCATTTGTTATTGCTGAAAGACGAAGAGAAGAAAGAAATTTTATACCGTAAAAGCTCTGTAAAGCCCCCCCCCCCCCGTGAAGGGGGCTTATTTGATTTCGGACACTCCAGAGGGGGTCTTAAAAGAGGGGGCTTATTAGAGAGGGGGGCTTATTCACAAGGATATAAATGATAGTAAGTTAGTTCTTTTACACCATATTTTGCGGACTCAACATACACTGTTACGATTCAAATGCATAAATTCGACACAGTTTTATACCAAACCATACAAAAATTAACATGTAAACTTGTTTAGCTAAATGAATAGAAATCTTTGGTAATTTCTAGAATTCAATACAAGCGGGGGGCTTAGGGGCTTGTTTCAAATTTTGGCTCAGGGAGGAGGGACTTATTAGAAAGGGGGCTTGTCATGGTATTTGTTTCATCGCTCGCATAAACTTTCAGTGTACTTTTATCCCTGTTCCCGAATTAATGGGTATACTTCTTTGTGAGGGAGATAATTCTAAAGAAGCTCATCAGATTTCGGAAATTTAAAAATTTGTCACAATTTTTCAATCTGATCTCCAAAATGTCTTGATGAGAAACTGAAGAAGATCTGATACCTTTGGATGCCATTTGCCTTTTTAATTCATAATCTGCAATCTGCAACGACACATTGTATTGTTAAAGAGTAAAGCAGTCACAACAACTGACCACAGAAAGCCCATACTGGAGATTATTAGAAATATATTTTGCTAAAGAACTTGGGGCTTGACAGTTATTTTCCTTTCTTTCACGTATCATTGTGTGTTGTTCTCCTTTCGTTTACATTCACAGCCAACCTGTGTTATTTGTGAAATAAAAAATTTGGGGAGGAGCACAAGGAAACAGGAAACAAGGGAACGAAAAGTAAAGCGAAAAGCGTTATGAATTCCAAGAACTTAGATCTTTACCGAAGAAAGAAGGGATATCAGAACCCTAAAATGGATCTGATAAATCCCAAGAAACGACATACAACAGTCATGTTTTTAGCCGCCTCATAATTGTATCTTTATTCTAACTAGTTGGCTGTAGCTCACAAACTATGAAATTTGATACAGAACAACAATTATACGCATATCACTATGGGACAAAGTGATATTCAAGTAATACTTGGAACGAAGTACAATTTTGCCTTTTTC
Organism: Aurelia sp. 3 sensu Dawson et al. (2005); assembly: GCA_964020215.1. Lineage (NCBI taxonomy): Eukaryota > Metazoa > Cnidaria > Scyphozoa > Semaeostomeae > Ulmaridae > Aurelia > Aurelia sp. 3 sensu Dawson et al. (2005). Next base: position 14,889,689 of record OZ026593.1, on the reverse strand, counting down.
AATATTTCCTTCTTACCAATTCCACGTAACATTAACAGCAAGAAAATGTAGCACTTACATTGAATTTCTTTTTCCTAAATGGCAACCGGTCGATTCTGGAAAAAAGATCAAGGCATGTTAAAAATACTATCAAGTAATCGAACCGAAAGAAATATTTCTAAAAAATTGGCATAAGGGGCATTCTTGTATCTCTGGGAGGAAACATTTAAGTTGGACAAATGCCTCCCTCAGAGGTGGCAAAAGTGGACGGACCTTGTTTGCTTTGAAGGAAGAAAAGAATCGAAAATCAGAAAGCTGAACAAAGGAAAAACAAGGATTAGAGTGAGGAAGGGGGAAGAAGAAATGAAAGAAAATGGAAGACAACGAAAAGATGAGGAAGAACGATACATGGAATGGGGAAAGAAGACAAGGATGTAAAAGATATTAAGATCGAAAATATAAAAAGACAGTAGAACGAAGGAACGACGGAACAAAAGACAAACGTAATGTTTGGTTGTGCTCTTTCACTGCACATATGAATTCTGCAGTAGTTCAATAGTTTTGTGAAATATGCCACATCAAAAATCAATGATACAACCGAAAGAAGAAATCTAGATCGAGGCCACTTAGCAGGATGTAAATGTTATTTTTAACACTGGCTTCCCTTTTAGATTTTACCTTGCACTTGCTGAATTATCTTTATTCATGCAAAAATGAAATGGGGTGAAAAGGTGACGAAGAAGTACTTACAAATTCGACGTCTGAGACAAGCTTCCACTCATGCTGAGTTCGCTCTGTGAATCACTCAATGCCTGTTCCGGTGACATCGAGTCATTTCCACTATAGCAAGAGGGAATCAAATTAACATTAAGGACCATTAAAGGACTAAAAAGGCAACAAAACACCGCATCTGAGAACAGAAAGGACAAATGCAGTCTCGCAAACATATAACTAGATTTGAAAGGAATTTATCTTCACGTGTAACATTCTATCAGATTATCTTAGATAACAATAAGTATCAGGCCTCTCAGATTTGCAAAGCTAATTACCGATAGCTTGCATTCTCAGATCAAAAACTCTTATGTTTAAATTCTTTCATCATGGTGGACGTAGACTTTGGAAAACGTTTCCAAGTGAAACCAAATAGACTGGCACCTTGGAATTTTTAAGGGTAGCACAAAAAGCCTGGACATCAGACATGCAACTGCAGGCTATGACGCGAATCTAGTTTATGTTTAGTTAGTATTTACATTAAATTTAAGAAATATTGTAAAATAGGTTGGCTTCTCTTTGTATTTAGTTGGTTTTAATTAGCTTTTCTGCTACTACAGTTGCTGATGTCAAATAAAATCATTATTATCATTAAAAATGTAGGAAGACATAAGAGGAGAAATAGACTTACGGGAAAGGAGAATTTCTGACTCCTTCAAGCATTGCGATTGTCCTTCGCTGCATGTTCCACGAGCCATTTAAACCTAAACAATGCAAACAAAAGCAGAGATCAATGAGAAAGGATCATAAAATTTTGACCAGAATTTTACAGAACCTTATTTACAGTTCTACTATGCTTAAATGTCATTCGCAAAATCTTCCAGTTTTAAAGGCATACCATTCTCTACATACTTGGTAATAAAATGCACAAAAAAATATGCAAGAGAATGGAGGCAAAAAATACGACCTATATTTCAGCACTTAGGCCTTCACACTTACGTTCTCTTTATCAGAGTGGCATTTAACAGTGGAATCTATTGTAACGATTTATGTATGTTATGAAGTTATTTTGTTACTTCCTATTCTGCCATTAACAAAAATAAATATCTTTTAACTGTGAAGTAAACTATATGCGGTGTTAAATAGTTGGTTCTCGTGACGAGAACGTATTCAGGAATCTATTAATGCGAAGAAAGTCAGTGGCGGCCAATTTGCAAACTACTGGGGGAAGCTATTGTTTCAGTAAAAAGAATTGCTTATTTCTATTGTTTTCGAACAAAAGATCTTTGTCATTGCCAACCCTGGGTGACGATTGCACCCCCTCGCCCCTCCAAATTTTCCGTCACAGAAGAAAGCGTTAGCTTTAAAAACGATTTCTTCAAGTTTCTTCCATATTCGTTGACGTGTTTTGGAAAAGTGCAGCACTATTTTCATTATATCCATATCAAATATTACGACATAGGCTACATTCTACTATACTTTAATAACTACACAATACTACAGGACGATGCCATGGGAGCAAAAATGAATGACATCACCACAGCCATAACATAAAGACATGGAACTAGACTAACAACTACAACACAGTTTGCTAATTATGCTAGTTACAAATTACAATTCGGTACTACTACGATATCTAAGACAAATATGGTTGAAAACAATGGTTATACAAAAACAACGCTACAACTGTAGCACGATATACCAGTTCTTGACCATGAAATATCATTGCCAAGTAAGTCGTTTTTGCAAATTTCTTGTTTGTCCGATATAGTTCATTTCTCCTTTACACATGTTGCAGTTTAAATAATAAACAACATTTATACTTTTGCATGTAACATGTGATCTGACTTTCCATCCCGTTCCCGTTTGCTGTTAAGCATCGACCCACTGGTTTTAAATACAGTTAGCAAAGTTTGCAACGTGAATCTTCAGAAAACGGTAATAACGGATACCACCAATGATGGTAAAATCTTGAAATTCTAAAATCACTACTTACCCATAGGATATGATGAATCTTGTCCATTTGTAGGTGATAACCTTGAACCAACAGGCATTGGGAGCTACAAAAAGGCAATCAAAAATATAACTTTTGTCCACAAAAAGTCTGTATATACGAGGCGAGCCTATAGAAAGGAAATTCTCACAAACAGTAGCTCTTTAGCACAATCACCCTAATGTATATCGACATTTACCGGGTGAGTTAAAAAAGCCCGGCGTTTGAAAGGCTACTGCTTCCTCAGTATAAATGCGATGATACTTCGCAATACCTGAATGAATAGCTAGCATGTTCAGTTATTTTTAGGAATTTTCCTGGCTAAAATCGGTCAATCCGTTCAGATTTTGTAAGCTATGTTATAAAAAACATTCCTTAGAGAAACCTTAAAGACTTGCTAAGATTACAAGCAAGAATCCCTGATGTCTTAACCTCACAGCAATGACTTTCAACACGTTTTAGAACGTGCTTTCCTTTTGACGGGTTGACAAATCTTCCTCCTAGTGTGAATAATATATTCAGGGGTACTCCATTCTCTCATGAGGACAAAATACATGAAAACATCCAAGATTCATTATTGATGGGAAGGAGAACAAAGAGAAATCTTTCTTGGCGTTTTAGTTTTCAATATCATCGCTTTGATATTCAGGGAGCGGGATTTTTTCAAACGCCGGGCGTTTTTATTGACTCACCCGGTAATAAATTCAAGGCTGTAGCAGACAAAAGGTATCAAATTGGAAGTAATCTTTCAAGCAAACCTTTTCATCATTTGGATGTCGCCTCATGCTCTGTGGAGGAAATTAAACAAATATAAGAATTCGGAGGACAACATCTATAAATATCACTACATTCATAATAGATTGTACTTTTGAAAAAGGTATCCTAATATTCTTGGATTACTTTTTACAGTAAATGAATTTGCCTGGTATCGTATTTTAAGTCGCTGAAGATGTAACCAAGTTTTGTTGGACCATTGAAGAACTCATTGGTAATGGGTCTAAAACAACGGTCTTCAAGTCACTCAATGATTTGGCTCCGCAGTACCTGTGCAACCTCTTCACCAGAAACTCAGCATGCGCCTCCCACAACCTCCGGAACACTGAGACTGATTTAAGGTTGCCAAAGAAAAATTCAGCAAATGGGCAAAAATGCTTCTCTTTCCGGGGAGCTAAACTATGGAATAGCCTTCCTGTTGAGTCTAAGACGGCATCCTCCCTGAATGGTTTTAAGAAATCAATAAAGGGTTAACTTTTTCTTTCCGTTGTAAATACTGTATCATTGTAAATAGGCTTTTAAATTATGGTTTTTTATATTCTAGTTTTATTTCTAATTGTTTATTGTAATTAAGTTTTTATCGGAGGGCCCCTTGAAAAACGGCTTCGGCCGAAGAGCAACCCTCCTTAAAAGATTAAGTATGAAATATAAATATGAAATATGAAACATCTTATCAGCATGTAAAAAAGATCACAACCAAGTTGCATTTGACAATCCAATATTTTGATGATGATTTAATTCTCTACTTACTAGAGAATCTGGGAAAGAGCCAGTGCTATTCTTTCGTAGCATTGATACTATAAATGAATAAAAATTCCGTCAAAACCGGGATAATATCATGCCTGAGTAAAAGTATTGTGTTGGTGACGAAATATTAAAGAGGCACTAACGCAAAAAATGACATCAACAAATGATCCGCCGAAACCATGCTAATCGGGTTGTGTAGAGATTATGTACCTTTTGTGTGCAAATATTTGTGTCAAATGATGATTGTACGTGATAGTAGATAAACAAAAGCCATAACGGTCGAATAGCCCGATGCAAGATTCGCTGACCGAAAACTGCCAAGTGATGTAGAATCCATTGTTTCCGCGCAGCAGACCAGATAAAAAGTAGGATATTACAAATAATCTTTCCAGTCCTCGCAGCCTCATAACTTTCCTTCCATGGGGAGTAAAGACAAGGAGACAATATTTTCAGGTAATGCGAGCTTTCATCATGTTTCTCAAATATTCTTGCGGCAATTTTCGGATGCCAAAATTTTGCGTTAGTGTCTCTTTAAGAAAGGAAAATTGGAAAGACATGGATAAAACGGGACATGGCATGGATAAAAGCGAGAGAATAGGCACCGCAATCAAGAAAGTTGATGCGTGCACAATTTCTTCATATTCATTAAAAATTTTACAATGCATGTTACATCTACATCTTACTATACTTTCTAATTACTATATAAACTATACAATCACTACAGGGACAGGACCACAAGGAAAGGCTCAACATACTATTAATTACACATAAATACTAGAATCCGTTTCACACCGGATGTCAGACCAGCATAGGAGAATGATGCTGAACAATAGGAACCCCGGACGAGAGAACAACAACAACAGCAACTGTTACTGTCATTGATCCTCCTCCAGAGCCCCCATCTCTCAACACACTGCGCATATGCTGTCATTTCAGGGGTTCCTGATGTTTGGGAAACCCTGTAGATAAAGATGTTTCATTCCTTGCATATCACTGCAACTAAGACAAGACATAGTTTAAATGTCGTACTGTGGCAGTGTCGAATCGAAATGTATCAAAAAAGGGCAGAATCTGCTGTGTTTAAACAATGATTTAAACATCGTCTGTCGCCGTTTCGGAATGAAAATAAAGTACAATAAAGTAATTATTTTCTATATTGAATAAGTAATAATAACTAAAGTGGTAAAAATGGGCCGTGTTTCAAAATGTGCAAAGTCGGTGGTTGATCATACGTAGAAACAGTGGCCCATGGCCTTGAACTGATCAATTAAATGCGGGGAAAATTCTTAAGTTAAGTCATGTTTCTGCTGCTTAAAACGACAGAGCTAGGGAACTCCTGGCATTCTAAAAATTTAAACGGCTGATGATTTAAACACCTTTTTCATCTCGAATGAAATTAACACTTGGAAATTTTTAGCTGCATATATTAAATTCGAAACGGTAAAAATACGATGTTGACACTAGGCCTAACTTACATTCATCTCTATTACCAGATCTCATCATCCCCTCATTATGCATCGAAGAAGTAATATGACCAGTACTGTTACTTCCTTTGATTCCTGCAAAATCAAATGACAAAAGTCAACCGAACAAGCACAGATACATGCAATCAGTTGGGCCTAAGAATCTACATATGCTCTCAAATCGGACCGAAATAAACATTGACCTGTACAGATACGTTTCATAATTCGTTTTTATATTTTCATATCAAATTATTTTGACACAAAATCCCTTTAGCATAAAAAGAAAAAGTCATAAAAATCAAAATTACAATCCTTAACATGATGTATAAGTTTGAGAACTGTTACGGCCTATTTGCTGCTCTTCCAGGGAGTCGTGTTTCATGTTAATTCAGCTCTTTAGATGAATTAAATTGAATCATCTTGTTAACTTGAACTTGAATTAACTTGAATCAACTTCAATCATCTCATAATGCCCTTGAATCATCGTATTTGGAATGTCCAGCAGCCTGAAACTACGGCCATGTAATAAGTCTAACAATGCTCACCATCAATGCCGTTATGCGATCCATCTTGCTTGAACAGCGAATCAACACTCAGCGTGCGAACGAGGTCACTACTAACAAGCTTATCATTCAACGAGGTCGGTATAGCTGAAGCCGGATGCACATCTTGAGTGTTCGACTTCTGCATATTTCCTGTGATCTCATAGTTCCCAAGGGGATTATTAGTCTGGTGTTTTGAGGGCGATGTCTGATGAAACGGTAACGGGCTGCTCGATTCCGATGGTAACGGGCTTTGAAGGGGACTTGATGATGCTTTCTCTCCGATTCCCGCATTTATTGAATTCGGTATAAATTTTCCATTCACGCCAGCATTTAATAATGCCGTTGGGAATTCATTTCCTGGCATCGGGATACCTAAAACAGTAAAAAGGCTTGATCCAGCATTTATGCATACAGTAAAAACCCGCGTATAAGAACCTAGTGATCAAAAACCTACAGGCTAAAACTTCTGAAATTAGACCCCCCAATATGTAAGTACCCATTCAGCCTGAGATTTGAAATAGGTTCCTATTCGTGGAGATCATCAAACTAAATCAAACTCTAGTTGCTTTGTCATTGAGCCTATATGTACTGATTATGCCATATGCGCAAATTGCTAAAGGCTCTAACGATGCTTTGTAAGCTTTTCATTGTGTTTGGTAAAATTTCTGATTCTTCCACGAACTGATGTTTTGAATAAGGCCTCATGAACTCGGGTATCTCTCAACTGACAGTAAATAGTGAGCTTGAAGTTTCAATCTGAACAAAAGAAATACCTGGAAGCCCTGAATGAAATAAGAACCAATTTAAGAACTTGAACAGCCTTATTTCCTACTAAATACTCAATACATAAGAACCTAATCAGGCTGCCTTGCAAAATTGTAGGTTCTTATACGCGGGCTTTTACTGTACATCTTTAGTTTCAGGACTTAAAATTATTCGTTGAGAAATCCAAACAATTTGAAGCATTTTCGGCTAAATCAAGTAACCCTTTGTAAAAAGCCTTAGAACAATGGGATCTCAGATATGAAATGGTTTGCCAAATGAATTAAAATCAGCCGACAACTTAAGAATATGATCAAACAATGGGATGGTACTGTAAATGTGAGGCTTGTTAATTCAATGATAGCCTCTAAATCTTTTCCATTTATTGCCTTCAATAATTAATTTATTACTAATTTCTTCATTTCCTAATATACATATCTAGTTGTATAATCGATTTAGATTAGTTGTAAAATGTAAGCATGCACCGGGCGTGTCAAAAAAGGTTACATGTTTTGCGGGCCTGTGGAATGAGAAGTATATGGTCGATAGTCAGAACTAAAATGTCGGTCTATCGGCGAAAAGCTAACTTAGATGAAACAATTTTGTTTGGTAATATCATTTATCTTTAAACCCAAAAAAATTTGAAAAATGTCCGTTTGGGATTTGTATGGGAATCGAGAATTCCATCTTCCATTTTGGTCCATGATTCATTTGGATTGAGATTCAAATTCAATGCAATTGTTAGTTTCATAAATAGAATTCTAATTTCAATAGCAAGTACATCATGGACCAGAATAGAATGTGGAATTCTCATTCCAATACATGCCCCTTGCAGACATTTTTCTAATTTTTGGGTCTGAAAGGTGAGTGATTTTACCAAACAAAATTTTTTCATCTAAGTTGGCCGCTGACTGATTGATTCACATTTCAATTTTGAACATCCATCACACACTGTTTATTCCACAGCCCGCTAAAAATAAAGTAAGTTGACAAACATACCGATTCTTGGCTGGCAGAAGTATGGATTTGGGACTGGCATTGGCGGTGTTGGCAGTGGTGGTGATATCAGAGGAACTAAGTTCGGATCTTCTCTAACAAGATGACATCTTGTGAGGTACATGTTATGTGCATTCTTCTCGATACCTTTGACAATCACCGACTATGGAGACAAAAAAATGTCATGGTTATAATTCTAAGAAACCAAACACTTACTCTGTCTTGAATAATAAGCTTCTAGTATCAATCAAATTCTTAAAGTTTTTGATCAAAGAAGTATCAATTTCAGTACCACCAACTAGTTTTTCATGTTCAAGTTCTGAAACCTCGAGTGTGGGGGCATTTTAGCATCGGCATTCATGATGAGATAGCTTAGGCCATCTACTTTGTCGTCTCAAACTACAGTTAGATCATGAGTCGTGGTCGTAGTCGTATATCAGTAGACTTATGCCTTTTCGTCCCTTGTTTCCTTACGTTCTTTGATTTGCTGATATCAAATGGTCAACAGGGACTCATAATATTACGCTTACATAATGCGCCCACTTTTTCAAATGGCATAAACAGGTGGGAGTTCTCGTACACTCAACAAAATCGCTTCAAAATCTGGTCTAAAGAGCTTGAACATTGAAAAGGAAACTTTTAGTACAAAGAATGATGTTGTCTTGACGCATAAAACGCCAAATGCCTACCTTTCAGACAGTAATTTTCCTCTGTAGAAGCAAAATAGATCCATCGAAGCTGCGAGAACTCCAGTTTCTTCAACCGTTCTTTACGAGCAACAACAACAACATTCTGAATAGCGGCCCCTGATTGGTTAAAAACTGAATTCTAGCGATTTGATTGGTGAATACGGAACCACCCTACGCGGGCCTAAAGTGGGCCCACTATTTAAGAGTAATGTTATCAGTCCCTCTTGACCAAGGAACGCAGGGAAACAAGGGACGGGGAGGCATCAGTCTAGTATATCAGTGCAGGCAAGGAGCGAAATATGATGATGTAATAAGTCTAAGTGAATTGTACCTTCGTCCCTTGACGCGGTTTTGATTTAATATTGATCAATACATCCAAGTCTTCTATCAGCTTGTTTATCATTCCTGAGAACAGAGAATAGTAAATGCTCAAATGCTAAAGATTCAAAATCCAAATGTTCAAATCCCAAAATAAAAACGAATTGCGAAATCTTAAAAATTTTAAAATAAAAATATGGATAAAATGTAGATAGCTGAAAAGGTGAAATATTAGGTAGGTAGGCGTCAAAATGTCAAATTTCAAATTCAGAAATGAATAAATGCTAAAACGTTAAATGTACAATATAAGATGTCGAACATACATATAAATACCGGGTGTCCCAAAATTGTAAAAAGATTTGCTTGGGCCTAGCAATGATAGCTTAGCTTCAACCGACGGCTGATCATTTCCAAATGTTCCTCTTAACTTGGAGATACATATACATTTTATTGGTTGATACTGGTCCTCTGAGTGTGGAAATATTAATGTTGCAAGTTCACATTTGCTTTGCTGTCAACTCCAAACCAGAGCTTTGACATTTTATTTTGGCCTCAGTAAATTCAGGTAACACAGCAAATAAATCAACTTGAAAAAAACTTGACTGATTCTAGATCATATTATACTACACTTGCTGGAGCTCCTTTATTTTGAGGCTTTATAATTTGTTTTTTTCAATAGAACATTCGGGTGGAAAGCGCAGTTTGACCAGAAATCGAAGGATGAGGCAAGCGACGACAATCATTGTAAATTTATTCATCATTCATCAGAAAGACATATCCAGTTGAAGTATCAGACAGTTAGACAATCCATGATAATTAACTCAGACAAATCCAGTTCGACAAATCTATTATAATACAAACAATGTTTCTCTGTTCAAGTTAACTATCGAGGAAGAGGGACAGATTTTGTAAGACAACAGCATCAGCTGCATTTGTTGACACCTAAATTCAAAGTGATTCGCGATTGCAGACAAAGGAAATTCTCTCAGCCAGTATTCAAGAAAAAACAGAGTCGCAAAAGTTTCTCTGAAACCCAGGTAGCTAGCTCGCTTGTTGTGCATTCCAGAAATAGTTTTTAAGACCAAACATGAGCAAAAATCGACAGGAGTAGGATATTTCTGAATATGCACCACGGGAATATTACTTTTGTTGTTCAGAGGCTGAGCAGTTAAGTGTGCTGATTACAGCCAAAAAATACGAGAACTGGATTGCCTCTAGATCGACTTCTATACCAAAAATGAAAGGTCCGTGGTAGGTATGTAGATATAATCCTACAAAATCTGTCCTTGTTCTATCGAGGAACACTTTGATAAGGTTTAGCAGTTGGTTAAGCCACATTTTCATCGCAAGGCCAAGCCAAATGTGTTTACTTCTTTTGGGCCATCCGGTCCTTGGCAAGTTAGTTTTGTTAACAACTTACTTGGATCTGAAACAAATTCATCCTCTTCTTCTTTGACGTCAAACATTAAAACAAGAGGCAAAAATTCCTACAGGGAAAAGAAAAACGAATAAAGGTTAAAAACGAAAGACAGTTTGATATGTTTCAACAATCACATGTGCTTCTAGTAGCTATGACAAGGTTTCTCATTTACAAAATACAAGATTTAGCACCCTCAGGATCTAGTTTCTTTGCAGAAAGCAATATCCAAACAAAATAAAATTATTGAAATCTGCAACAGATTTTTACCTCCACCCTAAAAGGAACTTTTATTAGTCCTTACGTCAAAAGGTTATGTTTATTCTCTGTAAAAAGTCGTCAAAAAGAGAGCCGTGAGCTGTCTCCAACTGTCAGGCAGCTGAGATGACTTGAAGAAAATATTACGTTTTTGATAACAATTTCGAATCACATATAAATAGGGGTAAATAGCCTTAAAAAGGAGATTCATCATAACAAACCCATGAACGCACAAAAATTTTTAACCTGTAGAGAAAACATCAACTCCTGTAAAAGAACAATAATCAAAATGTAAAATAAACCTGTAACTATAGAGAAAAATTTTAAAACTGCAAGAAAATCGAGTAATCATTTATATACCAACAATGTTATCATACGAAATTATTTCACCAAATACGCGTTTCGTCGCACACTCTTCCGTTTGGTTCATGCGAAGAACAGATAATTGGCACGACCGGGCTGTTTATCCTTATCTGTCAATTCATCTGTTCTTCGCATGAAGGTGTTGTGGCGCCGTGGTGTGATCCTCTGACTTTGCAGCCAGCTAGCCAGAACAGTCAGGCAGGATTGGTCTGATACCCAGTAGGGCCCCACTACTTGAGCATCATGACAAGGGGTCGGAGACTCCATTAGGTCTGCTCTATTTCTGTGATCCCAGCGCTTGGCGCTGAAAAACGCAACTTCACCTTCACCTTCATATGGCAAAAAGCCCAAACCAAAATTCAGAGGTGCAAAAAATATCTTCCTCTCTAGGAACCCGGCAAATGGAGAACATTTCCGTGAAGTCACATTATGTTATGCAAATGTCTTCGCTGGCCATGATGTGCTGAAAAGGTCCGATGGATCACCTTGTCGTCCTTCGAAAGGAACGTTAAACTAGGGGTCCCATGCGTCGTTGCAGCATGCACAGTGGGCCTGAATTAACTTTCAGTTGCTAGAAATCCAGACAAGCCCACTCAAAACAAACTGAAGACAAAAACAAACACGTCAAGAGCATTGTCCGACTTACCATTAATTGAACTTTTGCAGTAATCGTTGATTCTATTGGTCCTGTTATGAATACTGTAGTCTTTTTACCCTGAACTCCATTTTGATCAGGAAACTGTAAGCTGTCAGATTGAGACAAAAAATATCAATAATGCCAAGCTATCAACCAAACCAATCAATCTAAATCAAGTAATCAATCAATCAATCAATCAATCAACCAATCAATCAATCAATCAATCAATCAATCAATCGATCGATCGATCGATCGATCGATCGATCAAATAATCACTGAATCAGCTACATAAGTAGCCAACTACATAAGTAGCCAAGTAACCAACAGAAATGTTGATTCATCAATCGATGAATCTGTTAACCACACAATCACTTATTTCCAATCATTCCCTCAAAGATTATCGTAGAAGCTTAGCGATATCCTCATTGCAAATTCTTTTCAACGGGACAGCGGGACAGAAACTTTGAAAACCTAAATGACAAAATGCTGGTGTGGTGTTAACTTTCCACGTCCATCCCTTGTTTTTTTTTATTGAATAAATAACAGCTGCCACTACACTTAAGCTGGGACACGCAAGATCACAGTCAAATTTCTTGTACATATTTGGATTATGTATCGCATGTAAAACTGGCCAAAATTTACGATCCATAAAACCATGCCTCATCAAGAGGCATTAAAATTTGTGTTTCTTTTTCTGGGACGAAAGAAAAACAATTGCTAATTCCAGAAATGCCTCTGGAATTAACAACTGTCCAAAATAGTGGATAGATTTCTGTAAAACGGTGTCGCATCAAGAGGCATTACAATTTGCGTTTCTTTTGCTATGACGAAAGAAAAACAACTGTTTATTCTAAGGAAGTTTCTGGAATTACAACTGGCCAAAACTGTGGATAGATTTCCATAAAACCATGCCGCATCAAGAGGCATCACAAATTGTGTTTCTTTTGCTAAGTCGAAAGAAAAACAACTGTTAATTCCAAGAAAGTTTCTTGAATTAACAACTGGCCAAAGTTGTGGACAGATTTCTGTGAAGCGATATCGCATCAAGAGGCATTACATTTTGTATTCCTTTTTTCTGGGACGAAAGAAAAACTGCAAAGTAACTTTAGCTATTTAACAATAAATCTGCCGTTGGACTTTTCGGAAATCTTCAATATTATTAGAATTACAGTATTTTTCTTCTTTTTTTAAGAATTCAAGAAAATTTTCGAAAAAAACCAAAAACCGTCGTAATTTTTAATCATGTTGGCCAAAGATCAAATAATTTTCAAGAGAACCATAGTTTATGGATGTCGACAATATGGTATCAAGCAAAACTCTTTCGCTTTTCTGGTTTGTGTTTTAGAAATTTGATGACGTCATATCATAAAATGAGCTGAAATGTAAAATAGGCTGTGATTTCGACAAATATTCAAGATTTTTGAAAAGTCCAACGGTAGAATCACAGAAAAGTAACTAAAGTTTCTTTCAAGTCATCCAGTTTAAAGAAATAGGTCACTGAATTTTGCACCCACCTTTTTACATCGATTTAAAGATTTGGAACCTATGCTGTCAGGGACTCTTTCTCGAACTAAGCTCCCTAAACAGCGTTACACCACCGATTGTTGGTTAATTTTGCGTAGATTACATACCTCGCCCCAGTGCTCTGCATAATGTGTTTTATATTACTCCCATTTCTTCCAATAATAAAAGTGTGATGTTTACAATCGATTTCAATTTGTGTTGTTACCAGGACGGTAACCTGCAAAGAAAAATGTAAACGGTTTAACAACAAAATTCAAGTTAAATTTCTCTCGTAGTAAAATTGATCATTCTTGGCAAAACATCGAGGATAAAATATCAGTTCCAGAAAATTTAAAATGTTGCCAAAAACCAGATTGACAATTTCACGTCATAGTTTATCAGAGGAAGCAAATTGGCAGGAAAACTAAGGAATCAATAGACCTTTTAGCTATTCTACAAAAGGACTCGAATCGAACGACATTTTGATAAGTTTTGCAGAATTTGCGAACGTGTTCAATATATAGTGATAACAAGAGTGTTAGGACATGGATGTTTTGATTGATTATTGATTTAACTTTTTTTCCCTAGTGTCTTGTTTCGTTGTCTTGTTCTCTGTTCTGTTTTGTCTTCAACTGATGTGTACAACTGATTGCTTTGTACAACTTTGTACAACTGTGTACAAAGATCTTCCTATGACTTTGCGGTTTGAAACCTTTCTTGTGCGAAGGCGCACAAAGACACAGAAAAACAAAGGAGTTCTATTCGAACAACTTGAGAGCAGTTGGGCCCAATCACGCTCAGTTGTACACATCAGTTGAAGACAAAAACAGAACAGAAAAACAAGACAACAAGCAAGACACAAGGATCAAAACAAGGTAAATAAATAATCAATCAAAACATCCGTGTCCTAACACCCTTGGTGATAGAAGCTCTAATGCCACTCAATTTAACTTCCGTAAAAAAATGAATCTTCTGTAATCTGTAGTTTCGCTCCTCCGCCAACAAATATAACTCGCTCCAACTGGTTTGAGCGGTTTCAGTTTGGCAGAGAGTAGCATCGTTTTGGTGAGAGATAACTGAGACTCACTGTAATCAGTCTATCTTCAGTGAAAAGTTACATAAAATAACGCCCGATCCAAACTCTTTTGCAGGAAAACTAAAAGGTTTATCGAAACCGATATTTAGAAACGATGGTGCACATCAGCTGCAGTAAAACACATGACACTGAGTTCTAGTAATCGATACTACCTATTCTGCATGTGGTAGCAATTATCACGATTCAACGTAATAGGTCTACAGTTGCATTTTCCGTCTTGGTTCGTAGACTCCCTCCGTTTCCTTGCAAGTGTTTTCGCATGGAAAGCTTCTACCATAAGATTTTTTAGTTGCCCGAACGGCAAGTCATTCAAAAATTAGCGTATGGGATTTTCGCGATTCTTTTTGAGACTTCCAAAGATTTTCCAAAATTCTTAGATTTATAAAACTTCTTCAGATTTCATGTTCTTGAATTTTTTTGCGATTTCCCAAGATTTGTCAAGGCTTTGCAAACTTCTTAAGGATCTATAGGACTTTACGGATTTTGACCGGATTGTCAAATACGGTTTAAGATTTTGTATAATTTTTTCATGGATTTCTGGGATTTTTCAAGATTTTCGAAGATTTTTAGGATTTTCTTTGGAATTTAGTGAAGATTTTTGATCCTTTGAAGATGTTCCGAGATTTCTGGGATGTTCGAAGATTTCTGGGATTTTCTACAAAAGTGTATTATGAGCTTCTTGGGAGCGATTTACCATCCAGAAATATCACATGACAGCATAGCGACAGGAATCATTTCATGGAAAGTTAACATACCGGTATATTTCCAGTAAGATGTTCCAGAACACTAAGGACCGCATCCTGCATTCAAACAAAAAATATCAAATCAAAAGAATACCGAACAAAACAAAAGATATGAATATTACTTCTAATTTACTGACAAAATAAGAACATTTCAGTACATCTCTAGAACAGCCTGAACTCAACACAAAACCTTAAACGGTCTGTTTCATCCAGCATGCCTTGCATGTGTCGTCTCTTGGATTGCCTTTGTTGTCGCCATTTTCATGGCCCATGAATATGGTGACAAACAAAGGCCAACCATTAGACGACAGGTGCAAAGAATGCTGGATGAAACAGACCTGTTAAAGGGCTCTTCCATAAATCATTTTTTGCCCAGAAATTGCTCTAAATTCGTTATGTGCCTGAAAAGTTCTGAGTTACTTCAATAGACTGAATGCCTTGCTCAACAGGGAATGAAATAGTGAAAAAGATGACCCTGCTTTGGCACATTATCAGCCCCACAGTTTATCAAGAAATATCTCCACGCATAAGGAGTGCTAAGTTCATACGCTCGACTAAAACTGATTACATAACATCAGTTGTCACTACTGATAGATTGGTGAACAGTTTGAGCAAACAATTCAGTGCAATTGAATGTAAAAATGTTGCCTTAACTAGAACAATGCAGTAAGTCCAAAGCTGGCTCGCAATGACATTCGTTGAACTTTGCGAACTTATTGCTGCCACAAGTTCTTGTGTGCGAGGCCCTAAATAGAGCCCAGTTTTCTGAGTAATCTGTCTATCGAAGCCGCATCATGAAAGTAGGGAACCAAGTCAGTCATGTAGTAAGTCCGATAGCCCACTTCATACTTTTAAGAATTTAAATCTATATCATTTAATGGCAGCTTGACAGAAGAATCTTGTTGAGGCTGGAAAGCCAGAACGAGGCCTAATACACTTACCCGAACTGCAATAGGATCCGAGTGCAATCCTCTAACAGTCCCTATGAAGCCATACGCACGAGGTCGCTACAGAAGAGGAAAGATACAAAGATCATTAACATCCAAGTTCAATTTCAAATCTAATATCAAATCCAGTATGGAGACGCAGCAAACATGGGGTTAGAGAAAATTTCAACCTGATGCAAGAAGCACCGAAAATAGGTTCAAGCGTTTGAAAATGATGGAACCTAAATTACCGCATAGATTTGGTGAATTGAAGATCACAAGGAAGACTTAAGTGTTTGTGTCATTTTTCTCGCATTTTTATGAGAAACAAAAACATGCCGCTGTACGGAGATTCAAGAGCTGCGAGATGGCAGCAAATAGGCCGCCTGAAGCAAAAGTTAAGACAACAACGCACGGAATAGAGAATATTCAGTACAGAGGCTGCCATTTGTGGTCCTCATTACCGAGGGAAATTAAAGATTCCAACACACTCGCTGAATTCAAACGAAAAATAAAATCATGGGATGAAAATACTTGCATCTGCAGATTGTGCAAAGTTTTTATCAAAGATTTAGGGTTTTTGTAGGCTTGTTTGGGACACTGTAAAGTAGGTTTTAAATTATTTTGTTGGCTTTAATTAGCTTATTAGCTATGAATATATATTTTTTTTCTTGCCAACGTAAAATAAATTGTGTTAATAATAACTCGATCAAATCACAAGGAAGCAACAAAAAGTACATTTTTCACTGGTATTGGCATGGGTATTGAACATGCAATAGTTAATCGGTCTCAATTGTTACAAAAAACGACTTTTTGAATAAAGACCAAATTTTTTCGATCTCATGGCAATATCCGTACCAACACTTGTGAAAAATGTATTTTTGTCGCTCTATGTTCTTTATGATCTGATCTAGCACTTCACGCCTTTTCTCGGGCAATTTCAAAACAATGATATCTTCATAAAGAAGAATTTACGTATGTCTCCAGTATCCATAGAAAACACGAGAAAAGTCACATTAATATTTCGGACTTCTAGAATGCACAAACAACTAATTCGATTCTAATCAATCCAGTTTTCAAGGTACAATGCATTTTCAAAGGCCTCTTAACTTTTTATTGGCACACCCTGTCACATCCCGTGCTTACACACATCTCCAGTGCTCATAGATAACATGAGAAAAATCACACAAATACTTACGCTTCTGGCGTGCAGACAGAACTAATTCGATTTTTATCCATCCAATGCTCTATGTACAATGTATTTTCAAAGGCCCGAGCCTCAATTGGCACACCCTGTCACACCCCGAATATTCATCCAAGGGTAGTATCTGTGCAAAGATTACTTTCGAATTGAGAGAGCTCTCATTTCTACTGTAGATTTCAAGTAAAGTTTAAAAATAACATAACCATCGGAGCTTCCAACTTAATGAGAAAAAATTTTAGAATTGTCAATGAAAGTATCATTTATGAAGGCCTACGATATGGTGGCAATCAGAAATCCGTCGCGTCGCTCTCCCAATTTACGATTTACATTTTGGACGGCGCCCTAACTTGCTGTAAAGATGCTGTAATATCAGTTTATAACCCCCTGTTTCAAGCTTATAACCCCCTGGCTCAAGCTTCACCATTCTTTTTCATTTTAGTCCTACTCTGATCCTTTACGTGTGTGCTTCAGGGTAGTCTTAAGCAAATTCAAATGTTTTCTGCCATTTCTGACGTTTTTTGAAATTGAATAATGCCACTTTTTTAGACCGTGGCTTCGAAATCGACTGCAAAATTCAAAACGCCAAGTGAAAATATGTGTTTTCTGTGCTCTTCAAATAAACTTCAAACACGTTTGTATCAAGTTTCTACCAAAGGACTGGTGCCAACTCGCGCCCAAAAAGTTTGTACGACTCTTTTCATTTTGAAGGCTTTAGCTGAACTCTTGAGCAAACATTGAGAGACGGAAGGGCATACCTGTTTAAAAGTGATGGTTACATTGTACTTCTGCGCAATGCTATGAATTGTGGGAGATGTGCTGTCGGGTACAACCACGGTATTCTGCGGGATCTCGAACATCAGAACAATAGGAAGCAGCTCCTGTGAAGTCGAAAGATTTCGGATAATTACTTGACAAATAGCGTCTGTTTAAATGGTAATGCCAAACCTACAATCCTGGCCATAATTGTTGAGAACTGTTGGGAAATCTCTAAATTTTCCATCTAGTGACCCCCTGCTCCCCCATTTCAATGTTGTTTGTGGTAATATCCTAAAGTCGGATACCTGCCATGATCATTGATCACAAAATAACAACGTTGAGATGGGGGAAGGGGGAAATGTGAATTCTTCGACTCTATTTTAGTAGTGAGGAAACAATTTCGTGGATAAAACGTAAATTCAATTCGAGTTAACTTCTGTTCAAGTCATTAGAAAGGTCTTGATCACTTTATAACAAAAAATGTTGAGAATTTCAGAGTCAATCAAACACAAACAATGAATCTACCATGCCTGCCATTTTCTGAATTGGAACCAATTAAACAACCTCATCCCCAGGGCCTTTTGTCATATTGGGACGAAAGGCCCTCGGGACGAAGTTGCCAATCAAACATATCTACAATGCATGCACATTCGAACTCGTTTTCGGTTGAAAATTCCGGGACAAGACTATACCTTTTGCTTCTTTATTTCGGGACAGGTATGCCATTAAAGCCACAAAAATTATTTTCACGAAGACGGTCAGTTTTCTCGAATCTTATTTTGGGACACGTTTTATGTTTTCAGAATTTTATTCCAGGACAGGGTTATAAAATCTTTTCAGGCAGTCACATCCCCGTTGCTTTTCTTCAAATTAGATTCTCTGGGACTGCCACACCTGTTTTGTAAAGCACGGCTATTAGTATCACAAGCAATTAATATGAAATTATCGCATACCCGAATTTGCTTCCGTGCTGCCTCGACACCATGTGGAGGTCCAGCTATTGATACCTGTCAACGAGAACATACAATACTTCTAAAAACTGAGAAAAATGCTTGAACAAGCGAAAGTCATTGACAATTAATTGACGACTTTATGGCAGTTTTGATCATGGATTGCTCTGAGAGATTTGAGGTGAAGTATTTTTATAGAATTTGTGGTAATCTGAGGATGATAGACCAATCGAAAAACCGAAATTTTAACAACGTTGCTATGTTATAAGTGCTTCAACCAAAAATATAAAATAACAAACAAATTAAAATCGATTTCTTTTCATTTCATTTCTTAAAGTTTGAATTTAATACCGGGGGGAAGGTACATGACTTGCGGATGGACGGAAGTCTGCCGCCTGGTTTTCAGAAAGGCATCCTCTTCTAATTACCGAAACTTGCTGTCATACCCACTTTTATGATGAATTTTGGCGGAAAACGACCCATTTTTGGCTATTTTTCGCACATTACTGGATAGCCCACCCATGTTTATGGAGAATCTGCCGAAAAAGTGACCCTTGTTTAGAGAATTTTGGGCCCAAAAACCCACCCATATGGGCGGCACATACCCGAACCCTTAACATGTTATGTACCCCCCCCTCCGAGAATTTAATTTTTTAGGCTCTGGCACTACGCAGGGTAATATGTTATCCACAAAGTTATCATAAGTTTAAAGGAATCTGATTAATATTTTGGGAGGTACAGGTTTTCAAATGTCTGAACATCTTTTCAACTCGCGTTGTACATGCTTAGGTTCCCTTTGGAAGAATTGTGTAGCAATACTAGAAACCACAACTGCAGTGCTTTACGGGCTCACGATCTCGTTAGTTTCTTCAACACGGTAAAAACGCGCATATGAGAAACTCAGGCCCCGTTCGCACTGCTCCGTTTTCGCTATGATCCATTTTTGTTGCTTAGATGCTACCCGTTCACATTACTACGTTTCTGTACAAAAACGGAGGGAAAATATCCGTTTTTGTCCGTTCCCGCTGATCCTTCTGATAACAAATACGGAGCCAAAGATATTCGTTTTTGTGCGTTCACATTGCTCCGGTTCTGTGAAGCACATTGTTGAATATTGGAACTTTTTCAAAAACCTCCGTTTTTGTGCGTTCACATGGATTCAGAGCGTTTTCAAAAACGTCCGTTTTTGTGGATATCCTTTTTCCATAGCGTTTCGAAAACCTCCGTTTTTGTGGCGTTTTTGTGCAGATCAATGTGAACACTTTCACAAAAGCCGAGGTTTTTCTCTCAGTTTGTGTTCAAAAACGGTGCAGTGTGAACGGGTCCTCAGTTACAAGGAACAACAAGCTGACTTCTGAAATATATGTGCCAAAATATGAGAATTATTTAGAATATCTACTGTAGAAGTAGAACAAAATAAAAGATCGTTTCGTTTTCTATGAAACCGTGGAGCTGGACTCGATTACATGTCGTAGTTTCGCTTTTTGCCTGAACTGATATCGCTGCAACTACGACTTATTCCCATACGCTTGCAAAAATGGTAAAGCTCCGTACTGATTCTATTTGAAACCTTTCCGCTGCTCCATAAAAGGTTCGACTGAGCAGTGTTGGAGTATCTATCACTATTGTGTACATTCGAACATTCTACATCAAAATGTATCAATCTGTCGTTCGATTCGCATTCTTTTTTAGAATGTAGCTGAAAGATCTATTGGGCCTAAATCATCAGCTACTTTTTATCTCACAACCACTGGGTCTAAAATGCCTTCAAAATCAGTTTTCTAGAACTGCTGTACCAGCAAATTAGGTATCAGTACTTCGGTAAAGGATCATTCTTGTCACAAAAGCAAAAACCGCCTTGCTCTAAGCCACTTGCTGATCGGTAGACGACCGGGCGACAGAATCCTGTCGCCGATTGAAATTTTTTGCCGTTTTTACAACTCTATGTCCATAAGGCCTAGACTGATGACAATGAGTCCCTTGTATCCCTGCGGTAAACCTTGCTCAAGAGGGACTCATAATGAAACAGTAAATAACTTGGTCCTATCTTAGGCATTCGATCGATCGAATCATGATCGAACGACTGCCGTAGCTCTGTTCAACGGTCACTCCTCGGAAAGAAAATGTGATAAAAACCACGTTAAGCAGACGTTTAATCAAGGAAACTTTGTATAAATCTGAAGAAGGAAAGTGCAAAATAAGTCTTTCAACGCTACATTTTCCATGTTTTTAAGACCAAAACAAACCAGAGCAATTTACAACAACCTGCCGCAGCAACTTCATTCAAACTCTAGTCAACTGCATCAATCGAATTGAAAATTCGACATCATTGTTCTTGGCTAAATCTCGCAATCTGATTGGTACTGAAGAAATTGCTCAGTTTGGGCCTAAATAGGGCCAGGTTTTCATAGTAATACTATGAGTTTCTCTTTACCGAAGCGCCATCATCAAGTCAAAGAGCACAGGGAAACAAGAGACTCATCGTCATAAGTCTACATAAGGCCCTCAGTGGAGCAATAACAACATCAACAATTCAACTCAATGAGATGAGATGAGCGTAACTTGAGGGTCCTTATGGTAGTGAGGCTACCGTGGAGCCTGATTCAAAAAAATGAGTCTCTTATATAGGAGTTTTAATTACAAGGGACTTGAAATGCACAACTACAAACAGGACAGGTGTTGAGTGCAGTCAAACCTGATCATAGAGCAAAAATTATCAACATCGAAATAAATTATTAAAAAGCCTGAAACCAAATTTCTAATTGCATGGTCACAGTTTCATACCAGCAAGCAGCAGGATACATATTCGAGAGACCATTTTTCGCTATATCATTGTTCATCACTTCTTCTGATTTGACAGCGGGCTCAGCTCGAAACATCGTGAATTAATCATACTCTGTTCAAAGTACAATTTATCTTATTCTAAAGATAATTCGAGAGTCAATGCACCTCAGCACCTAACTATTTTCGAAGATAATTAAAAATACACAACGACTTTTAGACGTTTCGACTTCCATATCTCCTTTAGTAACTGTTCTGGCAACGACTAGGGACCTTCATAAAACCTCTTCTTACAGTAAAAACCCGCGTAAAAGAACCTAGTGATTAAGAACCTACAGGCTGAAATTCTGAAATTAGACCCCCAATATATAAGAACCCATTCAGCCTGAAATTTGAAATAGGTTCTTATTCATGAAGATCATCAAGCTAGATCAAAACTCTAGTTGCTTTGTCATTGAGCCTATACGTACTGATTCTGCCATATGTGCATATTGCCAAGAGCTCTACAGACGCTTCGAAAGCTTGCCATAGTAGTCTGTAAATTTTTTGAATGAGGCTTCATGAACTCAGGTGCCTCTCAACTGACAGTAAATAATGGGCTTGAAGTTTCAATCTGAACAAAAGAAATACCTGGAAGCCCTGAATGAAATAAGAACCAATGTAAGAACCTGAACAGCCTTATTTCCTACTAAATACTCAATACATAAGAACCTAATCAGGCTGACTTGCAAAATTGTAGGTTCTTATACGCGGGTCTTTACTGTATTCTAAATTTTAATTCTTTTCTCAGTGCTCACTGAGAATTTGTTGCTAAATTGAAGTACACAAATCAGCCAATGTGTAGACTCGACTAATTTTTTTCAGAGAGATTTCTTCTCGACTACAAACCTCTCTGAAAAGAAACCAATTGAGTTTGCAAGCAGGCGGCCCGTGAGTGATTCTGCATTCACCAATCGAATTGCTAGAATTTAGTTTTTGACCAATCAGGAGGTGCTATTTAGACAGTTGCTGTTGTTGCAAATAAAAAGCGGTTGATGAGGCCTAAAGCTCTTTAAACCAGACTTTGAAGGGATTTTGTTGAGTGTACGAGAACTCCCGCTAGGTTAGGCTTTTTTGGGAAAAGTGGACGCACTTTTTCACCCTATAGTGGTTGGGCTATTTGATAGTACTATTTTGGTTGGGGGGGGAAGCCCCCCCCCCTACCTAACTCTTGACTGGTAATAGGTAGAGCGACCAAATTTGGTGTGCTAAAAGCATTGGGCATGTACTTTCTGTAAATATAAAAGTTAACCTAAAAATAGCCACCATTTTTGCTTACGTCAGCATTTTCCCTTGTGTGGTCAAGAAAAGCGGCAAAATTGGCCAAAATCAGGAAAATCGAGATAAAATTAAATTTGGAGCATATTTTCCATCCAAACATATGTTTATGATACAATGCAGCAATTAACACAGCATTACAAAAGAAATTTGCAAAATATTCCACTTCTTTTTTCGCGATAATTGAGATTTGAGAATTTACGATTTTTCCTGGGTCAGTCCCAGAAAATTGTCTCCCGCCCCCTCATTTTTCATAATATTTGTATGAAACTTTTTGAGAAGTTGCACAATAAGTAGTTGCAAAAAGTCAAGAAGTTTCATGGCTATAAAATTCTTCCTCGCAGAGTTATTAAAAAAAATCTACTAGGGGGGCAAATTTGCCCCCCCCCAACCAAAATAGGGTTAAGAATAATATTATGAGTCCCTATTGAGTACGTGATAGCAGCAAATCAAAGAACGCAAGGAAACAAGGGAAGAAAAGGTACGAGTCACGTGAGATTTACGACAACGAAAAATTGCTCATGCAAAACCTGTACAAGGCATTTTCATGAAACATCTACTTCGAGACAGACTTTGACTTTCCATCAAGAAATCAGGTTTCAATGTATGCTATAACGCCTGCCAAGTCTTAGACCACTTTTGCTAATTTTTGCCTTTTTTACGATTTTCCCCTCTCCCCCTCACAACAATGTTGTTCTGTGACGATAATATAGAGATAACCGGACGATTTGAGGCTCTGATCACCATCCAAATTTGAGATTTGATTCACCACCATTTGATTCACCATTGAGATTCACCATCCAAATTTTAGTCTGACTACAAATTGTCATAATCCTAGAGCCCGTGATTTGAAATAATCCTTTGAGAGATTTTGACCAAAACTAATGAATGAGGGTATGAAGTTACACGATTTTCGCGGTAAAATTCTTTAAGAGCTTTCAAAACTATCGTCGCTATAAAATCAAAATCGCAAACATTAGAATTATGAACACTGGAATCTACACTAAGACTGCGTTCACACGATGCCGGCACATTTTGAAAACGGTGAAAAACGTGACGGCTGCAAAATTTGAGCTAGCGTTCACACGATACCGGAACAATCTGAAAACGGTAGGAACTTAGACGGCAAAAACTTGTTGCAACACTTTCATGCCAAAGAAGCTTACCTACACCCTAAGAGTCGATCAGTCTCGTTCCAAAAGTGTCTAAATGTTCTGTTTTCATCATTTTCAAGTGTTTACACGATGCCGTTTCCAAAATTTGCCGATTAGAGTTCTGTTTTCAAAATCTACCGTTTTCAAAATGTGCCCGCAAAAATATGCCGTTTTCGTGTGAACGGGAGGCCTATCTGTCGAATTTGTCACTGTTTTCAAAATGTGCCGGCATCGTGTGAACGCAGTCTAAACTTTGGATGGTGAATCCAAATTCACGGTCAAAAGTTTCACATGAAGAACTTTTCGAAAAATTTCCAAAACGTGGCCGTTATGCAGCTATCATTTCATTTCCCCGACCCCCCCCCCATCCCGGGATAGGCGGGGCCGATGCGGGGCTATTCGCCTTTTGTTCACTAAAAAATTTGCCCCGGGGAGCGGGGACACCCGGGGTGATTCGCTGCTTCAAAAGCTTCTCGGATTCACGTTGAAATTTCTAACATACTATGCATTCCATTTGTCCCCCGCACAACATGCCAGGGCTTTGACCGGGGTCAAACGTGAGCTATCGTCTCCCGTTCGCAAGAGAATATTGCCCCAATGGGCGGGGGCATCGTTTGCTTTCACAAGAGAAAAACGTGAATGACCCCGCATCGGCCCCGCCTATCCCGGGGTGGGGGGGGTCGGGGCACTAAAATGATAGCTGCATTAATTCAAAAGGTGCACAGGGGGGGGGGGCTCCTACCTGATTACTCTTCTCTGACGATGTCCTGTTCGAATCAGGAAAATGAATGTGGCAGCCAGTCTCCTGCATGACTGAAAACAAATGAAATTGAGGGTGAAGTTGCGGCTTGTTGCTCTTTGATCAGTAGGTAGACTGACGAAGTAATTCCTTATATCCGTTCGCTGTTTTTAAGCTGATGTTTTCATTTCATTGATACATATATTTTCACTTAGTTTGAAGCCATAACTATGATTCTATGTAATGCAGAGAACGGCTAGTCTGCACTTCAACGGACCAGCTTTGAATATCAAGACGCTATGTGTCATGGAGGTAAGGTTTAGCATGGGGCTCAAGTCTTTCAAATCTTTAAAAAGGTGGGTGTAAAATTATATCACATTTTTCCTTGAATCAAAGTGCTTGAAAGAAACTTTAGGTAATTTGCTGTAAATCTGCCATGGCAATTCTTTGATATCTTGATTATTTTCAAAATGGCGGCATTTTGATTATTTTTGCAAAAATTCATCAAAAATTGTGAAGAAATTAAATTCATCGTAAATCTTAAATTACTTCAGGGAAATTGATACAATCTTCAAGAAAACCATGGTTTATGAAGGTCTACCATATCGTTACAAGCAGAAATCTGTAGCTCTTCTGGTTGAGGATTTTGAAAATTGATGACGCCACAGCCTCAATAAATGCCGCCATTTTGAAAGTAATCAAAGTATCAAAAAATTGCCACGGCAAATTTACAGCAAATTATCCAAAGTTCCTTTCAAGCAATGTAATTCAAAGAAAAATGTAATAGAATTTTACACTCACTTTTTTAAAAATTTGAGCGCTATGCTGTAAGGTTTAGGTTTTGGAAAAGGAGTTTTAAGGGGAAGTTAGGATTCGTTATAGTAGTTAAGGTTAGTTACGGTAGATTATGGAAAGTTAGGGTTAATCGAGATAAATTTGGGTTAGGTTAGGGTAAGCAAGGGTTAAATTAAGGTTGACGGTGCAATTTTTCAACAGATGTAACTGATCCGGTATGAAACATGAACAAATGGCATCAACATACCTCTCTTGATGCAATTGCCACCTCTCCCGATGATATGGGAATGGTCCGTGAAGGACACGTCCATCTTCAGGGTGACCCTGGAGGTCTGCAAAAAGATGAAAGAATGAAAAACAATATGAAGTATTCGTCAAAGACAGCATAGGGTGTTGACCGTTTTACGAAGATGTGATTAAGGGGGTTGGTTTTTTTGTTTTTTGTTTTTCAATTTGTTTTGAGTGGGCTTGTCAGGATTTCTAACTACTGAAAGCTAATTTAGGCCCACTGTGCATGCCGCATCCAGGCATGGGTCACCTAGATTAATGTCCCTTCCGAAGGACGACGAGATGAGTTGTGAGATCAGGCTTCCTAGGTCACCCATCCGGAGTTTGACTCGACTCGACCGAGCTTAACTTCAGTTACCTGACGAGAACTGTTAAAGCCACCCCTTAACTCGTAACCGCTTTATGAAGCTGTGAGTAAGGGGTGAATCCCTTGCAAGCAAACGATTCTCAATAGCGAAAATGAATTTTCTTCTTGGGAAATTCTATAACCACAAAGGGCCCGCTTGGATGCACCCAATCTGAGTGCCACGCTCCCAGGATGTATGTTCTCAGTGTCATTGTGAATTCTAGTTCAAGACTGGTATGTTTTTCACTTTTCTCTATACAGTCAGGTAAGATCACAGTATACCATCAAAAATCTATCTTACTGTGTTAGTAAATCCTCCTTCGAGGGAGCAACCACCCTTCGAATAAGTCCCAATCCTAACTTCATTCTTACAAACAAGGGAGCTTATTTGAGGAGTGACTTTATGCTTTTACTCAAATTCGACTCTTGCGAAATCTTTGAAAGCGTGGCTAAAATCCTCGCTCAAATTGTAAAGAATCTCCTCACACTGATGAATATGAAAGAGTATTTTACCTCTCTCAGGAGGTCTCAGGAGCTATAAGAAATATATTTTCAAACAGATACTGAAGATTATAAATCCCAAGGCAATAAACATGCAAATGATATATCCCAACTGTCAAAAACTGTACTTTCTTTATTGTTCTAAAAGCTTTTTCGTATTTGATCAAGTCTTTGAGGCCGTTTCAAGCGCAAACTTGAATATCACAAGCTTGTAGCTCTGTGAATACATTAAAAGCTAAAAATTTGGACGTTAATATTTTCTGATATTTTATATGCCCGAAAATTTTAATGTTCGAGATATTTTGTAGCCGAAACATTTAGTGTCCGAAATTATTGCAGCGTAGAAAAATCGCAGCAAAGCATGAACATCGTTTGAAAACGCCATGCCTCCCTCGCAAAACGCCTTGCATTGAAAGGGAATGAGCACAGGTTTCAAATTTTCAAAACAATGGGTTTAAAATTCTATGACCTATTTGTCTGAACTGAATGGCTTCAAACAAACTGTAGCTATTTTACTGTAAATCTACCGTTGGACTTTTCTGACATCTTCAACATTTTAAGATTTACAGAGTTTTTCTTCCTCTTTAAGAATTCAAGAAAATTTTCGAAAATAAAACTTAAAACCATTGCAATTTCTAAACTTGTTGACGAAAGTCGCATACACGTTTTTTTTATAAGAAACTAGGATCAGGCCATAGTACTAAAAGTTTCTTAATTTAACAAGAAATTTTGTCCATTTTAGTTAGACTACATTGCATAAGTCCCTCTAACTTACGCTCGTTGTTGTTGTTGTTATCGCTTCAGTTGAGGGACTTATGTCCTTACGCTTCAATACAGGGACTAATTAGGCCAAGTCCGCCGCGTTCACGGCGCGACCAATCAGATCGCTACTTTCTTAATATGGTAAACCCACGTGCCTATTTGTAGCATTTGATTGGTTATTAGTTCAAACTTCGAATTCTCGAAGCGAAGCGACGCTCGAAGTGACCTTCGAAGGGACGTTCGAATATTCCTTGGACGTTCGTAGGATGGAAGATATTCTAAGTTTCTTCTGATTTTTTGCAAGATTTTAGTCCCTGTTTAGAATCCGTTTGGTCGTGAGTCCTTTGTATGAGTGAAATTTAAACATCAGATTGTAAATGTTGAACGAATACAAGGAATCACGTCGTCAGTCTACATTTTAGTACTAAAAGTTTCTTAATTTGTTTCTTATTTTTTGAATGATGAATTGTCAATGTGGTCGCTAACACTGCTGCAGACATGTTTCTTGATATTTAAAACATCATATAGGAATAAACAGTGTTCTGTTATGTTGAAAACACAAACGGTTAGATAATATTGCCCAATGATAAAGGTTCAACGATCTATTTGCTATAAAATTCATGCTTTTAACTTTGAAAAGTTTCTTAGTACTTCTCAGACATAGTACTAGAGTTTCTTAAAATTTTGGCCATCTTAGTACTAGTTTCTTATAAACCAGTTTCTTATAAAAAAAAAACGTGTAATTTTTAAGAAAACGATAGTTTATGGATGTCTACAATATGGTATCAAGCAAAACTCTTTAACTCTTACGATTTAGAAGCTTGATGTTGTAACACCCTAAAAATGTGCTGAAATGTAACATAGCCTGAAATTTCGACAAATATACCGGGTGAGCCAGAAAAAGTTCTCACTTTTGAAAATTCAGAACAGCAAGAGTATTTCACAGATTTGAATGATTCTTATTCTAGTTAAAAGCCAAAAGGTTGAAGTATTTTTGTGATTTTTCTCGTTGTCTCACGAGAACTACAAATATAGGTAAATTCAACTTTACAAAACTTTCGTGGTTGCAAAATGACTGAAAAATTGACTAAAAAAACATCGATCAAAGCATAAATTGCTCCTCGTACAAAATAATGAAGGAAATGCAACTTCTCATTGATGAGAGATATCCTGTGTACATTAATTGCCATGGGACTGAAAATCTTTAGTATTTGTTTGAAAATCGATGTCTTAATCACACTTGAGGGAGATGAAACGTCCATTGCCTATTATTCGTTGTGAATAGAGTCCTTACAATTTGATCAACGTTTTAGACCCTTTTTCCGTCATTTTGCAACCATAAATTTTTACAAAGTTGAATTTACCAATACTTCTAGTGCTGGTAGGAGAGCGAGAAAAATCACAAAAATATTTCAATCTTTCGGCTTTTAACTAGAATTTGAATGATTCCAATTTGTGGAGTAACCTTGATGCTATGAATTTTCAAAAGTGGGAACTTTTTTCTGGCTCACCCGATATTTAAGATTTCAGAAAAGTTCAACGGTAGAATTATAGAAAATTGAATAAAATTCCTTTCAAAGCATTCAATTGAAACAGTTTCTTACTACTTCTCAGACAGTGCTAGAGTTTCTTGAATTTTGGCAATCCTGGTTCAAGTTTCTTCTCAGATCTGTTTCTTATCAAAAATATGCAGCAGAAAATGATAACATACCTTTGTATCTAAGACTGAGAGAATCATCTGTCTTGCTTTCTTGATGTCAGCTGGTAGTCCAGCAACTTTGATATGCGGATCTGTGAAGAACAGAGAGATATTTAAGCACCAAAGGACGCACGGAGCGACATGAATACAAAGAGATACAGACAGTGAAAGAGCAGAAGTTAAAGACAATCTTAGAAACCAATTGTAAGTAACTTAAAGCCTTCGTTTTTGAAAGATAATATAACGAAAGGGCTGACGTTAAAAGTTCCGTCAATCGCTCTCCGAAGTAACTGAAACAGTCTCAGTTTGGGACATCTGTCGCATTTCAAGTAGGCTCAGAGGCGAAAACGGATTGGTCATATGCAAAATCTGAATTAACATATAAGAGTTGTTGACGTCAAAGAATAACAGCACAACACATGGGAACCACTGCGAAGTAAGGTCAACTTGACCTTTTAGCGCTATCCCTGCGGGCAGGGGTACTCCTAGACTAACTACTTCAGTCCCAGTTTCCGCTTCGTTCATTGAATTGGATGCCGCCACTGCGCCTCATTATCGTTATCATTATCAATTTTTTTCTCGTTGGTTAAAATAGCAGATAGCTAAAAATATTTAGCTAACTAGAAGTAACTAAAAGTTATCAACTGCGCGCACTCTAAGATATTTCTGAACTCGAATAAAGCCAAACTAAATTCGTAAATGACCTTTATGCTGTTCCCTTGAACTAGATTTAATTGTTCCATTATTCCCTATTCCATGTTTTATGACTAGAATGAGGGTGATGAAAGCAAGGTCAACAGATTATTGTGCTGAGTTAATCCTATTGACGAGCATTTATTTGCTCGATTTGCAGCGTCGTCGTAGGTATGCGAACGTTTTGAACAGCGGCAATGAAGCAATAGACAAAACAAATATGCGTGGCCAGCAAACGAAAATTCACTACCTCGCAATTAGTAAGCACGCTCCTTCGTCGCGCGCAATTAATTCCAACGCTAAAATGTATTTTACAAGTATAGATAAAATATCTAAAAAATTAAACTATTTACAATCCATCAAAGTATACAATAAAAACAAATCTCTAAAAACATTATAAAAAGCTCAAGTTCGGAATAAAAGTGCGACACAGCTTGCAAGGACAATTTTCTCCCTTCCAATGTTTTATATTTGCTTTAAACTGAGCAAGGGATCCTGAGTTTCGTATTGTTTGCGGTTGTTTCATCTGGGCCTGATAATCAAGCAAACTGAAAATCAACCCAAAATCGCCGCAAAAAAGGCGCGACCAATCAGATCGCAGGACCTTCTACTTGTGATCTGATTCATCGAGAGAGGATCAGCGTTGCGACCTATGCTATACGAAAATTCAATTCCACAAAATGATTCTGTTTTCCGAACCCATAATGAATGCATGAAAGAATGCCATAGAGAGACAGGAGCACTTGGGAGTTATTTTGCAAAGAAAAGAACAACAACACAGATCAAAAGACATGCTTGATAATTTGCCGACCATGAACACCCACTTTATGTGTATTCCGCGGAACCGGAAATATCATTACGAGGCTGGCCTCAACTAGCCTCAACCGCCCGATTTTTCGAATAGCTTGATCATGAGTCGTAGTTATAGCGATTATCAGTTTATCAAGGAGCGCAACTACGACATGTAATCAGGCTAGGGTACTCCCATACTTGCCCCCACGGTCTGTGCTGCTCAACAGTTAGCGATTATCAGTTTATCAAGGAGCGCAACTACGGCATGTAATCAGTCTAGGCAGGGCCGTAGGAGCGTTTTTCAGATTGGAGGGGCACCAATTCGCGGCCAAAGCAGGAAGCTGTTGGGTGTCTGGGGGCGGAGCCCTTTTTTCTTCTGGAAACTCCCTTCCGTGAATGCTGAAAAGTAATTTTATATGGTCGGAGGTCCGCAGGTGAAATAGGAAATTTATAAATTCAACTGTGTTTCAAACAGGCTGGCTGAAACTAAACTGCGACACAAGAATACTTGGTCAAAAGCATCGCAAGTTTTCCTAGTTTAGATGCGTGTGATTTTGATCGTTGAAGTCTTAGTACTTTTCGTGCCACTTGACAAACGGCTTCTGATGTCAACTGAGCTGAACTTTCTAAGTTATATTTTGTTGCATTGGAGTCTACAACGAATTCCTTTGTTGTTGTTATAGGTTTTGACTCGGAATACACACTTCACTTCACTTCACTTCACACTTCACAAGCCCCTTGGTGATTGCTTGAACTGTTTAATTAGGAAAGGAAAATGGACAGAAGCTCCCATTTCTAGATTCCCAGTTAGAGTGGCTTATATTTATCTTCCTATCTCACCTAGGCACTGAGATCCATTAGGCCCTTTTTATCAAATTTAAGCCAAAAAATAAAGTTCCAAATCCTTATAAAATTTTAGACTTGTGACATGAACCATAACCTAGGTGTTAATACGCTGCAAAAATTTTCAAGATCCGTGAACCGAAGGCGAAGATATTGAATTTTAAAGTTGGGCCTAAATCAGATCTTTGTTTTCATGAACGGAAGAGGCATGACACTGTTTTTACAGCAAATTACAATTCCTTATATCTAGGCTCATACTTCACCGATATTTTTCATTTTAGTCTCATTCTGATCCTCTAAATGTGTTCTTTGAGGCAATGTTCAGCATATTAAAATATTTTGCCGTTTTAGGAACGTTTTTGGACCATTTCTCAACGGTACTTTTCTAAAAAATTCTTGTCTTCAAAAATCAATCGTAAAATTGAAAGCTAAAGACAAAAAAAGGAAGTTTCGCTATGCTCTTCAAAATAATTTCAACAATTAGAAACACCTTTCTAACAAGTTTCTACCAAAGGGCTGGTGCCAATTCGCCTCCAAAAAATTGTAACAAAAAATTGAATTTTACAAGTTTTGTACATGATTTTAACATTTTTCCACATTTCGTGACGAACAATTTGATAAAGTGAAACGGAAAGCTTTGCATTTGTTTTAAACCGATGCAGAGTCAAAAGTATGACATTTACTTGTCCTTTAAGCCTGCTAAAGCCTCTAGTCAGACATTTTAGAGGCCAAAATGGTATTTTGCAGCCATTTGTCTCTAAAAAGATTCATAATTTTTAAATTTTGCAAGAATTTTAACAAATAAGCCTTGCAAAGTGTATCAAATTTTAGTCATTATATTTCTTTAACATGTACGTAAGGTTTTTGGTCACCTTTGGTCCCTTCATTGGATGTCTGTTAAAGTTTAGTGGTTATTATATGCAAAAATCTTAGAAATCGAATTAAAAACTTGTGAAATGAAAATAGTCATAACAGATTTTTGGGTTCGAATAGGCACCAGCCCTTTGGTAGAAACTTGTTAGACAGGCGTTTCTAATTGTTGAAACTAGTTTGAAGAGCATAGCGAAACATACTTTTTTGTCTTTAACTTTTAATTCTACAATTGATTTTTGAAGACAAGAAATTTTTCGAAAAGTACCATTGTGAAATGGTCCAAAAACGGTCCTAAAAGGCAAAATATCTTAGCTTGCTTTACATTGCCGGTCTAACTGGGAATCTAGAAATGGGAGCCATCTTTAGCGCAACCGTCTATTGATAAGAAAATCATGGGAAAGAGTATTTATGCAGAAAGGAAAATGTTGGAGTTCTCTTGGATCAATTGATTACGTATACTTTTGGCAAACATTTTACGCGACAGGGTTTACTCTGGGAGCATGTAAGACAGGGTTATGGTATGGAGAGGTTTTCCACGCAACCTCCGTCATTTCCCTTCTCAAGTACTCGCCGGGGTATCCTTGAAACTTTAATTATGGGTGTCTCTTTATTTTAGCCTTATCTATTGCATTGTATTCATTTTCATATTGTTAAACTTAAAAATATTTTATCCAAAATGATGTACTATCGTTTGACTGCTTACATGTCCATAACAAATGAACCGACTTTCAAAAACTTTGTTTTATCCAATGTAGTATTACAGCAACAACATCAACAACATCAGCCCTTACAGCAACAACATCAGCAGCAACAACATCTCATCAACACGTATTAGCACGTGTTTTCCAAAATGCGGTGAGATATTGCCACCACCTACAGTTTTCTAAGGCCCCGTTTACACGGGATCGGATCCAAATGGAATCGGATCCATTTGGATCCGATCCACTTTTTGAGGGGCGTTTACACGGGATCGGATCCAGAACTGTTGGCGTTTACAAGGGATCGGATCCATTTAGATTTTATGAACTCTTAGCAGCGCTCTAGTAAACGTTGTCTCTTATTCTAGTCCGATCCTTTGAAATTTTGCACTCTAATAGACTCTGTTACATCTCTGATTCCCCTCTTTGAAATGTCAACAAAGGATTTCAGTTTAATCGTGTCATTTTCTATCCGTACCAGTTTGGATCCGATCCCACCCGTTTACACGAGACCTTTTTGGGATCGGATCCAAACGGGATCACCTTCGAAAGTGATCCCGTTTGGGTACGGATAGCAGATCCAAATGGGTTCGGATCCGTTGGGTCCCGTGTAAATGCAAGGCCTATCCGTTACACTTTGGGTACGGATCCATTTGGATCCGATCTCGTGTAAACGGGGCCTTAGATGAGAAAATTTTGTTTGGTAAAATCATTCATCATTTAGACCCAGAAATTAGGAAAATGCTGTAAGGGGGTTGCTTCGGAACGAGGATTCCACATTCAATTCTGGTCCTAGATCTAATTGGAATACATAAATTATGGACCAGAATGGAACGTGGATGTCTCAATTCCCATACAAACTCCTTATAGGCATTATCTAATTAATTTTGTGTCTTAAAGATGTGTGACTTTACTTAACAAAATTTTCTAACTCAGCCTTTGACTGAAAGATTAACATTTTAGTTTTGAATATCGGCCACACACTATTTAATCTACAACCCTCCAAACGCTTGAACTTTTTTCGACAGACCCGGTAGTTCTGACGCATTGTATTTAAGAAATGTGATGGGCGTTGTATGCAAGTCTCTTATCTGTTGACCTCCATACCGAGCGCTGTTTAAACCAACCAATTTGTCCAGGAACTCTTGGCAAGTGCACGCAAGGTTATATCTTCGAGCAAAATGGAAGAAGCAAAGTCTACAGCATTCTGAAGTCGAAGATAAGATTTTAATCTGGGTGTAACGTTATTCATGCAGAGATTTATGTCATAGATCGACAAAAGATACAAAACATATAGCGGGTGACACAAAGAAATATTCCTCTGTTTGAAAAATCATTAGCAAGGTGGTTTGCTGTAATCTTAGAAATTTAATTTTTCTAATAGCTAAGAGATTGAAGTATTTTTTGTTTTGTTTTGTTAATTTTCAAGATAGTAGGTCCTTGAAAAATTCGAAAGAACAAAAAATCAGTCTTACAGAACAGAAGAAAAATTACCTAAAACGCACAATCAAATCTTCTAGCTCTTTGAAAATTATCA
This sequence comes from Aurelia sp. 3 sensu Dawson et al. (2005), assembly GCA_964020215.1. Classification (NCBI taxonomy): domain Eukaryota; kingdom Metazoa; phylum Cnidaria; class Scyphozoa; order Semaeostomeae; family Ulmaridae; genus Aurelia; species Aurelia sp. 3 sensu Dawson et al. (2005). The sequence goes on along the minus strand of OZ026593.1, from coordinate 14,855,041 downwards.
TAACTGATAAAATGATAAACTGCAACTAAGATGGAAACTGAAATTAATATCTTATTAATTGCTCTGATAAAAGGAACGTTGTAAACAGTAAAACTGATACAAAAAACATTTCTTTTATTTTGAGACGCCTTTGCTCATGCTGTCTTGGGCATTTTCTGGATCGTCTACAAAACTAATTTCTAATCATTCGAATTTATCATTGGACTACTGTTTTGAAAACTACCAAAAAGTTCACAAAAATACTTCAATCCCTTAGCTACTAGAAAGATCAATTTTGACGATTGTACCTTCGCTGCAATGATTTTCGACCAACGGACATTTTCTTGACTCACCGGTAATTCTTGTGAATTCCAAAGTCCAACATCAGATAACAGTCTCCAAATATCAGATAAGAAAATAAAGAATCGAGTTGTAGATAGTAGCCTGGGCAAGGAAGGCGTCCCGACAAGCCTGCAGTGTCTATCATACAGCAAGATAAAGTATACAAGTCTAATGCATTCCAAAGTCGAGGTTCAGATAATCATCTACGTACAGCCAGGTGGTAAATTCTACAGGTGGAGTTCAAAAACCGCACATGGCGTTGGTTCTCAATGAGGCGATAAGGCTGGCATCGTCACGGTCGAGAAAGAAACAGGAAATAAAGTATTGGTTGATAGGGGCCCGAAAAGAAGATCGTCCACATAACATGCCAAGCTGGTATTGCAAGTGTCATTCAAACTATCGCCGGAACAACGTCATAGATAATGCCGTATTGCAAAACACTAATGCAGTATTGACAAAAGCTGACAAATAGGTCGTCCACATAATTTATCAATCTGCAAACGTCATTCAAACTATTGCCAGAACAACATCATAGATAATACAGTTTGAAAGCTTTGTTCAAGTGACTGCAAGCCCAATGTTGCTGATGGCCTACAAACAGGTCGTTCACATAATCTGCTAGGCTGCCAAAGCAAGCGTCATGCGAATTATTGCTGGAACAAAGTCATAGATGATGCAGTATTGCGTGAAAGGCTTAAAAGCTGTTTTTAATTACTGCCAACCTTTTGCTGACAATGGCCGACAAACAGGTCGTCCATATAATACACGAAACTGCTTGAGCAAACAATGTACAAATTATTCCTGTAACAACAAAATAGATAATGCAGTATTTCGAAACTGGCTTTAAAATCATACTATTTCTCGAGCAAGATCAAAGATAATGTAGTGTTGTATTGTGAACAAATTCGAAAGCTGTGTTTAAATGTCTGTAAATACCTTGATAAAAATGGCTTGCAAAAAAGTCGTCAACATAATGTGCCTGCTAGCCCAATGCTTACAATGGCCGAAAATTAAGTTGACAATAGCAGGGGAAGGTCGTAGACTAAGCACAATAACCAGTATTGTAATACCGTGCTTGCTCGCAAGCTCAGTCTGTACTTTTAAGACCTCGGGCTTTATATTTTCCTGTACAACACAAAACCGGTTAGTATGTGCACATGAATGACTAGAAGCCATGTCTTCAATTTTGGTTTCAAATAGCAATAAAAGTTCTGAAACAGAAAGTGATACAGGAAACATCGCTGAATAAGCACGCTTCGCTGACTTAAATCTATCTTGAAATAATTTTCGCACAAATTTGGTTCAAAGACAACACAGTTGTATCAACATCTTTCGTATCTATCACTGTTACATCACATCCAAACAATTCTATGTGAGCTCCATAAACCTGCCACTAAAGAGGGACCTGACATTAAATTTTTTGAACAAACGAGCCCTTGGCAATGCCAGGACTACAAAAGACTGTGCTCTTTCGGCTATTGGGTAGCCAGTCCTGCGCCAGGTAGCCTACAACGGCTGAAACAAAGCTTCACAAAACTTTTCATTGAAACAAATAAGAAAAATGCATCAGAAATACTTTAATTTGTCAACCATACCTATCTATTCATCTATTCTTCGTCAAAACAAAACTATGCTCCAAGCTCAGTCAATTAATATTTGTCAATATTTCTTTCTTCATGATGTCTGCATTTATTTGAATCTGCCGTTTCAGATCTGTTTGTACTCACTTAAATTTTAATGGCCTAACAAAATTTTCTGGTGGGCTGGCAATACAACGAGCAGTCTTTACTGACTATTATCTCGAGCATCTTATCACTTACTATGCTCGTCATGCTCAAATATCAAAACCAACCAACAAGTGCGGTAATCAGTAGAATATCACGCTATCTTGCAGGGGTATTTTACATGTGAATTTGAAAAGATATAAATTTTGTATGAGGCCACAAACAGTGGGATTTACGCACATTTTTAATACAAAAAATACGCGGTTTGGTTTTTATTCTGCTTGATTTCTCGGCTGGTCTTTGATTTGCAACGTCACCAGTAGAGTCATACTGTGAAGAATATGTACCGAATTACATCGGATGGGTGTTTTTAAATCTCCTGCCGCAAATAGTAACCGGGAAGCAGAAATAGCTGTTAATGCCGCAAAAAGAGTGCTGCTTTTACCGGGTGATCCGAAAAAAATGAGTCGAGAAAATCTGTCGCATGTCCCAGAAATAAGTATACAGATTCGGTTGGATACAGCTTCGTGAATTTAACTTTAATCAATGGCTGATCTCTTTCAGAACTTTCTTCGATAGTTAACTTGAACATACATACACTGTTTCTTCGGAGCACTTTTTGTTGCTCTGCCCTTCTCTGGAAGTACCACGTAGGGATCTTCTCGCTGGAGCCTCCGCTTTATTACGACCACTTGGACCTACCGATCTTTCAAACGAGTTTCTAATGCAGATTTTATTGTACGGTGATAAAGATTTTCCCGATAGTCTCAAGGATATACTTCTTTTAACGCTCCGTTTTATTCATGAAACTGGTCGTTTTGATTAGAAATTTACATCTCGGTTATAAGTCATACAACCACCAAGTCCCCTTTAAGTAAACGTTCTTTCCTCTTTTTCGTAATTATGTCTTAGCAGTTACGTGCAATTTATGTGCAGTTTTTGTCTCCCAAGTCGTTACACGTAGTGCTATGTTCGTGTTTTCAGTTTTTTGTTGCCATTTGGTAGACGTAGTTTTTCGCTCCAAATGGCATTGTTTTGTAGTAGGGTATAATAGTTTGTAAGTAATGGTGTTAGGTAATATGTATTTTAAGCTTTTAGATGGAGTGTATATAAAGAAATTGTTTGTTGAGCTTAGAGAGCAAAAATGTTATCTTTAAAGCACGAGTGGTAGGACACAATTAGCTTGCCTACCTTGAAAAGCCATAAATTCTGTTCCTTGACATTGGCAGCCTTTCCAAGCCATATTTTTCTGGCCTTGAACAGCAGAGTTCCGTCAAATGTGCCTTTAGAATCTTTTGGCCTAAGCCATATTTTTCTGGCCTTGAACAGCAGAGTTCCGTCAAATGTGCCTTTAGAATCTTTTGGCCTAAGTCGCCCATTGGCAACTCCTGCGCATTATTGTCCTATGCAGTGGTCTAAAAAAGTTTTAACTTACCAATGGTGGAAAGTTCGATTTCGAGTCATAGTTGGACTTTGATTGGAAGCTGAAATTTCCAGGAGCAGAGCGAAACAACGACATGCATTGAGTAGCGTAAGTAAAGCTGATGTAAAAGCCGCTAAATAATACGGACCAACAAATCTGACGCCTTAGAGTTCTATTTTTAGATTTGAATCCTGAAGAGAAAACATCAAATATCAGAAACATTCGATTCAAGAACCACACGCCGTATTCATGACATGAATTATTCTGCGGTTAAGCTGGGGCAAGCTTGGACTAAAAATATTTCAATCTTTTATTGAGTTTTCAAACCGACCTGTGGCTATATATATAAAACATTTATGACCTTTTGATTAAATATTAAGGTAAATTACACTGAGTTTTCTTATGTCTTTGAGAAGTCTATTAAAAAATTGAAGAAATATTTGCACAAATGTAAAACTTTTCTTAGCTCTAAACTGTGAGCTCTGCATGCGACTATGCAGTAGTTGGGGGGGGGGGGGGTTCAAAGCTTGGGGAAAGCAGCTACTTCACTATCCAGTCCTACGGGGTTGTACACCACCTTTCGGGTAGCCTTTAGAACAAAGATTTTGGGGATGCGATTTATTTTAATTGGGAATTTTCTGGGGTTAGGGTCTAACTCACACTAAAACTTCTTGCACTGTATAGGCTGATTGGATTAGCAACGCCTTTTTTAGTTGTTTTTGCAGTGAAAAAAACCGGTCAGAATCTTAGCCAAAGAGGTAACACGGTTCAAGGTTTACCGTAGCTAACTTATGTTGTATTCAGCGAAAGTGATAAATTTACAATATCTTGTTTTTCTTTTTGTGTATTTTCCTGGCAGTATTTATTGCTTTTGGTACGTGTAAGACCATCGGGGTGGTCAGGCTATGATGCTTTCCGTGTTATCGTCCCTGTAGTGTTATATACCATAAAAACCATTATAAAGCCCTTTCTCCATTAAAACCCTCTCTCCTCTCAGCAGAAATTTACAACGATTGTTCATATATTTCGCTAGATAAGCTTGCGTGTTAGGTTTTTGATAGTATTTGGGATGGAGATTGTGTTGAATTTGTGTACTTCACCCGTTAAATTGTACGTTGAAGCCCCAAAGTATGGGGTACAACAACTGAAAAGCTGTCATATATATCCTTGTCATTTGATTTCGTGAATAAGCCCCCCCCCCTCTCTAATAAGCCCCCTCTGGAGTGCCTGAAATTAAATAAGCTCCCCCAGGGGCTTAACAGAGATGTTTTGTTTGTTATTTTTTCAATTCGTTTTGAGTGGGCTCGTCAGGATTTCTAGCTACTGAAAGCTAATTTAGGCCCACTGTGCATGCCTGACAGTAGATTACATTACAGGCATTAGATCATATATAGATATATAGATAGCATATATAGATAGCATTAGATTCATAGAGTAGATTAGATTACAGGCATGGGTCCCCTAGTTTAATGTCCCTTCCGAAGGAGGACGAGGTGAGTTGTGAGGTCAGGTCTCGGTGGTCACCCATGCAGAGTCTGACGTCACCCGACCAAGCTTATCTTCAGTCACTTGACGAAGACTGTATAAGCCACTTGGCCACACACCCCGTAAGATTTAACGGTAGCTTCAAGGGAATCGACATGGTTAAAAGCTGGCCCGGGCCAGGTCAAAAATACAATCTATCGTACTCGACAATTTTGTCACATCCGGTTTCATTGTGAGGCTAAAGAAACAATGGATTTGTGGGCGTTTCTCTGGCCTATTTATAGCGGCTACGAGATATAGCTATGTCTGTTCCCTTTCATATCATCAATATGTAGAAAAAGTGGTTAAATTTATCGCAAGAATTTACTGAGGATATAGAAATAAACCTTAGTCTTATGATAGAATCTTCAACCCTTCTCAAACAGACTTTCTCAGATCAAGCAACCTTCCTCAAGTCTACACCTACACTGATTACCTGACTCCATTGTTTCCCTGTGCTCTTAGACTTGGTGACGCCGTCAACTGAGACTCAGAATATTTCTCTGAAAAACTTGATCCTATTGAAGCTCTCAAACACTTTTTTCCCGCTGTACAAATCAGATTGCAAGATTTGGCACAGAACATTCGTTTTACTAATATTGATTAGATTGATGCAATTGATAAAATTTGCATGAGTTACTGCGGAGGAGGGTTGTAGATTTCTCTGTTAACTTTCAGTCTTGGGCAAAGTTTACCCCAGGGATACAAGACACTGCGGTAGCAACTAGACTGATGCCTTTTCGTCCCTTGTTTCCCTGCGTTCCTTGGTCAAGAGGGACTAATAATATTACTCTCAAATAGTGGGCCCACTTTAGGCCCGCGTAGGGTGGTTCCGTATTTACCAATCAAATCGCTAGAATTCAGTTTTTAACCAATCAGGGGCCGCTATTCAGAATGTTGTTGTTGTTGCTCTTAAAGAACGGTTGAAGAAGCCTGGAGTTCTCGCAGCTTCGATGGATCTATTTTGCTTCTACAAAGGAAGATTACTGCTTGAAACGTATGCATTTTGCGCTTTGTAGGTCAACACAACATCATTCTTTGTACTAATTTTTCGCTTTTCAATGTTCGAGCTCTTTAAACCAAATTTTGAAGCGATTTTGTTGAGTGTACGAGAACTCCCACCTCTTTAGGCCATTTTGAAAAAGGGAGCCCATTATATAAGCGTAACATTATGAGTCCCTATTGACCAAGTGATATCAGCAAATCAAAGAACGCAGGGAAACAAGGGACGAAAAGGCATAAGTCTAGGTAGCAACATCATAAACTCAAAGAGCACAAGGAACCAAGGAACTCCTGGTAATACGTTTCGTCAACAACAACTGTAAAATTTCTGAATCTCTGTCTTAGATAAAGTATGCATGAATAACGATGGATAAAATGATATATACTTTATATATTTCCTTCATGGCATTCGCAGGCAGTTTTACGACACTAGGAATCTAATGTTATCAAAGCAATGTCCTATACCGGACCAGGTGTGAAAAAAATTTTTACGCGTTTGACGGGCTATGGAGTAAAAAGTATGTGACCGATATTCAAAACTAAAATGCTAATCTGCAAGTCAAAGGCTAACTTAGATGAGAAAACTTTGTTTGATAAAATCACATATTTTTAACAGAAAGAAACTTCCAAACTTCTAAAACACAGCAACTTGGTACACAAGATCAACAGGCCTAGTTATATTAAGCAAGACTTAGGCAAAGCGACAATTACGACCTGAACAAAACATACAAAAATTCCAAAAAGTACGTAAGTAAACAAAACGCATATTTGCATCGCACCTTCATTTCATTTTATCATGTGTTAAGACAAAACCATATCAATTAAAAAAAGGAAAAAAGCTATAGACTTTGTCTAAAAAAGCTACCTTCACCGCACAGAGAATTTGCATATTAACCGGAACGAGTTAAAATTGTCTGCGAATCAATCAAAAGACAATAGATTCAGTGAGAGCTACTGACCCGGTCTGTGCAGCCTCGGTCCTCCAAAAGTCGCAGGCCCAAGAAATCCCGGGCCCGGAGGCATACCGCCACACTTTCCAAACATGCTGTGCATAGCTCCCAAGTAGTTTGCATATTGCTGATATCCGAGAATATGATTTCCATTAATATCTGGTATTGGTAATGCATGCTCTGGAAACAGCATCTCTCGGGATGTCTAGAGCAGCCAGTCTGTAGCATCCAAATAAAAAAGCAAAGTGCGACCTCAGTAAATTAAAGTGTCTCAGGCTTCATTAACTCGTCAAGGTCGGTGCACATCATAGCTGACCCCGGCGAGCTTTCCGAATTGACCTACCTTGTTAAATCTATTATTTCTCAATAGCTGAATTCACCGGTTGAGCAGTTCAAGTGAATAGCCTGCAAACGGGCTGCAGGTAAACAAGGACATCAACGGTCTGAGGTTAGATGACAACGCTGCCCTTCATTGTTAGCAAATTAAGGTTGTGATTCTTCTTAAATTATCGTTGAGGCGATTTCCTAATTATTAGGGCGAGAAAGGGCATTTTTTGGGCAAACACATTAAGGCATGAGGCCACAAAAAGCTACAATTTGGGTACTCACACCATCTTAATCTATTCTCGGCCTCATCGCATCTATAAACTGGATATCACAGATGAATAACCTTAGGCCTCTTAAGCTGTTGATCACCATCGCTCACTAGATGTTACGGCTAAAGTAGAGTACGATAATATCGAGGACTTAGGTCAAATTTTTGTATCTAAAACCTGGCTGGTATTCTAGACTATGTACCGACACATCAGCAGAAATTTTTGCCACTTTCATATGCTATCGCCCAAGCACAATTTTGCAGCCCCACCCGAGGGGTATTTCACTTCCAAAAATCTCGTACACATTTAGCAAAAATCCTTTTGTTTTCAAGAAAAATCCATGAAAAATCCGTAAGAATCCTTTTGTTCAGAAAAAATCTCGTACGCTTTTCAGATGAGTGAAATGCCCCTCGGCCCCACCGAATGGTTATCGCTGGCCCGATTTCCACTCTAAATGAGATGATATGGCTAAAGTACCCGGGGGGGGGGGGGGTAACTACCATATATGCAGGTACGGGATGTGCCATTTTTTGGGGTGCCTTTTTTCGAGAAGAAAATAAACTTTGGGGTATCATTTTTGCTAAAATCACTTTTGCTAAAATCACAAGAATTCATAAATTTTAGGGTGTCATTTTAGAAAATAACTCTTTAGGGCATTGATTTTGATCAAATTTCACTAATTTTAGGGTATACATTCTCAATGGATTGTAAATTTTGGGGTATCATTTTAGAAAATAACTCTTTAGGGCATTGATTTTGATCTAATTTTAGGGTATGCATTCTCAATGGCCTGTACATTTTGGGGTACCATTTCCGCAAAAATTTATAAATTTTAGGGTGCGATTTCAGACTTCAAATGGCACACCCCCATCACCCGCCTATTGAAGTTACCCCCCCCCCCTGGGCTAAAGTATTTGAGTAACTTAGGCCAAAATTTTGAATCGTTACCTGGCTACCATTCTAAACTTGATAGCACAGATACAAGTAAAGACATTACACTGCTGACTGCAACCCAAAAATATGAGCTAATTTTATACTTTGACACCTGTAAACGAACATGAAAATCCAGAAAACAGTACAAACTGAGGCGCGTTTACAGAGGCCATAAATATCAGTTTGACAATGCTTTATGCCCAAAAAATATCATGGCCATAATTTTAGTTAGTTTGGACCCAAAAATATCACTTTTGGAGGCATTCAGACCCAGAAATATCTGACTTACCTCCCCCGTATGTGCATATGCTGCATGCCCCCCCCCCGGCTAAACCTTTAAATCAGCATGAAACGGCGAGTGTAAGACGGCGTTCACACGACGCCGGCTCATTTTGAAGGCGGTGAAAAATGTAACGGTAGCAAAATTTGAGCTAGTGTTCACAGAATACCGGCACAATTTTAAAACGATAGAGAATTCGACAGTAATTAACTCAGTGCAATCTCTCAAAGAATTTCATGCCAAAGAAATGTACATACAGCTGGGATACAGCTCAAGAACCATTTAGCCTCATTTTGAAAGCGTTGAAAAATGTTCCGTTTGCATAATTTTTGAGTGTTCACACGATGTCGTTTTCAAAATGCGCCCGTTAGAATTCCGCTTTCAAAATCTGCCAGCAAAAAATGTGCCGTTTTCGTGTGAACGGGAGGCCTATTCGTCGCATTTTTCACCGTTTTCAAAATATGACAGGATCGTGTGGACGCAGTCTAAAATTCTATGACCTATTTCTTTTCATAAAATTGCTTTGAAGAAACTTTGGCTACTTTGTTATAAATTTACCGGTGGAATTTTCAGAAATAGACCCTCATACTTCTTTAAAAAGAGGTTTGGATCGAGCGTCACAATCTGGTAAATTTGTGAAGGAAAACAAATGCATGAACCTTGTTGTCGGTATAATGAAGCTAGCTATGGGAAGAAACTTCCGCGGATTTCAGAACACTTTTCAGAGAATTGTTCACAGATAACTTTACTCAAACGATTTAGGAATGATTTAGTTCATATATGGGAAGTTTTATCTGCTTTCTGAAGAATAAGGAAATGAGTCGTAGTTTGAGTTTCCATCAGTCTATCAATAACGATAACTACAATTATGCAATCAGTCTACCAAACTTCTTGTAGCGTCATTCTACAGAGAACGGGGGTTATGCTTTTGTTTTCCTTCACACGTTTTACCAGATTTGGACGCTCGACCAGTGGCGTAACGCACGGTGGTTGGGGTTAGAGCAACTCCTAAGGGCCCCCGAGCTTTAGGGGCCCCCAGGGGCCCTTACGAGTTTCATCAGTTTCCGACATTCTAAAGAGTATGGTTTAGAAAATTTCCGGAGGGAATACCCCAAATGTAGCTCGCTTCGCTCAGCCACCTTCCCCCGATGTTTTCCTTGTGCAAACGTGCCTTAAAATAGCTATAAAACGTCCTTGACACCTGTTACAGAGGTTTTGATGTACTGGGTTCGCCTTGATTTTGTGGCGGATAAAAATGCCGCTTTTATGTTGAAAATTTGTCAAAATTACTAATCTATCTGCCGCATCAGGGGGCCCCTGTATAGCAAATTACTAAGGGCCCCGAGCTGCTCTGTTACGCCACTGGCTCGATCCAAACCTCTTTTTTATGAAGTAAAAAGGTCTATTAATGGTTGATTTCGCTTAAACAACGCTGTAACTTAGGTCGAAATCTTGTTCATCTCGTTGTTTTGGATACGATACTTTTTAATGACTCTTCCCCAAAGAACGAAACGTTGCAACAACGTAGTATGTGAACAAGAGCGAAAACAACAGGACAAAGCACCTCGTGTGATGGTTGCCACTAACCTCCTCAAAGATCTGGAACGTACGAGTGAATTTCAAGCAGTTTTCAATACTCAGTCAAAAAATACATGCGAGGAACATCGTTCGTTAAAACCTGAAATACACCACCACAATGAGCTAAAGAATAGGTTAACTCAGCTTGAACGACAAATTACAAAAAAGCTAATGGTGAGAATTATGACTCTGAAAAGCAGCTGCCGACACTGCTGCAAACGCAAGCAGACGTCAGTCTTGCTGACACTTGGGCAATTACGTGGGTTTGTGACTACACACCCTATCGCAAAGAAGCAATCAAAAACTGTTATCGAAAATGATCCAGATGGGTGGCATATTCAGATTTCTTCACACAGTGCACATATCCTTCCTTTACAGCAGTTTGAAAAGCTTGACCTTCATGACCATCTAGAAAAGACATCTGCGCAGATGTTTTAACTCTGATGTAATCAACATGCAATTAGTTCGAAACCAATTTCTGGACTGACAGAAGTCTCCCCGGGAGTGCACAGAGTTATCTAAAGCAATTAGGTAAAATGAACTAAAAAACTTGCAGATGTGCTTCAAAATGGATAACTGTTCGAAACTTCAAATCTTCACGAAAACTTAAACAAGCTTAACTTATTCACCTATACTGACCCATAACTAAGATATAGAACGCCCAGGGGGGGACTTGGTTTACGAACATACGGGGAGGTCCCGCTGGAAAATCTCAAAAGCTTCCCTGTCCCGGAGTCAAATTCCTGAAAATGATACCCTGTCCCGGAGTAAAATTTTTTAAACAATACCCTGTCCTTAGTTTCTTCAAACAAAATTGTGCCCTACAAAGAAACATTTATAAGAAATCTATCGAAAAATGTGGAAATATTGCCATCCAAGCTATTTGAATCACATTCGCACAGTGCAAAAGGCCTAAAACGATCATAAAAATGATTTCAAAAATAACAAATATGGACCCTGTCATGGAGCCGATTTTTACAAAAATGATACCCTGTCCCGGAGTTGGAATCCTGAAAATGATACCCTGTTCAGCGGCATGTCCCCTTACGGAAAACTATATGAGTACCCCCCCCCCCCCCGCATAGGACGTTAAAATTGGACGGGTGCTGAAATGTTATATGTATTCATTTTTCGTTAAAATTGCATGAAAATTGTGATGATCGTTAGTTATTTGTTTACATCGCATTGCAAACTTCACGATGTAAGCCTGCTGAGATTATACCAGCCCAAAAGTTCAAAACTCCATGTTGAACATGACGTAATATACCATTATGGATTAAAAGAAGATGTAAGAGGGTGGTGACAGGGGGAGTCTTTGGTACCGGTACCAACTCATAAGGTACCAGGTTCCACCCAAATTGAAGGTATTGGTATCACCAATTTTGGGGGATGGTGCTGTTAATATAGCACAGTTAATCATGAATATGACGGATTCTGAAAAGCGGTCTACGTCAGTTCCTCTTGAGATCAATGGGCAAGACGAAACCACTCCTAAGCACGTCACCGTGGCTGGCATCTGTGTCACCCTCTGTACTGTTAAAAGCTAAAAATTTGTTCTAGGAACTCTAAAATCAGTCATCGATGAAATTTTATTGGTACCGACTCATATAAGCATGGTACCGGTACTCCTACCTTTGGTACCACCTTCCACCACATTTGCACAATGTTGTACCAGGTACCACCCCTCTGGTACCATGGTACCACTACCCTGTCACCCCCCTCATGTAAACGAACCGTAGGCAGATCTGCATTTGTTTACACTGGCTAAAACAGGTTTATATTTCAAATGTAACTATACCGGGTGAGCCAGAAGAAAGTTCCCACTTTTGAAAATTCATAACAGCAAGAGTATTTCACAGATTTGAATTATTCCAATTCTAGTTAAAAGCCAAAAGGTTGAGGTATTTTTTGATTTTCACTCAGTCTCACGAGCACTACAAATGTAGGTAAATTCACCTTTGCAAAAATTTCATGGTTGCGAAATGACTGAAAAATGGCCTAAAACATCGATCAAAGCATAAATGACTCGTCGCACAGAATAATCCAGGAAATGCAATTTATCATGGGTGAAATATATTCTCCGCACGTTAATTGCCATGGGACTGAAAATCTTTAGTATTTGTTTGAAAGTCGATGTCTTATTACACTTGAGGGGGGTGAAACGCGCATTGCATATTGTTCGGTGTGTATAGAGTCCTTACGATTTGATCGATGTTTTAGGCCCTTTTTCCGTCATTTTGCAACCATGAAATTTTCATATAGTTCAATTCACCAATATTTCTAGTGCTGGTAGGACAGCGAGAAAAATAAAAAAAAAATGCTTGAATCTTTCGGCTTTTGACTACAAAAAATCTGTGAAGTAGTCTTGGTGCTATGAATTTTCAAAAGTGGGAACTTTTTCTGGCTCACCGGTATATGACAAAAGTGCTGCATGTACCTCTTTACAATAAACCAAGAACTGGAGGCAACACTGAAAGTTTTTTAGAATCATCAGACTTCAAGTTCTCACACTTTCTTACGATTTTTTAAAAGTTCCATAACAATCTTCATGTTTATACCTGTACCATCGGAATCGTGAAAATTTCACAACAAAGTTCTCTGAAGCTTTTCTAATGTTTAGACACTACTGACGTACCTTTCACGTAATGTGAGACGGGAAACAAATGAAAATGAAGTAAAATTATGTTAAGCATCTTTATGCAAGCAAATAATTTCTTGAGCTATATTTCCCAATACTGGAGTTTCTTAATTTTTTGACGATCGGAGAGAACATGAAGTTGTCCTTTCCAATGACATCACTCGGAAATTTCATTTCTGAACATTTATGCTCCACAATTAATGTTACTGTTAATTTTCAAGGACACAAGATGGAGACTGCATAGAAGTGCGAGCAATGCGAGCAAAAATTTCCTGGAAGCAATTGATTTTTATTCTGTGCTGAATTAAGAGACACATATAAAGTTAAAAAGATGCATAAGGGCCTGTTTACATGAGGAGGCCAGCCCGCCTGACCGGGCTGGCTCGCCTCGGCGGGATGATTTTGATTCGTTTCTATATGAGAGAAAACCATCCCGGTCAGGCGGGCTGGCCTCGTTACAATGCATGTTAGGATGCAGTATGGGATTTTGAAAGAAGATTGCTTGACAATGACTTTGACATGTAAACAATGAACACATGCCTATGCAAATCAATCACTTTCACCTCGGTCAACCGGGCCAGCCCGCCTGATGCTGTTTATATGATCCGGCCTCACCGGGATCCCGCCTACCCAATTCACAGATCTCGGCTGGCTCGCTGCTCATATAAACGCAGCGTGATTCAACAAAGGATGTCTTTGTTCACTCAGATCTCGCCGAAGAGAGCCAGCCCGCCTCTAATAAAAAGGCCCTAAGTCTGATTCCTTGAAGCTGACACCGATACCTACATGATACACTGACGCATGTTTGGACGGAAGTGTGAGCGAAGCGGGCAGAAAATTTTTAATACTTTTGTTGGCTTGCACAGTGCTAAAAAGTCTCATGTTAGTACACGAATGGTATTCTCAATTCCTGCTTCTTTTTAGTCAGTCATAAACCATTTGCCGACTGGCATCTACTAAGCAAGCGAGCTTTTTATTGTAACGTAACTTAGGAAGACTGCTCTTAGTCTGATTTCAGGATTTTTCTCAATTTGCCGACTGAGTGTAGCTTTTACTTGATTTGCCGATTGGGATTTGGCCAAGGGGGTGCCGCACCTCCAGCACCCCCAGAGTAGCTATGGTCCTGCTTGTAACTAGAAAGTTGGCAGGCTTTTACTCTAAACTCGATGACTCAATTTAGAAAATAGACACCTGGCCCAGAACAGCCTGAATTAAGAAACAGCAGCTAACAAGTTTGCAGTCGGATAAAAGAAAACTTTGGTAAAACACTCCTGTCCCAAAACATCAGCTAAAATGTCTAACTACTTTAGGAGCAGAAAGTTTCGCGGGCAGAAAGTTTCGCAATTTTCGCGTTTTTTGGCATTTTTCGCGAAAGTTTCTGCCAAGGCATAATCTAAATCCAAAATTCGCGAAAGTTTTTGCTCGCAAGATTACATAACGTTCTCGACTCGCGAAAGTTTTTCTATCCAATTTTTTTCGTTTCTTCAAGTTTTTGTGTTGCTGTTCCTTAATCACCCCAATCTTTAGTCTCTTGGGTTATGAAACCTTGTAAATTGTCACCGTGACTGTGGTTAGTACTGGAAATGAATAGAAAATTGTGTTTTTCTCCTCACTTTTCTTCAGTCGCGAAAGTTTTTTCACGCGATAATGCAGCTTTTTCTCTCGATCGCGAAAGTTTTTGTTACGAAACTTGCTGGAAAAAATGCAATTCGCGAAAGTTTATGCCCTTTATTTCGCGATTTTTTATTCTCGCGAAACTTTCTGCCCGCGAAAGTTTCTGCCCCTAAATTATTTCTCAAAGCAGGTTAAAACGTCTGGCAACTCAAAGGAGCTGATGTGGACAAATTATTGGCAATTGGGGGATTACGTTACAACACTGACCAACCAATAACTAAAGTAAAGCTGTTAGGAACTTGAAACTTAAAGCTCTCCTATGGGGCTCTCTGTCAACTTGATGAAACAACACATTGGTCAAATTGAAGAAATTTCTATGAAATGTGTAGTCTGCTAAGTTTAGGCATGGAATGATTTCTATTTGCAAAGACTCTCAATGTGTGAGAAAGCAATAAGACTCATAACAGACCCTGGATGACTTCCAGAAGGGAAATGAAATATATGTTATAAATCTTAGGGAGAACAACGATGAGAAAAGACATTTCTCGCTATTCGCTTTCGTGATGAAGTGACAATCCAGCTACCTTGACGATCCAGTTACATGATGATGAAATAAAAAATTTGACAGTCCAATTCAAAATAAGTTAAAGGACAAGTCCAGGGTTGGTACAATTGTCGATAAAATGAAAGATTACGTCGTTGTGATTGGTGCGTAGTACTTTTTTCCAACGTTTTCTCTCTTTTCTCTGCGAAATTGCGTGTTTCAATCTGCGAGATGTGCGAAATGACGTCATAATTTCGCACACTTCACTTTTCGACCTGAACGAAAGTTTCCTGCCAGTTATATTTTTACATCCTTTACACGCCGGCATTTTCGTTCCACTTGCGTACGAGATGTTTTCCCGCAAAAAACTTTGAAGATTTTCCGATGTCACAATATAGCCTCTAGCCTCGCGCAATCATACAAAATGGCGACGACATTTGGCCTAACTTACGAATAAAATTATGCGAAGTTACAGCCGGTACAGATCCCGAAACTCGGAAAAAAGTCTCAATTGGTGTTCAGCAGTTGGTAAGGTTACTGTTTGACACAAATCTTATAAATCCCGGACTTGTCCTTTAAGGTCACATCCAGGATACGAAAGACTTTCTTTTTTTAAATTATGACATAATTTGTACTTTTCGACTCAAGCTAGAGTCATCCTCGGCAAGGAAATAAGTGCACGAGGGTATTTTAAACTAAAACGAAACACGGCATGTGGGAGGAGAGAAATACCTAATCAGGTAAAGAAAACATCAAAACGAGAAGAAAAACAAGTCGTGAGAAATATAAGATGAAAAAAACACGACCTAATAAAGCAAAGGCAGAAATGCAAACGGAACAGAGAAATAAACTTAGAATATGACCATGGGAATAGATGGCGTTGAGGAATTGAAGAGGGCGTATCTCGTTTTATGTTACTACTGACAGAATATGTAAAGAAATACAAGTAAAGAGATGGTAAATTACATATAGCTTATGTTCCACTCCACCAAAGAATCAATCAATTGATAACTCAAACACAATAAACCAACCAATCCATTCAATTCACCAGCAACAGACCCTTTAGCTATTCTGTTAAGAATAAGAATCGAATGATAGTTTGTTACAATGTGTAGAACTTTTGGATGTGAAGGTGAAGTTGCAGTTTTCCGCGCCAAGCACTAGATCGCAGAAATAGCTAAGCGCTAATCTAGTCTGGGACCCCTTGTCATGACGCTCAAAGGTGCTGGGGGGATTTGAACCCCATCCGCCTGACTGGTCTGGCTGCAAATTCAGTGGATTACAACACGGCACCACAACACCTTCACAATGTGCACAAACGCCACTCAACTGAACCTCGTGTATCAAAAAAGGCATAAAAATAATGCTCGATCCATGGTCTTTTGTAGAATAACTAAAAAAGGTCTATTTATCCAAGAGCAGTCATAAACATCAACTTTCTAAAGCTCAATGATGTTCAAAATCTGCATCCAATAAGATATTCTTGGGAACACAAACCAACACAAGTAAAACACAGCAAATTCAACATGGGAATGAAAAATTTAGCCTTTCTTTATGGCTCAAAACTCCTTACCATAATGTAAAGAATTCTTCTGATGTGTGCACATAAAGTTCAAATTTTGGCTAAAATTCACAAAAGCCACGTTTTTTTCCAAAAACACACCTGTTTAGCAGTATCTTTCTCCCATGACCATTGTACAGTAGTTTTCCATCTTCAGGGGATTATGCAATAGAAAACATGCTGTCTTAAGCACAAAGAAAACATTCAGAAACAGGATTTTTCTTTGGCAGGCCCATGGAACACTTGATTTGAAAGAGATATTTTTAGAATGCAAGCTGTTGACCTTGCACAAACCCTAATGATCTGAAATCTTACCTTTTTTAGATTTGGCACCAATCTTTAGCCTTGAAGGCCAACTAATCACCGTATTTGTAGCAGCTTGAATCTATAGAAAGATCAAGAAGAAATGTCAAAGAAAAAATTAACAATAGATATGGTGAACACTATGAATTTTCCAAATTCAGAAGCTTTCACCATATGTATTATTTTTGTTTTATCATTATATTATTATTAATTTCTTTACAGTGGTAGGTGCTTAAAGTGTTGCAAAATCAATGCTAATTGAAGCCTACTAAAAATTGTAGCTCATCGTGGAATAGAAATGAATAAAACAGAATTACTGTATATCACGCTAGCGAACCTATGCGCCTACCGTGGTGGATGCGAATGCGGGAGGTGGGGCATTATGCTGCAGAGGTGGGGCATTATGCTGCAGAGGTGGGGCATTATGCTTCAAGTGGTGGATGCGAATGCGGGAGGTGGGGCATTATGCTGCAGAGGTGGGGCATTATGATGCAGAGGTGGGGCATTATGCTTCAAGTGGTGGATGCGAATGCGGGAGGTGGGGCATTATGCTGCAGAGGTGGGGCATTATGTTTCAAGTGGTGGGGGCATTATGCTTCAAGTGGTGGGGGCATTATGCTTCAAGTGGTGGATGCGAATGCGGGAGGTAGGGCATTATGCTTATGCAAGGAAGCATAATGCTCCCCACCTCTGAAGCATAATGCCCCACCTCCCGCATTCGCATCAAAGCATAATGCCCCCACCACTTGAAACATAATGCCCCACCTCTGCAGCATAATGCCCCATCTCCCGCATTCACATCCACCACTTGAAGCATAATGCCCCACCTCTGCAGCATAATGCCCCACCTCCCGCATTCGCATCCACCACGGTAGGCGCATAGGTTCGCTAGCGTGTATCTATTGTTCTTAAACTCTTCACGATTTATTGATTTTAATGTGGATGTTCTGTACTGTACCTCCATTATCAACTATGCAACAACTCTGCAATGGGCAGGGGCAAAAGATTTCGCTCCGTTATCTTTCAAGTAGTGGTCTTAAAGGGGATTGGCATTGTTAAAAGCTGGCCTGGCCAGGTTAAAAATATAATCTATTGAATTTGATAACTTTGACATGTGCGGCTTTATTGTGGAACCAAGGAAACAATGAATGCTTAGGCCTTTTCTATAGCCTATTTATAGCGTCTAGCTATTTATATTCCCTTTAAGGTAGCTAACACCATGGGATAATCATGGTCTTTTGCTCCAGTTCTTATATTGTTGTTCAGGTAATCCCTAACATGTATTGTAGATTTTGGAATGGTTTATAAAAAGCCAAAAACTTCCCTCAAATTTACCCCCTAATTGTTGCATGGCCCTTCATTTTTTCCATGGAAAATTTCATACAGTCTTGCATGTAATGCATAGGAACAGAACAGAAAATGTGTACGCATACACAAAAACTTGTGAGCTCCCCTGGCTTGATTTATTATTCCAAAAAGCTCACAGTTTGTATCTAGAATCCTATCTCAGACTGCTGGATGATGTCATTTTACACAATTTCTGCTCTGTCTGCATAGTATCAATTCCATGGGAGTAAACAGACAATGATATGTTCATATGGGTCATGATACAGTTAAATTTGTACCCTACAAAGCCCAGAATTGTACAAATATTTGTCACCGCCCTTGAAAATAACATCAGTGTGGTCTAATTTTATTTGCCATTACTAAATATACTGTTTGCTCTTGAGGATTTGATGCATAAAGAGTTGCAAAAATAGCTTAATTCAGTTTGGGCGTTTTTGGCTGCTTCAGAGGACCAAAGTTTTCAAGGGAAACACTATGATTTGTCAATTTTTCGTATCTTCAGTCCTCAGAATTGGAGTTCTCATCATCTTTGCATTGTTTCACCTTAAAGTTAAGAATCAAGAGCCAATGCTATAAAAAATATCTGCACTACAGGGATGCCACTGGTTCAGAAGTGGGTTGACAAGGCTCAAAGGGTCAGCCTTTGAATACATTCCTATGTGAAGGTTGGGTGCATATAACCCAGGGCAGCATGAAAAAACCACTGTGTAGAGCAGTACTGTTTGTAAACATAGGTTCTGTTCTATCATTATCAAGCTGGGCCCAAGCCTGGGAGAATTCTGGAAAGTGGAGGTAAAATTGATTGTTGCAACATAAGTACATAATTGATTTGTTGTTTATGGAAAGTTTGCATTTAGTCAAAAGGAAGGAACCATAACTGACAAGTATTAGTTTTTGCTTTCAGCATACAACTGACAAGGGCAGATTTAGTAAAAAAATAGCATCAGTTGCTTTGGTTCACACCTCAATTCAAAGCGATTAGCGAATGCGGACAAAAGATATTCCCTCAAGCAGTAAGTCAAAACAAACAAAGCCACAAAGTTGTCCTGAAACCAGTGCGGAACACTCTCACTTGGTGCGGCTGAAGGGAGGTTTTTAGGTGCTTATAACAAAAGAAGCAGGGTATATCAAAAGTTCTGTCACACAGATTTTCTTTAATTGATCTTGGAGCTAAAGAGTAACTGTTTACAATTGAGCAATAAATATCCAGGAATTGTAATGGCCTTTGCTCGGCTTCTGAATCACGTATACAAAATCCATGAGACAGAACTTTAGATTTACGACTTCTTTTTTGTCTTAAACACATAACTTCTCTTAAAAACCTCCCTTCGGCCGCACCAAGCAAGAGTTTTCCGTACTGGTTTCAGGGCAACTTTGCGGCTCCATTTGTTTTAATTTACTGCTTGAAAGAATTTCTTTTGTCTGCATTCGCAAATCGCTTTGAATTGAGTTGTGAACCAAAGCAACTGATGCTATTGTATTACAAAATCTGCCCTTGTTCATACAACTATCTCACAGAGCTACAAGTGGGATGCTTGACTTTGGTTTGTTGTCTTTCCATAACTTTTCGCTATCATAGAAGAAGCTAAATTTGTCAGTATCTTAACCTAGGGAAGTTAACATATGGAAATTTTGAAAGGTTTTAAACTTTAAACCACAGCCTACTAAACTGCACTGCTTTGGGGCATTACCTTGACACCAAACCACACAACAATGGCCATCTTGAATACTTAATTACACAGTTTGGGCATGATAACAGGTTCTTCAAACACATTAAGCTCAATGAACAGACTTCAAGCTTCTTACTGTACATTGTTTGGATGAAAATTCAGCCAAATGTGGGGGTGTTTATCAAAAAAATGTTTATGTCATCAAACTACTTCCTATGGGTTTCACTTAATCAATTCTATTGATGCTCAACTGCAAAGTTTACCCAAGTTAATTTGTAATAAGAAGGATTTTGGCTTGTTAACTAGTAATTTAGGGAAGAAATTGCCTGCAAATTAGACAGCAAAAACCACTTAGATTTGAAGAAAGATTAGGCTCAAGACAGTTTTAGTGTTGGGACAATATGACATATAAGTATTAACTATTAAATTCTCTTTACTAAGAGGTTGCCAATTAAGGATTTAAAATTAAAATCAGACTGCCAAGACTTACATCTATTTGGCCATGCAAAATTGAATTCATTTTCTCCCAATTGGCTTAGATTTCAGAACAGCAGCTTGAATTTCAAAGACAGCAAACAAAGCTTTTTCACTGCTTTTAATGTTACTAATAAAACTTCTGGGCTGTTCCAAAAACATAAACAACAGAGTCTGGATTTATGAAATAATGCAAATTCCTTACTTTGTCTTTAAAAATTGACTGTCCCCAAAGACAGTACAGCTTTTTGTCTTGCATGACAATAGTCTATTTTTAAACAGTCTAATTAAAATCTATGTATTTCAAAACATAATACCTGCAAAACTAAATTGAGAATTGACTGTGCTGTACAGATCAACTTCAAGTTGCAAGTTTGATGAAGTAGACTGTCATGGTCTGTACAGAAGCCGATTTTCGGAGCTGTCTAGTAATAGGAGCAATGGATATTCTCCTGTGCTGTGTAACCTGAAACTTAGCTTTCCGATTAGAGGGTATTAAAAGGTTTGAAAGGAAAGCCAAAGAGGTCATGTTACAGCTCTCTGCTCAAAATTTTCCATGCTGAGAGTTCACTAATTATGATAGCACTGGTATTACTGAAACTATCACTGCGGCACAAAGGTAACCATTAACTATCGAAGTAAAGCGTGAACATCAAAATCCCAATCAAGGGCAGTTCAAAAACTTCCGTGTTTAGTACTTTAACCGGAGCAGATTTGTAAATTATCATCATACCTTCTGAAAAAATTCTTCCCCACCTTCGGCGATATCTTGACCGTCTTTGAGTCCAGCTAGAAATGAAATAAGATCCTGCTTAGTTTTCTAAATTATTCAAAGATATTCCTGTAATTGATTTGAAAATAACTAGGGAATGAAGTGGAAAAAATTGTGAGAAACGGTTAGGTGAACTGTGATTTACCTTCATTTGCTGCAAAGCGTAGGGCTTTACACCTGTTGACCGGCGCTGCTCTAAAAAAAGTATATGGAACTGTTGAGGCAGCACAGAAACTACACTTCTGATCATGGAGTCAATTAGACTGTGAGAAAAATTAACGAATCGAGAATCATTCTTTAACACATCGACTGACAAAATAATCTATCATCAAAACTGCGAAGTCGGAGCTGCGGGAAAACATGAGAAATAAAAACCTTGTAAAAGTAACTCCAGCTTTCGTCGATCGACACGAATTCGTTCCTCAGCATTGTCTGAATTGTCAAAAGCATTTCGATTGATTTGATCTTCGTTATATTTGTTCTGATTGCGTATTTCTTGCTGTTTAAGTGCGTCAACTTCGCTCGTCGTTTCATTTGCAGCCATTATTCCTTCGATCAATGCCTTCACTGCAAAGGTTTCATGTTTTGATATCGATATTTCCCTCGCAGAGGGCTTCATTGCGTAGCACTTCCTTCGCAGTGGGCAGCGTAGCAACAATGGGTCACAGTTTCACTTTCGATTGAATATCTGATTGGGGCGTGGGGGGGGGGTAAAGGTTCACTTTTGCAGCCATTATTCCTTTGATACCATCACTGCAAAATGTTCGTGTTTTTATGTCGATATTGCCTTCGGAAAGGGATCCTGGGCGTAGCATTTCCTTCGCAATGAGGTGGCGGAGCAAGCATGAGCATGCAGTTCATGTGGATAGTTGCCCATTCGTGGGGGGGGGGGGGCAAAGTTCCCCCTCATAAGTATGTCCTGATCGGGGTCTTAAAGCCCATTGTCATTTTTAGTGGCTAGGGATATGGGCGGAAGAAGTTTTTTAGACAAATAGAATAATTTTCTTACCCCATCCAGGAAGCTCAATAAGATTTGACACTCTATTTCATTTCAAGATAGCAAAAATCTCATAAAAACAATTGAAAGAGTCATCAAAGCGAATAACCAGAAACAACATTTCTAGTAACTTCTTCCCTGCTTGATGAATATAGCTGTAACAGATGTAACTTTTGGTGTAAAAAATCATGCAATGTTCATTTCAATCTAACATATATTCAAAAAATTTCACAGCCCAGCAGATGTTTTGGAATTTTTCCAAAATATTTGATACCCTGGTAAAACGAGGCCAAAAATTTGATACCCCTCGAAAAAAGTTTCCGCCCCTGTACCCAGCTTTCAAAATGACAGCTCCCTTAACGTTTGCGTCCAAGGCCAGGAAGTCCTAGTGCCAAAATCCTACTCCCATTTCCAGAGTGTCATCTTACCCTTTCAGGACCCTCTTATATAGGGGCTTTACCATTACTGTTGGCCCAACTGTTTGGTGGCGCCAGATTTTAACATCAAAATGTATTTTTGTATTATCAAATGTGACGATGGATGAATTGGATTTCCTTTTTTCTGGGCCATCAAAATAGCGCTAGTCGTCCTGCGCAATGCATGCTGGTCTAGAATGTTCCTTTTAATTCATTTTGTACAATCAAGTAAATATTGAAATTAACGAAAGGACTTTTCTTTGATTCTTTCCCTTAGCTTGGCAACTGTGTACAGGAACGGTCTTCGCTTGTAAAATTGGGCAACTCAAAAAATAGACAGAGGCGTGAGGCGAGCGGCGATTTACTCCCAAAAAATTTCGTGCACCCAC
The DNA here is from genome assembly GCA_964020215.1 of Aurelia sp. 3 sensu Dawson et al. (2005). Classification (NCBI taxonomy): domain Eukaryota; kingdom Metazoa; phylum Cnidaria; class Scyphozoa; order Semaeostomeae; family Ulmaridae; genus Aurelia; species Aurelia sp. 3 sensu Dawson et al. (2005). The sequence goes on along the minus strand of OZ026593.1, from coordinate 14,831,985 downwards.
TTTTGGCAAACCATGAAAAATTACGTAAAAATCCTCCTATTCTGAAAAATCTCGGACGCTTTTTCGAATGAGTGAAATGCCGTTCGGAGCGTGCTACCTCTTTGCAAACGCTCGTGGGACTTTTTCGGAGAACTAAGGAATTCTAGGCTACTTTGTTCACGTAAGACCGTACCATTTGCACACATAAGCATGGACTTCCGTCAAAGCATACAAGATTTTTACGGAGTCATTTGTACCTCGTTAATACAGCTTGAAAAGGTTTGATAAAATGAATCATTCATCGTCTCCCTGCTACGAACACACGAAAAAGAGCTGACGAGGAACATTGTCGTAATTCCATCGAATGACTTTTTCTCGCTTCTTACACGAAAACCACAGCAAGGAAGAGCTCTAACTTGACTCATGTGAAAGTGGTTGAAAATTCGGTTTCTAAAGTCGATTTAAGTTTCAGCAGAAATATTTCAGACCGAGCTACATCAATGCAAAGTTCAGAGGACAGACAGGTATTCTCTAGTCATGGCAAGTTGTGCGTGATTGTCACAAAAAGGCTGAAAAAAATATTTATAACTAAAAGCACTATAAGTTACCCATATACTTTGATCACTTCGTAACTTTTTTATTTTATGTATTCACAAAGTTTAAAATTGATCTGTTAAACAGTCTTCGTGATTACTGACGCCCATTTTTTGCTACCTTGCTTGCAAACTCAGCCGGTTTCCTAAAAGAAATGCTTCTCCTCCAGTAAGAGAGGCTCCCCTTCTGCCGCAAGGTTCCTGCAGATCTTTGAGAAATCTACAGACAGATTACCTTGACAAAACAACAAACGTTGGCCTCGGCAAAACAGTTACTACCACTAGTACAAGATACAAATCAAAGGAGCACTATCGCATCCATGAGACCGTGAAGGAGGAAAGATCATTCGTAAATACCATTTTACTTGGGCTTTGCACTGTGGTATGTCAAGATCAACAGTACCAGGAACAAGGATGCCTGCTATGTGAAAGGAAACTTTGGGAAACTTGCGCTGCCTACACTCTAGTCCTCAATTTCTTTCTGATTTGAAGTGAAAGCAGGCAAACGACAGTCTCATAAACAATCTTATTTCAACGCACGTGAGAGAAAAAACCATTGAGCGTAGGGAGGCCCCTGCTGGGGGAGAACAAGTGTGACAAAAACAACCTCTTACTTTCAGTTGAACATTCATTTCGCCTATATTGAGCTTACTAATGCATGATAAAGGGAAATTGTATACTCTCAATAGTAATAAAACAAAACTATGATACATAGAAAGGGTGTCTTACCTTCTCGTGTGAAAGCTTCTTGGAATACTACAGCGGTTCTTGTTCCACTCAGACAAAATAATAGGAGGTGGTACACTTCATGACGCAATGATGGGTATCAATGACTTGACCATTCAACTCTCTTTGGTAATTTGATGACCAAAAATGATACTAAAGTGTCACTCGTTGTCCAAAAACAACGCAAATAAGCCAGGACAGACTTTCACGATTTCGTTTGGTAACCCAATCTCTTTTTGTGACGACTCAATCAATGCCAACTTACTTAAGTGACTGGAATTTGCACCCAAGCTGGTTCCACACAAATCACGAGTTCCACTTTAGGCCACAACTCGGAGGCTGCTAATATCGGACTGACTTCACGAATTGCTGTGTAAGGCAGTCGCATCCAGAACCTGGTTTCGCCAAGCCTGAGGCAGTTCTGTCGAGTTGATCATGCTCGGCATTTGTGTAATCTTTCGCAGAATGATCCCCGGAAGTTTGTGTCGTTGTGATGACAGAAGACAATGATGACGTCATCTTCATCAAAAATGCCGCGAAAGAGTAAATAGGATTTATCGTACAAAATATGTATTCAGATTTGTTTGTTGTTTATTGCCGTAAAATTAGACAGAGAATAAAAGATAACTTGTTATATCAAATAGAATCGCAAAATGTATCAGCGGGGACGTGATCTTTGGTAAATACTCCTGCCTCGCGAATAAAAGCCCGACACCTCTGTTTTTTGCTAAAATGACCCTCAGAACAATGCTTATTCATACTGCGTAGGATGGCTCTGCTTGTACTGCGGAGGAGTGCTACAAAAATAACAATAAAGAAAGCTGAATGAAAATTGGGGCGAGCGCATTTCTTTGCAAATGAAATAATCTTTTATGACACAGCTATTTGTACTCAATCTACCCTGAGTTGGAAACGTTTTCCAGATTCTAGGCCATGCACGAAAGCAAGCCTCCACAAGCCTTCACCGATTTCGAAAAACAGTGTGATATCTAAACTGAAATTCAAACAAGTATGCCCAGCCAAACATCTGGAGAGCAGGTTCCTTCAAAAATGATTCGAGAAATTTCAAGCAGTTTTTTGAAAATGGTTACGTTTTATGAAGGCAGGTAAAATTTGGAAAATCTTCACGGGTTTCTTTTGTCTTCTTCGCTTATTTGCCATCTGATTGGTCCGTGAAAGTTAGCCTGACGACGTGATTCCTTGTATTCGTTCATTATTTTCAATCTGATATTTCATCCCAATTCAATAGCGATCCTTGAGACTCTTGTAATGAGTATACGTGAAAGTGAGGCTTTGGAGGTTTTCGGCAATGACGACGAATTTCGCGAGCAAAAATCGGCTAAAACATTTGATTCTTATCTTGAACGGACGATTCTAATTCACACTTACATTGGAGATGGAGACGAGGAGCTTTTTAACAAGATGTTTTACATTCTTGAATTGAATTGCAATTCTTGATTAGAACGCAAAGGATCCTGGTAGAACGTTTCTCGCCGCCAACTTCAGCGTAATCTTCTATTGCGCGTTTTTGCGTATTGAGTTAACTCTGCTCTATCAAAATCATACTATTTTCGCCTGATTGGGCAATTTCGAACATTTCCCATACAGTACTAGACTACATTACATAAGTCCCTCTAACTTACGCTCGTTGTTGTTGTTGTTATCATCAGATTATAAATGCTGAACGAATACAAGGAATCACGTCGTCAGTCTAATACAGTACCATCTTTTCACATGCTCAAATTTTAGCGTACTTTCCGTTAATCAACCAATAGAGCAACCGGACAATCAGTCGGAGCCTTACTTGATACGAAATTCAAAATGGGATGATAGTTATCCTGGAGGCTTTCACTGATACCGAATGTACTGCTAGAATATTCGTTTCAGCGGCGCACACAAAAAGTGCTTCTTCCATTCAACCCTAGAGATTCCGTGACCAATGTCCTGCTTTATGCCTCTGATTACTCAAGCGCTATTGATTCATCTATCGATTCCGGCACGTTATAGTATTATGGGCATCGTAAATAATAAAATTTTGAATGAATGATGAAATGAAATGGATTGTGATTGCTGCTTCCCGCAATTTCCTTTGCATTTCATACATTCAAGAATATTACATTGGCTCTGTATTAAATACCTAGACCAACTACCTCAGTCCCAGTTTCTGCTTCGTTCATTGAATTGGATGACGGCACTACGTTAATGTAGCGATTATCACTTTTATCACGGAGCGCAACTACGACATATAATAAGTCTGTTAAATACGGGAGATGGATCTTCAATTTTCAGGGTATGATTTGATCTGGAACCCTTTCGTCTCACTTGAAACGGTCAATTTGACGTCCTGCTTGTTATGGCAAACATCGAAAATATTTGTGTGCAAAACTCTCTTATTTTCTCACTGATGGTGTCACAGAGGGATCAAACACGTTGTTGTATACTTATTGAGCTTTTAGATATAGTCCTCTTCCACAGGGTCATATTCCGCATTCATCCTGAAAGCCTGAAGGTTTAGCCTCTAATTGCGTTAACTTCATCGGTTTTTGAAAGGGGTTCTGCTCCCAAGATTCAAGTAGCCAACATGATGCTATTTACCGACTCGGATCGAAAAATGAACAAGGATGAGGGTGCACAATAGGTTTAGCACCTTTTTTGACGGGCGGCATTCGGGATATACGATTCCTGGCTAACGGGATACGGGATAGCTTGGGGAGCGGGATCGGGATTTGAAAAAATACAGTGGCGGGTAAGGTATATGCCAGAAAAGGTGTGGGATGGCGGGATGGCGGGATGACGGTACCCTATTGTGCACCCTCAAGGATATACTACCTTTCGATTCGAAATTTCTTCAAGAGAAGTATTTTGTCCAAAACTGAGCTCGATGGTATTTTTGTAAGGTTTCTCAGAAAATCCTCTGTATTTTGACGCAGTAGGCTATTCAGAAACGAATATCATTGTCGCTCGTCATGGCTGTAAAGAGCTTCAGATTCGGGAATTCTTTGTTCCAAAGACAACAGAGAACAAAGGGTTCAGTAAACTATTCTGACGTACACTATTGTATTTGAGAAAGGCTAAGCCGTGCCCAGCTCTCCCGCTTCCGCTCAGTGTTTTCTTTCGGTCGTTTGAGATGTGTTTCTCTCGGTTGAAAAATATTTGCTTAGGCTTGATAAACGCACAACAGGATGCGCATCATTTCGATTACACCTTGCCAACTAATACCTCAAGCACTTGCAAGCAAGCAGCTTAGCCCACACACAATAACCTTTCTCCGCTGCAGCGCTCATGATACTGGAGCCATTGCAGCTAACCGATTAGAAACTAATTCTTCGATTCTTCAGAATTCAAGAAAAATTTTGAAGAACTTACAACCTTCGTAGTTTCTAAACTTTTGGACAAAACATAATATAATTTTCAAGATGAAAATGGTTCATTGATATCTACAATACAGTATGAAGCATCAAGCATCAAGCAACGCAGGACTGTGGGAAGCAGCTACTGATTGAGGGGCAATTGTTTTCGTTAGGTAACTGAAGTTTAGTTAAGCTCGGTCGAGTGAGGTCAAGCTCCGGATGAGTGACCTCGGAGGCCTGACCTTACAACTCACCTCGTCGCCCTTCAAAAAAAACGTTAAACTAGGGGGCCCATGCCGCGATGCGGCATGTACAGTGGGCCTAAATTACCTTTCAGTAGCTAGAAATCCTGACAAGGTCACTCAAAACAAATTGAAAAACAAAAACAATAAATTGTTGTTAAAACAATTAAAAACATTATTTCCAGTTAATGGTTATGATGTAGCACCATTTTTTTTAATTATTGGGGGCTTGAGCTCCCTGCCCCTCTCTTCCTACGGGGAACAGTTGGTCAATCTTTTCCCAAGGTATCAATCTTCTGGCTTTCATTTCATTTTCATTTCATCACATTTAAACACAACCCTATCAGCTAAAAAAAACAAAAAAGCTATACAAATATCTATTTACAAATATATAAAATCTTACAAATTTGCTGGTCTTCCTAGGGATCGTGCTTCGGGAAGGATGCTAGCTTTTCAGGAATTCCTTCAGTTTCCTTTTGAAAATAGTGATCGTGGAACTCATTCTGATTTCTAATGGGATTTCATTCCACGTCTTTGCACCAGAGTAGAAAAAACTGCTTATGGAGAATTCTAGTCTCTGCCTTGGAGTGTCAAGATCTAACTGATTTCTTGTTGGATAGTTAGATATTTGAGATCTGGTAACAAGTCTCCCTCTTAAGTTGTCCGGGCATAGACCATTCATTATTTTATAGATCACCACGGCCCTGTCAAACATTATCAAGTTTGAGACTGAAAGCCAATTGCAACTCCACCCATCCGTTAATCTAGAGCTTTCTATCATTGTTCGTGCTCTAGTTTGCAGACGTTTCTTCGATTTAAAAATCTGCAGACGCCACGACGCCACGACGCTCGGGGGGTGGGGGGGGGGGTAACTCAACCTATTATGTGATGGGGGCGTGCCATTTTGCCCGAAAAATTGGTACCCATAATTCCGTAAATTCTGGTGGATTTTAGGGCCATAATTCCACAAATCGAATAAATATCTGGGCCATAATTCCGTAAATTATGAAAAATCCCCGGAAAAGGACACCCATAATTCCGTAAAATGTCAAAAAATTGTGAAAATGATACCCATAATTCCGTAACGGTTTGAAAAAAGTACCCCTAAAAATGGCACGTCCCCGTACCACGAACAGTACTAAGGTACCCCCCCCCCCCGAGCCACGACGCCACGTCCTCAAATGAGTTCGACAGGCAGGCAAGATCTCTGGAAAGTCCAACGGTAGAAATATACATAAGTAGACAAATTTTCTTAAAAGAAAAAGAAATAATTCATACAACTTTCCACCGACCTTTCAACTACACCTTTTCAAGGAGCGCTACAATACTTAGCCTATGAACGGCCGAGAAGAAAATAGAAAAAATGGGCTAGAAGGCCGTTCAAGCCTTTGACAGGCTATGCATCGCCTAGAGGTTTGACCCATATAAATCAACTACGTAACCGAGAAAGACAATCAAAGGAAACACAGAGGACCTTGTTGTAAAAATCGACTATTAATACTTTCAAATTCCCAAAATCCACACACAGCTCTAAATTAGGCCGACCAAATTTACATAGTCTCCCACGTGTGGAACGTTGATGAAAGATGCATTACAATTATAACCAATACGGAGGAAGTAGCAGCGGGGGCGCAAGACAGAGGCTAATCAAACGTTCTAATTCAGACTGTCTGTGCTGTGGAGATCCAGGAAATGGTCATGCTTGAATTGAAATGCAAGTCACTGGTGAATCATGGGAACGCTGGTATATACCGAGTGAATGGACAAATGTTCGGACACGTACGAACTAAGAATTTGTCATTTTCAACAACACATATTTTTTAAATACGAAACCGCTAATAAGAAACTCAACTCTCAGATCGCCAAAAAGTTAAGAAACTCCATTGGAAAATGTAACTTAGGAAATGATCAATCTTAATAATAGAAATTCTTGGCATATTTTACTCTATCTTCATTTGATTCTTGTATCATATTTTCCAAGAGGTTCTTGAGGGATATCTGAACATGGGAAAGAATTCATGATGCTTTCTTTGAAATGTTCACGAAGGTAGGAAACATGAAGACTGTCACGGAGACTTTAAGAAACTCGTAAGAATCTCTGCGAACTCAAAATCTGACAATCATAGGAACTTTCAATACAGGCTCAAGTTATTAGCTTCTTATAAAAAATACGTGTATTCACCCTTCACAAGATTGCTTTTTTCAATTTATTGCTGGGACGTAAAACTTCAGTCGGGTTGAATTTTGGTCTCAAGCTATATAAGCAATTTGATAAAAAATCCGAACGAAATTCATTGAAAGCAGCCCAAGAATCGTTGATTAAATTTTCTAACAAGTTACCAGCTACCAAAATCATCACTTTTCAGCTAATTGCCTTGATCTGTTTTATAGATAAAGAACCTATTCTACAAATCTATGCACTTGAACCATTTTTCACTAAACATTCAGCGGCGAATCGTTTCATCAAATCCATGCAGGCGCAATAAGAAACATATAATGTACTCACCGAATGTGTGTTGTTTCGTGTCAAATCTTCTGTCGGCGCCATCTTGATCATAACTGACTGCGCATGGTGCTTCGCGGTGTTTTGCGATCCTCTTGGTCCCCTGTGATAAAGCAAAACACTCCAAAGCACCATGCGCAGTCAATGTCAATTATGGTAAAGATGGCACCGACAGAAGATTTGACACAAAACACAAAAACAACACACATTCGGTGGGTACATTATATGTTTCTTATTGCGCATGATCCATGAAGTGCACCGACGCACGATTTTGACAAAGTTTTTAACTTGCCTTTGCCATCGCCGGGTGAAAATATTCAAACGTGATTGGGAAATCTGCATGAAATTACCGTCAATATTTGAGTTCAAGCTCTCCAGTTGTAGAATGGATAATCAGTGAATTTCAAACCATGCGACACCGCAGCAAACTCAAATTAAACATGACCCATTTTTTCTGTTGTATTTTGGCTTAAATTTCTTAGATGCAGGGCATTGCGAAGGAGCTTCAAACTGCGAAGATTTTGTCGTCTGAATTGAAAAAAGTGAAAAACTATGTTTCAGAACGTTATAACCATCAATATGGCTGCTCGCTTTGAGAAATGTTGTCTCGACAAGGTGGAATTTGATGGACTCGACAAACGCAGATTAAGGCCTAAAGTATCATTTAGGCCCATTCCTCGGTTCCATGAGCCTAAGTTCGTTTGTTTCTATCCCTCGAGTTTCAGATTTTACGTTTAAATCTTGTGAGTTTTATGGTCTTGAGATGTGTCACGGGTTGCGGGTTTGGCCAATTATTGGCTCGAGTTTCGGGTATTTCGTTCAAAATTTCCTATTTTTCGGGTTTTTGAAGTCATACATTCCATGTGGTTTACTAAAGTAGAAAAGCCAGCTTTCGAATGCTTAAAATGATGCACACAGAGTCAATGAAAAGGAATATGCTGAAAATGATCAAAGATAACTCGCAAAAATCGAAGATTTTTATTCAGTTTGCAGTTTCGAGTTTTGGCTTTTCTTACTTCCGGGCTTTCGGGTTTTTGCAAATTTTGGTCCGGGTTTGTGGGTTCAGCTACCCCCCAAAGCCCCCCTCCTCCGTGCAACGCAATGAAATCAATGAATCAATCTGTTTAGGCCCAAAGGCAATGTTTATGTTCCACCTGATAATGTGCTGCTAAGCTTACACTTATGGCTCTCGATTCGCTTGAAGCAAATAACCTTTTATCGTGTTGGACCACATTTCCACACCCCTATATCTTCGGTTAATTCTTAAGGTCCTCAAGGTCACAGTCTAGACTATGTCTGCAATACGAAAGGTTTCAGTTGCAAGCTTCTTGTCGTTCCCATGGCATTACTCATGCACGTCTTTCGTCATGAGCAGGCCTATGCATTACATTTGATGTTGAATGTTCGAATCGACCACACTGTCCAAGTTGTGGCCTGCACTCACAGAAATAAGGTGGTTTTGAGAGTTGAGAGGTTCTGGCGAAGAACATGCCAAAATGTCCCGGCTGAAGAGCCCTAAAAGGTTCTTCGTAAGCCAATTTTTGTCTGTGAGTGTGAAGGGGGTTTTCTGAGAAAATCCCTCCTAACTTCAGAAAGGAATTTCAGTCAGGTAAATTTAAAATTGATTTGCATGTCTGCCATTGATTACTAGTAAATATGAAGGGAAAGAAAAAAGAAAAGAAACCAAACAATACACGTATAAATCCCCGAACAGGCTGCAGCAACTAAGTTTCAGTAATATCATTTTATTCAAAACATTATGTTACGTCTATGTATCTTAAAGTTGCTAGGATTTCTGAATTAGAAACAACAAACAACCCTTCATCAACATACGCCCCAGGGGGGCGGGGGTACTTGACCTAAATTTGTACGGGGATGTGCCCACGAAGAAAAATTTTTTCACCCTGCTCCAGAATTTTTGCCTTCAAATGAAACCCTGTTCTAGAAAAAATCGGTGAAAAGTATACTCAAAAACACAAAAATTTGACCTGTTGTACCCAATATACCAAATATACTAAGTAACCCCCCCCCCCAGGCCATACGCTATTTGTCATATTGGGACGGATTGGGACGGATTGGGACGGAGACGACTTTTCGTCTCCGTCCAAATATGAAAAAAGGGCCTGGGGACGAGGTTGTAGAGCATTTGAAAGATTTGGAAAACTGTACAGCTGCAACGTTGAATTTACACAATCGAGATCCCATCGAGATTCCCCATATCAATGAACAGGAACCCTGACACAGATATGCAGTAAAAACCAGCAGATAAGAGCCTACAATTTTGCAAGTCAGCCTGATTAGGTTCTTATCTATTGAATACTTAGTAGGAAATAAGGGTGTTAGGGTTCTTAAATTGGTTCTTATTTCATTCAGGGCTTCCAGGTATTTCTTTTGTTCAGATTGAAACTTCAAGCCCATTATTTACTGTCAGTTGAGGGATACCTGAGTTCATGAGGCCTTATTCAAAACATCAGTTCGTGGAAGAATCAGAAATTTTACCAAACACAATGAAAAGCTTACAAAGCATCTTTAGAGCTTTTTGCAATTTGCACATATGGCGGAATCAGTGCGTATAGGCTCAATGACAATGCAACTAGAGTTTGATTTAGTTTGATGATCTCCACGAATAGGAACCTATTTCAAATCTCAGGCTGAATGGGTTCTTATATATTGGGGGTCTAATTTCAAAATGTTCAGCCTGTAGGTTCTTAATCACTAGGTTGTTATATGCGGGTTTTTACTGTAATGCAAAGAAAATGATGGTTTCCGCTGGATTAAAACAAGACAGACATCTAAGATTAGAACTATTGGTGTAAATTATAATATCCTCTTTTTTATTTGAAATGTTACGGACATGAAGGAGATGACTTGACGATTTTCACACCCGCGCCTATAGTTTTCACGTCAGTTTTCGTTGTAAGAAATCAGTTCTCTGCTCTCGGCATAAAAATATGTGTATCGAAAAAGAGATTTCTAGACAGACCAAATACTAAAACCTGTTGAAAAATGCAGCTTTAAAATGAACTTCAATAAAAAAAGCACAGGTGGCGGAGAATAGTTCAGTAATACTTGAACGATTCAATAATACATACAAATGTACTAAAATTTAATCATACCTGCTAGTTAATTGTGTTAAATTTCTCTTGAATCGTCTATCAGTTACACAGACTCCCATCTCTACGTCTCTGTTTTCGTTAGGCCAAACATTGTCTTTTGTTGTTGTAGTTGTATTCATTTCATTTCATTTTTTTTTCATTTTATCAATATTTATACACGGGCTACCTTTCAGCAAATACACTAATTATTAACAATATTTGTTCAAAATAATATGGGAAAAGATATAATTAATATGAGTTGCTGCTCTACCAAGGGGTCGTGTTTGGGTCCTGTGAAAGGTTCAAAAGATAGTCTCTAAGACCTGTTCTAAAACGAGCGATTGACTCTCTTTTTCGAATGTTGTCAGGGATATCATTCCAGTTTTTGACACCAGAGAAGTAGAAACTTCGCTTTGCATATTCTAACCTAACTTTAGGAATTTGCAAATCTCCACTGTTTCTGGTTCTAAACTCTGAAATCATGGATCTTTCAGTGAACTTATGGCGAAGATTTTCGGGACAGAGGTCATGCAAGATTTTATATGTCATGACTCCTTGGTCAAAGGAGATCAATGACTTTACATTGAGCCATTTGCAAGTCCATCCGTCCTTATACTTGGCATTCGCTATTAGCTTCTTTGCCCTTGTCTGTAATCTTTGCAACTGGGATAGCTTGGTGTTGGAAAGAGCACTCCAAACAATGTTGCCATAGCGAAGATGGCTTTCAAAGAGAGCTTTATAAACTTGATCAAGTTTCCTTTGCGGAAGGATGTTTTTCAGCTTTCTTAAGGAGCTCAAGCCCCCTTTCAGCTTATTTTTGATAGTTTGTACTGCACTTTCCAGTTAAGGCTTTCGTCGATGTTTATCCCTAAGTATTTTGTCTTGTCAACCCTTTCGATAACTTCATTATTGAGGACAAGATCTGGCAAATCATTACCTATCTTATTCAGTTGTCGCCTATGGCCTATAACCATATATTCACTTTTGCTGGCATATTATACAGTATATTCAATGCAACTGCAACAACACAACACAATGTTTGGCCTAACGAAAACAGAGACGTAGAGATGGGAGTCTGTAGCAGGGATGATTAAATTTAGTATTATAAAATCCATAAATGTACAATACAAACGTTTTCAACCTTATATCAAGCAAAATTTCTAAATGAATGAAAAGAGGTTGACGATAGCAATCATTCGTGACACGGAAATCGTCCCTTCCATAGGTGTGAAAATAAAACACTCCTTCGTGTCTACAAAGCAATATCCCTCTGTTTTCTATATCCAAATAAAGGATTTCATGAGCTCTGATCTTTCTATTTTTCGTTCTCTGGATGACATAAAATTACCACTATGAAGTATCATCGTACCAATATTCTGAATAATGGTATGACAAATTTGAAGTTATGTCTTTAAATTAACAATCCATTAACGCCTGCTTACAGTACATATCAACTTCTGAAAGGTACCGTAACAGCTCGATTCAGCCCCCCTCTCTATTAAGCCCCCTCTCTATTCAGCCCCCCTCTCTAATAAGCCCCTCCCCTCCGAGCAAAAATTTCAAATAAGCCCCCCCTGTGCTCCCCATGATCCTTTCTGGTCTGACAATTAATTTCATATTGTATGAAAAGGATTATGGCCTAGCAAACGCCAGGCTATGCATTGTTGTTTCAACCTTCAAATGAACGCTATGAAGTCATCGCTTTGAACTAAAACAAAGACATCCCCAAAAGTAATTGAAGGATCAGGGAAGCTTTTCTCCTGAGAGCTATTCATTTCCCCATATTCTGTGGTCGAAGTGCGTTGTTTACAGTAACTGTGATTTTTTGCTGGTTTGTGCGCTTGCAAAGGATCATGGGGAGCACAGGGTCTTTAATGTGGTTTGGGATAAAAACTGTGCCGAATTTGCACATTTGACTCGTGAAATTTTACGTTAAATCCGCAAAATATGGAAAAAGTAACTGAAAAGCCATAAGCCCCCCTCTGTAACAAGCTCCCTCTCTATCAAGACCCCTTCTGGAGTGTCCGTCCGGGGGCTTAATACTGCTTTTACGGTAAATAGGGCACTAACCATGAGCGGTTCATAGGGCATAAGTCTAATGTTTTATTTGGTAAAGCTATATGAGGCGGGATCTCGGCTGAGCGATTTTCTTAGTAAAACGGGAAAATGCCGGGAAAACTTTCGCCATATAAACAGGCCCTAAAAAGGAATCTGAATCAAACTACATCTTGAAGAATTTTCGAATGTGCACAAAAGTGATAGAAGCTCTGACGCCACTCAGTCGAGCCTCTCGTGTGACACTTTATAAAAATATCGCTCGATGCACTCCCTTTTTAGAAGAGCAAAAGATCTATGGTCGCGCAAGTAAGGTTAATGAGAGCCAAATACAATAAAGCATTCATAGTCACCCTAACGCATACAGCTTCGATGTAGCTCTGTATTTTCTACTGTAATCATTGCGAGACTATATACCTTACTTGACATCTGACTTGCCTTCCGATGGTGATGTAAACGTAGACTTATGACGATGAGTCCCTTGTATCCCTGCGGTAAACCTTGCTCAGTGAAAAACCTCGTCCTATTTTCTTCAATCATCGATGGAATTATGATTGAATCACGGCTTCGAATCTCAATCCCGTGGGAGAGTTTTCAATTCTTCAATCGAAACGAAAATTTACACCGTAACAATAGTAATTCACAAATCTCGCAATCTGATTGGTACTGTAGGAATCGCAAAGTTTGTTTGGGCCTAAACAGGGTCAGCTTTTCATAGTAATATAATGAGTCTCTGTTGACTGAAGCGCCATCATCAAGTCAAGGAGCAAAGGGAAATAAGAGACTCACCATCATAAGTCTAATGTTTACGTTCGCTGCTATCAGCTAGCACTGCCAATGAGTTGCTCGAAATCAGGAACACAAACAATTTTGTGATCAACGTGTCCAAGGCATAACATGTCTTTACGGTTCTCATCAATGTGTACTGCCATGAGATCCTGATGGATAAAATTGAATCACTGCTAAGTAAAAGCTCTCTTTTATACTGGATGGTAAAGAAGCGTTCTGGCATTTGGAAACATCGTTAGGGTAGATTTCACCACTGTTCCGCATTAGTCATACTCTAAGAAGGACAGTTTAAGAGCCTGTCCGTGGTATTATGCCGTATCTCAATTTTTCTTGCAAGCAGGGCCGCCGAGAACTGTTGGAGGCCAAGGAGCAAAAGTGCGAAATGAGAGCCCTGCGAGCGAAGCGAACAGACAATTTTTCGATCATGCCCATTAAATTAGCTTATTTTTTAAATGTATTTCAGACCATTTCCTGCAGTCAAAATGTCAAAATCTTTACTTACGAGGCCCCTTAGATCCTGAGGCCCGAGGGCAAATGTGTTGAGTATTACGTATTGAAGGTGTTGTAACGCAGTGGTATAGTACTCTGACTTTGCAGCCAGAACAGTCAGGTAGAGTGCGTTCAATACCCGGTAGGACCCAGCCACATAAGCGTCATGACAATGGGTCGCAAACTCGATTAGGTCTGCTCTATTTCTGCGATCCCAGCGCTTGGCGCTAAAAAATGCAACTTCACCTTCATTAATTCGAACGTCTCACCTGTAAAAATCCACAAGGAGTGCCCATTGTGACATCCAAAGATGCATTTCCAAGCATCATCCTACAGGAGACAAAAATAATGATAAGTGAAGTGATGTTCTGAGCTTGTAGATCCAGTTGAAGTTTCAATAATTACAAATTGAGACTGGTAATGAGGCTATAATCAAGTCAGCTGTCTACGTAACTCACTTGTGATTCAAGCCAGATCCACGTTCTGTCTTCGGTTTGGCACGATGAATACTAGAAAACAAACTTGCCAACTGCTGCCACAAATGTTGAACTTCTTTGACGTTCGTAACAGTTGTAAATCAGTTGAACAATCTGCGACTTTAGGCCAAACATCGTTGCATTTTTGTCACTATTTTTTCGCCACGCCACGTTACAGAGGCTTGAAGCGATTTAGAGGCAACAAAGCGAACGGGCGGCCTAATAGTAACAACATGAAACTGACGACAACAAAGGCCAACTAAGAGATGGTACGTGCAAGGGCCACATAAAGCCCAGGTATTTATTAGTCAACTAAAAACAATAAATTGTCTGAAATGAAATAAGAACTGCGTAGGACATTGCGAAGGATTCACTACAGTTTATTTGAAGATTTCATAAATCCTTCGCAGTTTCCTACGCAGCTCTTATTTCAGACAATTTATTTCTTAAGTTTGATAATTATCCATGGGCTCCCTGTGGCAAGGCATACTGATTGAAACAGTTCCTTTAAAGATTCTCCAATCAAATGCTACCTTTTCATAACAATCATTACCAGAAATAATTTGCTTATCTACAAAAACTCACAAATGAAAACTTTATCAAAGAATATTACTACTTCGGTAGATTTTCAAGGGAGGGAATCTTTATTGATGGTAGTTTAGCGGTAGCAACAAAATTCGAAAGCAATCATACCTAACTCTTCCAGATTTATGTACAACGAGTTTGCCCACATATCCTTCTGATACATTTTTCAATGAAAATTTGTCTTGGCCTTCTTCAAGGTTCTGCTGAGACAAGGATAAAATCATCAACAGAAAATTCTCTGACAGCAAAGGTTCCAAATCTTTAAATCTACGAAAAAAGGCGGGTGTAAAATTCAATGACCTATTACTTTAAATTGAAGGACTTGAAAGAAACTTTGGCCACTTTTCTATGATTTCACCGTTGGACTTCTCAGAAATCTTGAAGATTTGTCGAAATTACAGCCTATTCTATATTTCAGTCATTTTATGATGTGACGTCATCAAATTTCTAAATCACAAACCAAAAAAGTGAGAGAGTTTTGCTTGATACCATACTGTAGGCATCCATAAACTATGGTTTTCTTGAAAATTATTTGATCTTTCGCCAAGAGGTTTAGAAATTACGACAGTTTTAAGTTTTTTTCGAAAATTTTCTTGACTTCTTAAAAAAGAAGAACAATCGGTAATTCTGAAAACATTGAAGATTTCAGAAAAGTCCAACGGCAGATTTTCTTTAAAATAATTCAAGTTTCTTTGAGGCCATTCAATTCAAAGAAAGAGGTCATTGAATTTTACACTCAGCTTTTTAAAGATTTGAAACCTATGCTTTCTCTGACACAATTAGATGCTTTCTGATTTCGATTTGCTTATCTGACAGATGCTTTCTCTGACAGACTGACAGAAGTGTGACCAGCATAATCTTCAAACATTCGACTATTCCAAATCATTGTTTACCAACAAAGGCAGATTTTGTAATACCATGGCATCAGTTGCTTTGGTTCACACCTCAATTCAAAGCGATTAGCGAATGCAGACAAAAGACATTCCCTCAACCGGTAATCCAAAACAAACAGAACCGCAAAGTTGCCCTGAAACCAATACGGAAAACTCTCGCTTGGTGCGGCCGAAGGGAGGTTTTTAAGAGAAGTTAGGTCCTTATAACAAAAGAAAAAGGGTAAATCTAAAGTTCTGTCTCGCGGATTTTGTTTACGTGATTCAGAAGCCGAGATCAATGAAACAAAATCCGTTTGTAGGTTGCTGAAATAACCCGAGGAAATATCCATCTAATTACTGACAGTTTGTTTTACAGTGTAGTACTCCAGGAAGACAGCTTTTTTCGGCGTTTTAGGGCGGCTGGTTTTGAGTAACAATAGCAGGTGATTTAGGCCGTTTCTGGAAGTGTAAGGACATGAGTCGTAATTTCAGCGTTCATCAGTCTATCGATAGCGGTAACTGCGAACATGCAATCAGTCTACTGAATACTTACACTTGTTGGTGCTGTAGAAGTGGAAGCAGTCTCACTCTGATTTGCAACGTCCGATTCGTGTGATAAAGACTTCACAGGTAATGCGTCTGGGAACTGTAAGAACAGCAGTTTGTCGTCCTAAAAATGAACAAACAATGGAAGACAATTACATGATTTCAGTTGTCTAAAATAGCGTAACTCTTTTCACCCAACATGAAGGCAATCGTTATGAGTAAAAGTAGGAAAAGTTATGAGTTTAGAAAATCATTCTCATACCGTAAAAAGCTCTACGATGCCACTGGTGAGCTATTCGGGATAGCAGCGGGTGCTTGAGAAAGAGAGGGACTTACTAGAGAGGGGGTTTATACATAAAGTCAATGACAAGGAAATGAATTATACATTTTTAGTTCTTTTATCTCAAATTTTGCGGAATAAACGTACAATTATTCGAGGCAAATACTCAAATTCGACATACTTTTCATCCCAAACCATGTCAAAACTAACAATAATTGGCAAAATCTTTGGTAACCTCTGGCATTTGAAAGAAGTGGGGGGAATCTTAATGGAGAGGCAGGCTAATTCGAAAGTTAGGCTGAGGAAGGATGGGCTTATTACGGAGAGGGAATCAATAGAGTGGAAAGAATCAAATACAGTTTTTACCGTAAGCCTTAAAGTGTTTATCATTAAAGAGAATAGACACAGCTATATCTCGTAACTGCTATAAATAGGCCAGAGAAACGCCCACAAATCCATTGTTTCTTTAGCCACACAATGAAACCGGATGCATCTAAGTTGCTGATTACAATAGATTTTATTTCTAACATGGCCCGGGCCAGCTTTTAACTATGTCGATTCCTTTTAAGACTTTTTCTGCAAAAAACCATGAACAGGGGCGGACTGGCCAGTCGGGCTACTGGGCTGGGGCCCGAAGGGCCCCCCTCAGCAAAGGTCCCAATGGGCCCCTTCTGTGCTGGAAGAAACATACTTCAAATGGTTAATTTTGGATGAACTTTCTGACAGTGACAAAAAAACCAGTTTCAATCAACGAAAGATTGGTTGAAGGGCCCTGTAATGATTCTTTCAACAGTTATCTTTGTTTGTCAAACAGTTGAAAATGTCAAAAGATTGCAAGTGGGCCCCAGTTCGTAAGATAAGGGTACTGCAAAATTCCAATTGGCATAGTCTCATTTTCGACTGATAGGTGAACTGATGAATCTGCAAATGTAGAACTTGACAAAACTGGAGCAGCTTTTGCCAAAGGGGCCCAATAAAGACCTGATCGAGGAAGGCGTCTTTTATGCAGGGGCCCCTTCTCACTTTACCTCATGCCCTTGCCAGTCTGTTAATTTCAAACAATTTTTGCCTATATCTACACTCGGTTACAGTGACCTAGGAGACCATGTTAGGGGTATTTAAAATATGAATAAGGTTTTAGAAAAAAGATAGAAGCAGTGGCGTACCCAAGGTGGGAATGGGGGTCCGGACCCCCCCTTTTCAATAAAGATGGTCCTCGAGATTAGCACAAAAATGCAATAAAATTTGTGTTGGGGCTCGTCAAAGTTTCATAGAAAGGTTTTGGGTTTTTAACGAATGCTTGAACGCGGCTGGAAGAGGCATTCTCAGCCAAAGTAGAATCGTAGAATAAATATCCTCAAAAATTTTCCTGGGGGCTTGGCCCCCAGACCCACTTAATCATTTCAATATCCCAAGTTATCTCAGCCTGTCCACCATGCCACTAGCTATAGGGATCCTAATTTGCTGCTACCGTTGAAATTTGCCAAAGCTTCTTGCATAAAAGATGCCACCGGCCGACTAAACAATTATAAAGGAGCGAAAAGAGACACCTATCAAGCTCGAAGGACCAGCTCCAAATCATTTTGCAGTAAAGCAACTTTGCAATGCGTGTTTTGATATACTAGTCTGGACGTTATTGAATAATTATTCTTCTTGACTTTCCTAGAGTAACTTTCTATGATGGGTATGAACTCTCATTGCAAATCTGACAAAGCGACCTGCTGTGATAATTGTCGCCATGTTTACGATGCAAAGCATAGCTAAAAAGGGCGTTTCCTTCATTTTCCGACCGTCTAAAGGGCGTGGTTGCTAAGAATTTTCCTGGGGCTACGCCCCAGACCCCCTCCACCTTCCAGTGCTGCGTACGCCCTGGATAGAAGTATTCAACATTTAAGGATTCTGAAATGTGATCTAATAATACTTTTAAGGCATGAAATGAAAATTATACGAGAACAATGATACAAAAACATGTACAGTAATTGACTTGACAAAAAGACCTTTTGTAGACGATTTTGATGCTCTGCTTTCAAGAATTTTCCCAGTGAGGTCTTTCGTCAAACGGATTCCCTTTCGGAAGTAGTTGGATCTTGAAGTTTGAGGAACGACAAATGAAAGCATTTCTCGGCAATGAATCAGACCTTCACCAAGAAGAGCGAAGCGGGCGTGGCCCTGAAGGTCACGGTGTCCCTGAGATTTCTGGTTTCCCATTCAACTTATGCTATAAGAAATTGCATTCTTGCAACAGGCCTGCTGGAAACGGTCGGCCGAGGCGCTTCAGCCCGTAATACTTTGCTGAAATTCGTTCATTTTTAAGTAAAAGAGGCTGTGAAAGCCAAGCTCATAGAGATGAATATTTAAAGTTATTTTGTATTCCAGGAGGTTGCCAGAATCTATCACAAACTATTCCTTTGGATATTGTGCAGTTCAAAAATAATGTATCTACTCGTGAAATTGCAGTCAT